>LPNX010955369.1:178478-216979 GCA_001517045.1 Pseudotsuga menziesii
TATTGATAAACAGAGAATGGTGAGATTACAACCCAACTTCTGAAACAAGTAGTCCTCCTACAAACCAAGGATACTGAGTTTTGTTGGTCCAAGATGTCTGAAGGCATACCACCAGCATAAACTTTCTCTTCTAGGAATGATTCCTTAGCCCCATCCCAAGCCCTCTATTTATACATGAGGTAAAATAGAGGTTTCGAAGGTTAGGATGGTTGAGACAATTGAGATAGTTATGATTAAGGGCTCAACTGATATGGACTAATCGCGTTTTATATTTTTTGACATCAAATTAAGGTACACACGAGTTGATATAGAAAAGTCATGTATGACACGCTCCTTGCTTTAAGGAAACCGCATGTTCAATGTACACGTGAGTTGCAATGCACATACTCGCATGTGACATGCTGGTTGTTGTGCAAATAGTCGCGTGTTCAACCCTAATGTCAAAATAAAATATATTCACCTGGTCAGGAGATGATGTATCATCAGTCATGCCCATCTATATTGTTTTGGCTACTTGAATTCAGTTTGTCCTTTTGTGTCCCGACATATTGGATATTGGTAATCGGATGGAGAAGTACCATTTTACTTGATAACAGTGCACCGTAATGTGTGAGGTCATAGGGAAGCGATGGCTGAAATACATTACAGTATTTTTAATCTTGGAGAACTCAAGTGTCCAAGGCACCAGAGGAGATACCTAGAACATATACATATAAAATTCATATGCAACATCATATCCGAGGATGCCATGTTCAATATAATGGAACACTAGCTCCTTCACAATATTTTATTACATCATATGATATGGGTAACAAGACCACATATATTACAAAGGTGGATCGAAACCATAATATACAATGACGAGTCTTCAAAATCTGGAAGCTGTGTAATTGATCATAACACAATCTTGCGCAACTTAGGTTATAAATGTGAACCTAAGATCTTCATCAAAATACAAAGGAAGCGGTACAATCCCTACCATGTGAATAGATGTGCTGAAGTCAAACATGGAAGGAAATGAACAGAATGTCAGAAAATGAGTGAAACTGACAACTGAAGCAAAGGAGTTCACTAATAATGGTAGTGAATCCTAAGGTACCATCGTAAAAAATCTAGGTCTTCATCTTCAGGAAGTGTTGATGAGAAACCATGCTATGATGAGGAAGGCAATGAATCCTCCAATAGATCACAAGAGTGACTAGGAACTGGATATGAGAAGGTAGACACAAGTAATACTCAGATAGGATAATGATGGGAATTAGGATAATAATCAGCTGAAGGGATAAATCCTTGAACAGTGAGCACAACACATAGATGACCCAAGGAAACTTTTAACTTGCAGATAGGACAACTAGACTTATCTGTCATGTAGGAGACATGATCAGATTCCCCATGTATAAAGGAAAAGTGGAGGAGTAAAAACTTGAAGTAATAGCTGAGATGAAAGTGTAGACTGAGACATGAGTATCGGAAAGTTCAGAGAGTGCTATGTTCAAGGAGGACATGTTGCCATTGTTTATAACCCAAAGAGAGTACTTCTTGTTTATCTTTCCTATTAAATCTTAATGAGTCCATGAAAGTCAACTCAGGTCTCTCTTCATTTTTGACAAGCTTGAAGAGGGGGGAGAATAATGCTTGATAAGGTTACTGATTCGTGGATTTTACGATATCGAACTAGTACATGCTCGTTGGTGTTTTCATATTTTGAGAGTCTGAGAACTCTGAATAAGACTCTAGGGGATGCTTTTTCGTACAATTTAGTCTCCTAAGGCCGAAAAAGTATAAAAAAAACCAAATAATAACTCTCTTATCTTCCGAAGAAGTAAGGTGCACCTTTTTCATACTTAGTTAGGAAGGTCCAAAAAAGGTTAAATTACCACCTACCCAATGCTCCTTCAAAAGCAACATATAGCCTAAGTTTTACGAGTGTGAAGGAAGGAAAGATCATTTAGAAAGATCCATTTGATTATGAGAAATGGGGATTACAACAGTAAACTCAATGCTTTGTTCTTTAATGTTTAGCAAGCATGACAAAGACATAAAGTACGCTTGAAATATTTTTCATGTTTGGGTCCAGAGCACGAAAAATAGAAAACTAAGCTCGTATCGGGTGTTCCTTTTCTGTAAGTTTAGTCTCTCAGGTCCAAAAAAGTGATAAACCTATGCCTGAGAATACTCTTCTTAATTTCGAAGAAAAGAGAGTGCTCCTCTTTTGTATTATTCCACATGGCCCGAAAAAGCAATAAACTACCACCAATGTGGATTCTCATTCACATAATCTTAACGAGCCTGAATGGACAAGTTTACTCGGCAGTCAAGTATTTTTTGAGGAGTTAGACCTAAGCCTAAAGAAACTCCATAAGGGAAGGGAGCCTTATAAACACGGATCGTTCACAAAAAGATGCAAAATGAAGGTTCATTTTGTCATGGAAAACTAGTAGGAAGGCTCCTGCAAACCTATCACAATTGCGGCATGGGTACTGAAAGACAGTAAAGTGTTCTAACTAGGAGGCCATATTCTAAAGTGTTCTAAAGATATTAAAGTGTTATAAAGACAGTAAAGTGTTCTAAAGTGTTCTAACTAAGAGGCCATGAAAAGGAGGCCATATTCATAGAGGAACAATGATGTAGATGAGGTGAAAATGGTTAAACACCATAGTCCGTGGTCAAAGAGGTAATCCTAGGGTTAAAAAGCAGATAAGGTACAGATGCATATAGACATGGAGGAACAAATCCTACCCTATATGAGTGGATAATGACTTTTTAAATATTTCGAACCTGTTGCATTGAGGAAAAAGAGATGGTATTAGTCCATTTATAAAAAATAATTTTTGAACTATAGAATATGGGTTCAAAATTTTGAAAATTTTCTATACATAGTTCAAAAACCAAAATAAAACATACCATTTGATATTTTTACCCAATATAGCAAGTTTTCACCTTTGACTTGGATTGCTCAGTGAGGACAAACCGGTGGACCATTTCAAAATCCGCAAGTGTCAGCTTGGTTGGCTCTTCCCTCTCCTTCATTCTATCCATTTTAATTTTATTTCTATGCAAAATTTTAAGGTTTTGAGCCAGCCCTAAGAAGGCTACGCAGTACACATGGGTAGGTGACTAATACTGTCTCGTACATGCGTTTTACAAGTGACTTGCTCAAAATAAACCCGCATGTGACACGTGACATATCTAAAGAACAGTCACGTGTTTTGCGTGACATACAAATTCTTATATTATGGCCAAAATTGGAAGAATTTGATGGATTCTAATGATCAATAGTGGTCAATTGGGAAGGTACAACATGGTGCTAGAGTGGAGAGAATGAGAGCATGAAGACATGGACCAAGATGCTCTATGAGATGCCCCAACTTTACAAGCTTTGTGGCAAAGTGGTTTTTTGAAGTTCTTCTATACTTCCAACATGTGGGCCAATGTCTGTTTACTTGAGCATTTGATTAGTTACTAGGATCATGACCTCGATGCTTTTGATATTCAAGGGGAGATCATGGAGGTAACAGTAGAAGATATGTACTTTATTACGGGGCTATCTCGTAGGGGTATGCCTATGAACCTCAAGGGTACTGGTAGGGGTGGTGACCCTATGAGTGTCCAAGACTATGCTGACACCTAGTGCACACCAGGTACTCAAAAGAAGGGATCACACATCCCTATAGTTCACATAACCAACTTCCCATTACAGGTACTGGTAAACACAATGGTGAGGGTTGCATGATCATCTTCTTTGCATCTAGCCACTTGGACACAGATGAGAGTTGCAGTGAAGTGTGTGTAGGGGACTGTATTTGACTGGTGTTCGGGCATGATCTCGATCATGAGGAAGCAACTCTCTAACTGCAAGAGAGGAATCTGAAAAAAAATTCAGATATTCTAGCATATTAGTGACTTTATTCTTTGAGAGAGTGCCTGCCATCAGTCCTGCAGTAGCACTTCCAGCATTTTATCCTCGCCATCCTAGACTGACTAGGTGGGGAGTTCCTCCGTCAAGGTGGCGGAGGATTAGTCCAGAGTGTTTATGATGATGTCTTTTATGTATGGTGGGAGCGGAAGTTGCCAACTCTCGAGTAGTTTCCATACTTCGATTTGCATTTTTGAGGAGAAAACAATCTTGTCCTCCCGCCAGGAGATGAATGGGGAGAGCTAGGTATATTTCCTTTTAAGTTTTTTTATTTTTATGAGTTTTAATCATAAAAATATATACATATGTATACGAGTTTTAATCTATTTTACATATTTTCATAAAGCATATATTAGACCTGTACGCCCTGATGGGAACCCTAGGATGTTTGTGTAGGCCATACAAGGTGGGAATCAAGCTATACTTAGAGTTCTCGATGGAAATATTTCCAGGCTGACCCAAGGAGTTCCCACCATACGGATTGAGTAGATTTCTGTAGTCATGCAAAAGTTTGTAGTAGGAATCCCAACTGCCTAGATACGTCTACTGAGGAGAGTAGCCAGGGATGTTCTATTTTTCAGGGAGGTCGAGGAGGTTGCTATAGCTGAGGATGATGAGAATCAAGCCTAGATCTATAAGCATTTTTATGGATTGAGATCCTATTTTTGTATATTTATACAATTGTGACTGGTTCTTCGGATCAAAACTTAACCTATCTATGGACATAATTTTACACACACACACACACATTTCTTAGTTATTTACATGTGTTCCAAATGTATTTGTTATGTATATTTTACAAAATATGTGTTAAGTGCCAATCTAGAATTAGTTCGCATATGCATCAGTTTTTGTATTTTCATTTCGTGGAATGTGATTAAATGAAATATAATCGAAATTTCTTTCAAGTAATCTAACCTGCAAAAACTGACATAACAAGGTAGGGTTTCACACATGATAAGCTCCATTGACCTAGGAAACCATGAGTTGAGATTTAAGTTTGACCTCCAACTGGGTGATGCCACGTGACAAGGCATCCCATAACAACTCAATAACAGCCCTGTATTCGGCCACATTATTAGTAGCAAGACCTAAGAAAGCACATCTAGAGGCAACTAGCTATCCTGAGGGTGAATAAATGACCCATGCAGCTAAAGCCAGGTTACAAGTATGATGACTAGCGCCATCTGCAAAACCTATGAACCACTTAGCTGACATTTGTGACAACCAACATATGATATAAGAAACACTAACCAGGAAACTATTATACATAAAAATATAAGAAAAAGCACCAATCCTAGGCGTAGTACTTCTTCATTCTTCATCAAATAGGTTTAGAATCAAGATAGGTTCAAATTCCATGTTCAACGATATATGGATCTATTCCTAGTATAGATGACCACGCACATGAGTCACGAAATTCCTTAAATAAGGCATTATATATGGAAATCTCCTTCGGAGAGCAGTTTACACCGATATGCACGTTTTCGACAACATCAGGGTTTGTAGAGATGTTGATAGGAATGGTAACAAAAATATTTGCCATATTCCCCTCGGAAAAATTCCTTCCTTTGGAAAAGGATTAATCAGTAGATCAACATCTTCTTCCAGTCCCACGTGGAACTCTTGGTTTCAATTCTAATTAGCTTTGGAAGAAAGTAGGACCAATGGTGAAGATCTTTGCAAATCTTATCTCTCCCACTCATGGCTTCCAAAATGGATTCATCTGAAGGTAAAACCATGTCTAAGCAGTCATCGAAATATGAAGAGTTCTCTACCTAAGAAGGAAAATAAGTTTCTTCCAACTCCTCTAAGACTGAATAATGAGTCGCGATAGGATCAATAGTTGTATTAACGATAGCTTGATAAGCTACTTACACTGTCAATAAGAGCACCTCAGGTTCATAATGGGAGGGAAGGACCCAAGGATCTGTTCTATCGACAATCGTTGTGATAGACTTCCCAACACTAGTAGAACCTAAATAATTTATAGGGGCTGAGATATCAAATGTGCCCATTAACGATGAATACATTCCAACCCCCAAGCTCTCATTAGCCGGCCTGATCTGATCAACCAGAGGTACAGTGGACTCATTAGTTTCCAAACGACCCTTTTGAGTGAAACTGAGTTGGTCAACAACAATCAACTTCTTATTGTGCAAAAACACAACCACCCGAAGAACAACCAAACCAATCGCACACATGGCGTAAGTCCAACTTCACCCCAAAAGTAAGTTATAGTCCAAAGGAGCATCAATCACCTCAACTTCAATAGACATTGCTTTCCCTGCTAGCTTAATCTGAAAAGGTGGTAGGATACCATGCGGGCGGAAAGACCTCCTATCAAAATCAGTAAGCAAGGTATTTGACAGAAATAGCTCCAGGGAACCTAAGCCCTTCTAGCAAGAAAGAGACATAACACATGTGGAAGCACCTTCATCAACAACTATATGTCCAATGGTTTTGCTGCCATGAACGACATCAACTGACAAAGCCACATGATACGATAAACACATCTTAACATCTGACAGATTGAACTTTCCATCAAGCTCGAGGAATCGATACTACCTAAAGCTACTAAAAGGCAATCCCACTTAGTGGGAAAACTCTGAAGCACTTTCAATGCGGACATTGCACAAGGAGTTTGGGCCAAATAGTCCACCACAGAGTAGTTAGAAGGGGCCCTAGAGTTTGGATTGTGAAATTCCTTTTTATTGGTATTCTAGGCATTAGGTTAGAAAGTTTCTCGATCATGAGAGGGTTAGAGGTTTCACAAACAGACTTACCCTTCTCAGTAGCCTTCGTCTCATATTTTTTATTTCTCATCTAGAGCAAGGTACTAGATCATACCATGTTGATATAATTATGATTAGGAGGGGCACCAGGAGTGCCCCCGGCTACATTAGAAGCAGAAGCTGCTTCTGTCCTTGGGGAAATGGATCCTTCAGGACATCCAGTTGTTGGTTTTTAAGCAACTTCTGAGCTTGGTCAATAAGAGGGAATTGACGAGTTAACAGATCTCCCTAGCATAACTTACAAGGAAATTTCACTTTCTTCTTATCCTTCTTACCCCCATCAACATTATTCATGGGTTTAGGCTTGTTTTGATTTCCCTCATCCTTCTTCTCTTTCTTCTTTTTCCCACTGGGCTGTTGATTTCCCTTTTGAGAAGATTGTGCAAAAATATTTTCATTTTTGGTGGAGGAGGTGGAATCCTTTTCTTCCTCCATTGTAGACTGCTTCACTAACAACTCATGGAGTTGCTTGTCTAGTGACTCTACAGTGGGGGAATTAATTGAACCGACCACACCATTGCCATGGGGTGCAGGATTGGGTTTCTCAACACTATTTGTAGATCATGGTGCCTAAGGTATAATCTCGTACAAGATCCCATATTAGGCATAAATTACATCTAACTGCTGGGCCTTGAGGATGGCCTCTTCTTCTGTGGTTACCCTTGAGGTGGATACATCCTTAGATATGTAAGGTAGTAAATATTTTAGGAACCACTCTAATAAGAATTTAGGGGGAATAATTTTTGTGATAAGTCTCTTCCATCTTTGCCACTCTTGGATATGATATGAGATGTGCATGGATTTGTTTTTCCAAAAAGTCAACAATAAATCTATGTAGGCATCATACCAGATAGAAAGTTGGAAGTGGTTAAGAAACATAGTTTCTAGGTCCAAAAACCTATCATAAGCAGCATAGGGAAGTTCAATGTACCATTTTGTTGCTACATCAGTCAAGGTCCTCTGGAATAGCCTCAACCGAATAGAATTATCATTCAGTGAGTTTGAAGAGCACCATAAATGGAAGGTGGTTATATGAGCACCTGGATCCTTGCCACCTTTTCCTTCAAACTTCAGGATGTGTGAAGGTAACTTAATTGGAACAGGTGGCCATGCAACACTATGTCGCACCGGGTCATTCATCAACTTAGACAAGTCTGGCAAGTTTAAAGTTATCAAGAAAGGAAGTTTAGGCCTAACCGGAGCTTGAAAAGCTTGAGTCTGGGAGGTAGAAGGACTTGCCCCCTGGTTCCCAAATGTAAAGGTGGAGTTTCCCCCAGCCACAGGTCATGAAACAGATGAAATGCTTTGAAAGGGATTCCACCCAAAATCCAGTAGATTACTTGTGTGTGGTGCACTGTAAGTGGTTTGAGCCGCCGCAAATGAAACTTGGGTTTGAAATACTGGATCAGGTATCCCTCCACTAAAAACCAAAAAGGGAGAGCTCGTAAAAAGGGCTGAAACTAGAGTCTGGAAACCTTGTCCATAAGCAATTGTATTTCCAAGCTGCATGCCCACATATGTAGGTGTAGGAACTGCATAAGGAGTTGATGGGGGAATGTGCCCCCCATTCCATGGGAAACCTTGGACAAATGATGAGGATCCACTTGGACCACTTTGAGCAGTATGCATGAAAGAGGGTGAAGCAAAAGGTGCATTGGGAATCCCAGTGACAACCCCACTAGAAGGACCTACTACATTATAGGAAGTCATTGGTTGGACTACTCGACTACTTGGTGATAAAGGTGCACTAAGTGAATTTGGTCTTAGAGTACCAACCCAGCGAGGTGACACTCCTCCATCCAAAATGGCTGAAGTGGGGGTAGAAAGACTCTCTCCAGAGCTTGCCATAATGCTGCTCACAAGAATACCAATAATAGGTGAATCAAATGGAAGAACTTGGACGATCCCATGATCGCTTAAGTTAATAAGAGGTGAGTTAAAATTCCTTGCAAACTCGTCAGTCTGCAAGTCTTAAATCTCTAATATAGTTGTATCTACCTGATTAGTACCAAGTTCCTGTTCACATGGAACTTCATTAACTCCTACTGGTTCAAATGAATCGTCGACACCTAGTCTTCGCCTTTGAGGGGGCGGTGGAGGCTCCAGTATAGCAGATGGAGGAAGGTTTTGCAACCTTCTTGACCTACAGAGAGGTTGGTCCTCCACAACTAAAGATTTAACTTAGACACACCTAAAGGAAAACTAAATACAGACAAACCACACAACACTCACTAAAAATTTCCTAAAGCCAAACAGACACACATGTATAAGATATGCCTTTTAGAAGATATTTGATAGATGGTTACATGGAATCCCTGTAGATGTTCTTAGGCATAGGTGGAGGAATCACCCAACCGCCCTCCCACACCTTCTACCAGGGTTACCTTCCAAGCCCATCCAAGGTAGACCAGAAATATCCTTCCAGTATACCTGTGTATGATCCCTAGTGTCAAGAGACTAAAGGCTACCACAACTACATTGAGAGTTTAGAGAAACAGTCGCAATCTTGATTCATACGCATGGTCAGGGTAGCAAATCCCAAAACCCTATCAACAACGGCACCGTACGGGGCCCAAGAGTGGTATAAAAATATCCCCAGATGCGTAAAAATCTTGATCTATGCTCGAACAAGGAATCAGAGGGTTATCTCCTCAGTCCAGGTCTCCACGCGGCCTCATGCTTAAATCTTGTGTGAGAGGAGATTTCTAGATGCACTCAATATAGAGGAGGATTTACCTAGTGATTGGCCAACTACGTCTGAATCAAATACTTATGGACAATTAAAACTCCATAGTCCACAAGTATAGCCTAAGCTAGTTGGTGTAAGAGCCTAAAAAAAGAAACTTACTAGTAATTTTTAATTATGTCGTTCTTTTTAATTGACAGTTATTAGTTAGAGGTAATTATGGTGTGAAACTTGTATGGAGTTATAGACTTAGCAAAAGAAAGCAAAAACTAATGTAAAAATAAAATTTTCAAAGCAAATTGCAACTACTATGTCAATTTTTCTTTTTCTTTTCTTGTAAAATGAAAGCTAATGAATTTAAACTAAGCATTAGAAACTACAGGACTTTGAATTTTTTATTTTTCTTGAAAATAAAAAAAATCTCACTAGATGCAACCTAATGCAAAAATTATAAAAAAATTTCTTTTCTTTTTAAAAAATTTCTTTTCTTTTTAAAAAATTTCAAAAATTATAAATGCAACTAAATGCAAGCTTGGGTAAATTTGACCAATCTAAACATAAAATAGTGAATGATGTAAAGCATATCCCAAAGAAACACACTTCAACAAAAAATAAGAAATGGAACAAACCCTAACCTTGGAGGAACTAACAAACTCAAAATCTTACTAGATCCACAAAAAAGTAGAATCACAAACTCAGATTACAAACAACATTGCAAAGCATAAAGTATTCAAAAGACTTGATCACTCACCTAGAACATGACAAACATTCAAGCCAAAAATCCAAGTAGGAGGACCAAAAACACTCACAAATGAAGAAAGTCAAACACAAAGAAACCAAGAGCTTGAAAGATCAAGCACTGTGTGATGTACAGACCCAAGACTTACAGAATCATGTTAGAAACAGAACCCTCACAAGCATTCAAAAGGTCACCAAACAGGGACAAGCAAAATCCTATGAACCTAAATAAAGCTACATGAAACATGCGACTGTTATAAAGACAAGTCGTGTGTGACACACGACTGTCTAGAATGCAACTCGCATACACAAGATGAAACACACGACTGTCAACAAGACAACCCGTGTGTACTGCTAAAATTTTTCAAATAAAAATATACTAGCCTATAGGCTCTAAACATGCCAAACTGAAAATCAAAGAAAAAAAATAGACAAAACACAACCAGAATAAAAAAGAGTCAAATACTGGTCAGGGAGCCTAAAGGAAGGACCCATAGCAAGCTGGACTCCCCAGTGGAGTCGCCAGTTTTGTTGTTTAGGAAAGCACAAACTTATAACCTAGGGTCTTTGGGGTTACCAAATTACTAAGATACACTTGCAAACAATCAACTATGTAGAAATTGAAATCAGAATAGAAATAAAAAATTTCAAACCTGGTTTATGATGGTTGATCCAAGCCTTTTCTTCTCCTCTTCTAGTTGCTTCCACAGCTTCCAGAGCTTCTCCAATCACCCGCAAAGAACAAGTTATTCCTACAAATATATATATATATATATCAATGGTTAACAACATATATATATATATATATATCAATGGTTAACAACATATACAAGAGTGCACAATATTGGAAGAATTTTCTTTATTGATAAACAGAGAATGGTGAGATTACAACCCAACTTCTGAAACAAGTACTCCTTCTTCAAACCAAGGACATTGAGTTCTATTGCTCCAAGATGTCTGAAGGCATACCACCAGCATAACTTCTCTCTTCTAGGAATGATTCCTTAGCCCCATCCCATGCCCTCTATTCATACATGAGGTAAAGGAGAGGCTTCGAAGGTTAGGATGATTGAGACAGTTGAGATAGTTATGGTTAAGGGCTCAACTGATATGGACTAATCGTGTTTTATATTTTTTAACATCAAATTAAGGTACATGTGAGTATTGATATAGGCAAGTTGCATATGACACGCTCCTTGCTTTAAGGAAACTCGTGTGTTCAATGTACACGCGATTTGCAATGCACATACTCATGTGTGACACGCTAGTTGCAAATAGTCGTGTGTGCAACCCTAATGTCAAAAAAATATATTCACCATCTATAGTGTTTTGGCTACTTTAATCTAGTTTGTCCTTTTGTGTCCTGACATATTGGATATCAGTACTCAGATGGAGAAGTGCCATTCTACATGATAACAAATGCAAAATCAGAAATCAAACGATCATCATCATTACCTTGAGTTACATCATATGTTTCCTTGAGACTTCTTGTATTCATTGGAGTTTCATCTAACCCTGAGCTATTAATTGAGTGATATCTAGGTGTTGCCTGAGATATTGAAGCTGATTGAGGTGTTGATGTTGTGCTATGTGAACTAGAGCCATTATTAGGAGCTTGATCTTCTTCAAAACATTTCATTTCAAATTGTTGTTGTTGATGTAGGTTTTCATTCCAAATCCATTTTTCATCTTCAAGAAACTTGACATATCTAATCATTATAGTCCCTTTTGCGATAGGATTATACAACTTGTATGCTTTTGATTGCTCACTATATCCCACAAAATTACGTCTTTCTCCTTTTTTATCTAACATCTTCCTATTTTCATTAGGAACGTGTGCATATTCAATACACCCAAAGACTATTACATGAGAAACAATATGATTTTTATTACTCCATGCTTATTGTGGTACTTTATCCATGACACTCTTTGTGGGGGAATGATTCAAAATATATACTGCATAAGCTACAACTTCATCCCAATATTTATTTGGTGGATATTTAGCTTTCATCATGCTTCTTTCCATTTCCATTATTGTTCTATTTTTTCTTTCTGCAATACCATTTTGTTGTGGTGTATAGCTAGTTGTAAAATGCCTTTTGATCCCATTTCTTTTGCGAAAACTCAACAAATCATTGGATGCAAATTCTTCACCTCTCTCTGTTCTTAGAATTTTAATGTAGTTTCCACTTTTCTTTTCAACCATGACTTTAAACTTCTTAAACATTTCAAAATATTTTGATTTGTGTTTCAAGAAATATACCCAAATTTTCCAGGAATAATCATCTATCAAAGTTATGAAATACAATCTATTCTGAATAGAAGGTGTCTGCATCTACCCACACAAATATGAATGCACAATTTCAAGTGGAGCTCTTGCTCTATATGACTTACCAACAGGAAATGATTCTCTATGCTGATTACCAAGAATGCTCCCTTCACAAATTTTGTTTGGTTATTCAATCAACAGCAAACCATTCATCATGTTTTTTCTATGCAGCAAATTTAGACCACTGAAGCTTAAATGAACAAATCTTAAGTTCCTTAACCATGACTGATATGAGAGGACTGCTTTGAAAGCAATAGACAAATCGTTTTGAAACCTTAAATGGAACATCTTGTTTTGTGTCATTTGGACTTTTGCAATTAGTGTTCTATGTGAATTAAGAATCTCACATGCATCATTTTCAAAATAGACTTTATATCTCTTTTGTAGTAGTTGTCCAATGCTAATTAGATTGTGTTTTATATTAGAGACATAATAGACATTTGTAATGTGTTTCTTTTCACCTTACTTAGTTTCAAATTTTATGCTACCTTTACCCATGACAACTACTTTGTTATCATCTCCCAATTTTACTTGTAACATACCCATATAACCTACTAACATGCATATATATAAAAAATTCTTTTACGTAAGTCATGGGCCATGTTTCTTCCTCTAACATTCATCCATAGGCTTAACTATTTCTGCAACAGTCCTTCCACATCCAAAAGTCCCTTCCACCCTAAAAGGCCCGTCCATAATTCCGCTTCTGCAATGTGGACTGTGGAAATTACTTAATTCTTTTATGATCTTACCCTTCCGCATTTCCATTTCCGCAATGTGGATTGCGGATTGCGGAAATCACTTAATTCTTTATGATCTTACCCTTCCGTATTTCTGCTTCCATAATGTGGATTGAAGATTGCAGAAATCCCATATTTTTATATTTTCTCTTCCACTCTCCACTTTCCACATTCTGCAATGTGGATTGCAGATTGCGGAAACCCCCTATTTTCTTTATATTTTCCTTTCCATTTTTCGCTTCCTGCATTCCATAATGTGGATTGCTGAAACCCCGTATTTCCTTTATATTTTTCTTTCTACTTTTTGCATTCCACAATGCGGATTGCAGAAATCCCATATATTCTTTATATTTATTTTTCATGTTTCACTTTCCGCATTCCTCAATGCGGATCGTAGATTGCGAAAACCCCATGTTTTCTTTATGTTTCCTTTCCACTTTTCACGTTCCGCAATGCAGATTGTGGATCATGGACTGTGGAAATTCCTTATATTCCTTGCATTTTAACTATTTTCCTTTCCACTTTCTATATTCCGCAATGCGGATTGTGGATTGCGGAAACACTTGTTTCTTTTATAGTTTTACCTCCTCCTTCCGTTTTGCGCAATGTGGATTGTAGATTGCAGAAGGTCCATAAATTCATTAGGTTTTAACCTTGGTTTCTGCTTCCGCGAGGCGAATTGCAAGTTGCAAAAACACTTCATATTCCTCATAAATTTTATTCTACTTCCCACTCCTGCAACGTGGACTACAGATTGCGGGTTGTGGAAGCACTTGAATTCTTTATACATTTTTAGACTCCCACAGGCCTTTTGGCCCAAGGTTTTCACCTAACTTCTATGTTTTCTAGGAAATACTGAGGAGTTTCCAACCCTCGATGAAATTAGGGCTTTAATCCAATTTAGACACTTAGGCAAGCACAAGATTAGGAATTTTGGTACTGTACAGTGGCCAACTCCTAAGAACTCCAACATCCAAACTCCCTTCATAGTTTTACCCTCCCTTAGGAATTTAAGGTATTAGACATGGGATTCATTAACAGGAGAAGGCTAAACCCAGGAGAGCACCATGACTTCCCTACCAGGGGTCCCTTAGACTAGATTTAATAAAGAATTCATATAGAATCCTAGTAACTCTTTACAAAAACCACATTATCCCATTTGAGAAACCATATTACCAAATCCATATCATAGTCATTCAAAACAGAGTATGAGTATACAACAACTCATAGGCAAAATTTTCATCAATAAACCTAAAACCGGTATTTATCATTTCATTAACATTGAGAACATATTAACACATGTACAAACATACCCTGAGCTCAATGCTTTTGTAGAAAAAAACCCAGTACTGGAACCTGTTTGTAATGTGAGCCACAATGAAAGGGGAACAACCACATTCCACCCAACCATAGATTAGGCACATATTTGCTCTGTCCTTAATCAACCCCGAGCTAAACTATGCATGCCAAGAGCGGAGACAGCTAACCTCAGTTCATTTTCCCAGGAAGAAATCACTTGCCTAACATAGAGTGCTCACGCAACAAGTATTTCTCTCAACTCTTTCCTAACACAGAGTGCTCACACAACAAGAGTTCATTCTTTCCCAACATACTCTGCAACATCCTGCCTCCTCGCATATGCTCTCTTATATTTTGGTTGCCTAGGTCTTACCTTGTATCTACGTTCCATTCCCTAAGGAATCTCCATCAACCACCGCATTCCCTGATTTTTCCAGGGTTTTTCTGATCTTGTTCCGCAACTACAATCTATTTACCATTGAATCCCCGTCAACCATTATGCCCTGATTTTCTACAAGGTATTTTCGGTGCCATTAAGGATTTCCCAGCACCTGATGTAATTTCCTGAGGTTTTTTTCTATACGTCCCCCACTCTTGCATGCGTAGTCTCCTCTCTAGCATGGCTTGTCCCCTTTCAGTATGATTTTCATTAAAGGAAGAAAATATAGTGATTACAAATTTCCTCTAAGGATTGTTTGGATAGATTTTGCAATCAACCAAACTCATCACAAAATAGTTTGAGATTAAATATTACAAATAATGTTCATAAATCGGGGGATATTACATCCACACTCCCTTTTTGCAACACTGTCCTCAATGTTCTTAGTATTCCTCCACAACTTCTTGAAATAAACCTGGGTACTTCTTTCACACATATTCCTTGAGTTCCCAAGTCGGCTACTCTAGGATAAAGTTATTCCATTGCACCTTAACCCAAGTGATGAACTGGTTTCGAAGTACTATTTCTTTCCCATCTAGAATGCGCAGAGGTTCCACTTGTACCACATTCCAGTCAATGATATGAGTGGAATCGTGTATATATTTCTTCAGCAATGAAATATGAAAAACATTATGAATTCTTAAGTGTGCTGGAAGATCAAGTTTATATGCCATGACTCCAATACTTTCCAATATTTGAAAGGGTCTGCGGAATTGTGGTGCTAATTTGGTATAGCTTCCCAATATCAGGGAACTCTTTTTAGGCTTGACTCGGAGGTAAACATGATCTCGGACTGAAAATTATTTATGTTGTCTCTTCAAGTCGACATAACTCTTTTGGAGATCCTATGTGGCCTTCAAGTTCTTTTGTACCTTTCAAACAATCTATTCCATTTCTTGTAACATTTCAGGTCCTACTATCAGTTGATCCATAGGGCTATCACAACTAACAGGGGTAGTACATTTTTTTCCATACATAATTTTGAATGGGCTCATATTGGCTGAATCCTGATAACCATTATTATATGTAAACTCTACCAGATGCAAATAGTCTTCCCACTTGGTGGGCCTTTCCATGACATACATTCTCAGCATGTCCTCAATGACTTGGTTTGTTCATTCTATTTGTACATTTGTTTCAGAGTGGTATATAGTACTGAAATTGATCTTGGTTTCTAACCTTGCAAACAATGACTTCCAAACATTTGATGTAAATTTGACATCCCGGTCAAAAATTACCATCTTTGGTACTCCATGAAGTTAGAATACTTCCTTCAGAAATATTTCTACGACATTGACATCCTTGTAAGTGAACTTCCCAGGAATAAAATGAGCATACTTTCTTAACTTATCTACCACAACCATAATTGAATCATGTTGTGTTTGAGTTAATGACAAACCTATGATAAAATCCAAAGATATTACCTCTCATTTCCATTCAGGATTTGGAAAAGGTTGTAACAAACCTACGGGATGTTGATGTTTAGCCTTCACCTATTGACATTCTAAACAATTAGATAGATATTCAACTAAATCTGCCTTTAATATGGGCCAAAATATTTTTTTCCATAAGGTTGTGATCATCTTTTGGTAATGAGGGTGCTTTGCATAAGGAGGTCTGTGCATTTCATTTAGAACAAACAATTTTAAATCTGAACATTAGGCATGTATATTTGCCCTTTAAACCAAATTAACCCTTTCTAGTCTACTTTGAATTCTATCCCATTCAAGTTTACCTCGTCTTTAAGCAATTTATTTAGTAAATTTTCATATTCAAGATCGTGGATGTTGGTTGTTTTTATTCTTCTCATCATATCACTTTCTGGTTGGCTCATAGTAATCTCATATACTTCGTGATCTCGTCGGTTGAGTGCATCAGCCACCCTTTTCTCCTTACCCTTGATATGATTTACTTCAAAATCGAATTCACTTAAAAAGGCATCCATCTTGCTTGTCTGGCATTTATCCCCAACTGAGTAAACATATTCTTTACATAGGTGTTGTCTATCAACAAAAGGAACCTTTTCCCTAGCATGTAGTGGCACCACATTTTTAAGGCATGCATTATTCCTGCCAATTCTACATCATTCATTACATAATTTCTTTCATGCTCTTTCAATTTGCAAGATTCATAATAGACCACATGTCCTTCTTGAGATAATATCCCCCCCAATCCCTCCTTACTATAATCCATACATACTGTTTATTCTTTATAGGTGTCAGACACCTTCGAGATTGGAGCCATGGTTAACAATCTTTTTAGAGTTCAAAGCTCTCTTGACACTTCAAGGACCACACAAAATTTACTCCTTTCTTTTGAAAGGACCACACAAACTTTACTCCTTTCTTTTGAAAGAAGTGATGGGATAGGCTATCTTTGAGAATCCTTGGATGAATCGTCGGTAGTAATCGGTGAGTCCCATGAAGGACCAAATGTCAGTGACATCCTTAGGCATAGGCCATTCTGAAATAGCCTTAATATTTTTTGGATCTACCATGATCTTTCCCTATGAGATGACATTACCTAGGTACCGAATTTCTTTCTTAAATAATTCACACTTCTCGAACTTAGCATACAATTGATGCTCTCTTAAGGTTTGCAGCATAATTTCTAGGTGTAGTTGGTGTTCTTCCTCCATCTTGGAGTAGATTCGGATGTCATCAAGAAATATCAACACAAACTGATCTAGGCACTTGTTGAAAATACTATTCATTAGGCACATGAATGTAGCATGGGAATTGGTTAAGATGAAAGGAAATACTATGAAATCACAATTCCCATATCGGGTCCTGAAGGTTGTTTTTCTTACATCTCCTTCCTTAATCCCGATCTGGTGATAACCAAACCACAAATCCAACTTGGATAATATTCTAGATTTCCCCACTTGATCAAACAGATCATTATTCCAAGGAAGAGTATACTTGTTCTTGATTGTTACTTTATTCAGCTGTCTGTAATCTATGCAAATTCTTAGAGTCCCATCCCTTTTCTTAACAAATAAAAATGGTGCTCCCCAAGGAGACACACTCGGTATGATGTTCATATGAAAAGGTATCTTAGATACCAGTGTAGACCCAGACACAATATCAATGGAGAAATCTATTTCTAGTTGAGGGGGTAGTCCTAGTATCTCTTTTGGAAATACATCCATGAACTTAATTAAGATTGGGTAGTCTTTTCCCTGTGTTTGACCTTCATTAAGGAGTAGGTTAGTGGCCCTTGCTACATACAACTTTCAACTCTTTCTCAAACATATTTTTAGTTTGATGGAAGAGGTTTGCCTCAAGGAGATAGGTTTAATGACACCTTCTACCTTCCTAACAATTTGATCCTCAGTCGCATAAGTAAAGGTTTTATCAAAACAATTAAATATTACTTTGTACTTTGCTGACCAATCCGCGCTAATAATCATATCATATGACCCTGAAGGAAAAACATTCAGATTAATCCTACTCACATGATCCATTATTTTAACTTCACAATCAACAATGAACTCAATTACCTTTCTCCTAGATTCAGTAGCCAGTTGGACTGACCATGGTTTTACATTCCTTACCTTGGCAAGTTGACAGTCCACCACCACCTTGGGAGTGATGTAAATCAAGGTAGACCCTTCATAAATTAGTATAGAAAGACTTCGGTTAGAAATAGTACCTTCAATCTCCATAATTGCAGATTGATAATCTGCTTGTCAATTCTCTAGGGATACATTAATCTGGTGGTAAATTTTCCCAACTTCCCCAACAATGGAAGCTTCTTGTAGGTTATGAAAAACATTATTAGTTTGATTGAGGCATGGGAAGTTCCTTCACAAGTGGGGCACTGTACATTCCAACACTTCAAGGGTTTTTTAGGGGATCCAACAGTCCCCTTAGGTCCAAGGTTCACAGATTTAAAATCCTTTTGTGGAAGCTGTTCATTTTTGCTGTAGGAATTTCCTTATGGATTCCTTGGCATGTTCCAGAAGGGTGGGGGTTGGAAGCCCTTCTTTCGCTAGTTGAAATTTTCTTGTTATTTACCCTTCCAGATCTTGGAGAGGTCATTCCTTTTTTGTATAGTTCGAAACACAACCTTTCCTTTCTTAAGGCTTCATCCAAGGTTTTGGGATTGTCAAATTCAATCTAGTCCTTATAGGACTACAAAAAACAACTCAAGAACCTCTGTATTTTCATGTTTTCCTCTTTAATATGACACAAACCGCAACAGATCCATAAATTTGTTAATGAGGTCCTCTATATTCAATTGGTCGAGCTTTAACTCATAGAATTCCTTGGTCTTTCTTTCATAGTAGCTTTCTGACAAGTATTTCTTCTTGAATAACTTCTTGAACTCTGACAATTCCAATTTCTTCTCTTTTATTCCATGGAAAATCTACAAATATTTCTACCAAATGCTACCCCTTCCCTTCATATTGTAGATGGCCATTCTCACTTTCATGTTGCTATAATACTTGTAAATTTAAAGTACTTCTTAATGTCTAGCAGCCTAGCCTCTGCTTCTTCTTTGGTCTTTGATTCCTCGTCGAAGCTAGTTGGCTTGATATTTTTAAATTATCCTTCCAAGTGGTTGAGTTTCCTTTTACCGGCCAACTTGGATCTATTTGCATATTTTTGAGTTCCATTAGGGGAACCGTCTTTTCTTTCGGCACTCTCTAGAACTTTCAGGTCCCTCCCAATCTCTGTTTGGGATTTCCCCCCATTATTCTTCTCTTGCAGAATTTGCAAGAGTATCTCATTAATCTTCTACTTCCTTTTTAGGGCCTTCTTTAGCTGCTCATTGTCCGCTTTGAAGCTCTGTATTTCTATGATCAAGTTTCTCATCGTTTCCAGAACTTGACCGGATTCAAAGTGTTCTTGTTTTGGTTGCGAGATGCATGGTGCTGGTGCACCCTCTTTAGATTGATCCACATTCTCACTTTGAGAGTCCATTGTTGTATCATGTTACAAAACAATAATGTTTGTACACAAAACATTCCAACACAAATCGTTATGATTAGAACAAAGCTTTTCATAATTCAGCAGAACTAGATGTTCCCAAAAGGCGTCAAGGTTTGAAACTTCTAGATCCGATACCATATGAAACATACCCATATAACCTACTAAAATGCATATATAAAAAAAATTATTTTATGTAAGTCATGGGCCATGTTTCTTCCTCTAACATTCATCTGTAGGCTTAACTGTTTCTACAACAGTTCTTCTGCATCCAAAATTCCCTTCCGCAATGTGGATTGCGAATTGTGGAAATCACTTAATTATTTTATGATCTTACCCTTTCACATTTCCTCTTTTGCAATGTGGATTGCGGATTGATGAAATCCCATATTCATATATTTTCTCTTCCACTTTTTGCTTTCCACAACGTGGATTATGGATTGTGGAAACTCCCGTTTTTCTTTATATTTTCCTTTCCATTTTCTACTTCCTGCATTCCGCAATGCAGATTGTGGATTGCGGAAACCCCATATTTCCTTTTTATTTTTCTTTCTACTTTCCGCATTCCAAAATGCAGATTGTGGAAATTCCATATCTTCTTTATATTTCTCTTTCATGTTTCGCTTTTTGCATTCTGCAATGCAGATTGTATATTGTGGAAAACCATCTTTTCTTTATGTTTCCTTTTCCACTTTCCATGTTCCACAATGCAGATTGTGGATTGCGGAAAGTCCTTATATGCCTTACGTTTTAAATGATTTCCTTTCCGCTTTCTACATTCTGTAATGCGGATTACGAATTGTGAAAACACTTGCTTCTTTTAGAGTTTTACCTCCTCCTTATGCTTTCCGCAATGTGGATTCTGCATTGCAGAAGTTCCTTATATTCATTAGGTTTTAAACCTAGTTTCCTATTTTGCAAGGAGGATTGCGGGTTGTAGAAACACTTCATGTTCCTCATAAATGTTATTATGCTTCCCACTCCCACAACATGGACTGTGAATTGTGGGTTGCGGAAGCACTTGAATTATTTATACATTTTTAGACTCCCGCAGGCCTTACGGACCAAGATTTTCACCTAACTTTTTTGTTTTCTAGGAAATACTGAGGATTTTCCAACCCTCAATGGACTCAGGTCTTTAAGCCAATTAATACACTTAGGAAAGCACATGCTTAGGTATTTTGGTGGTGTATAGTGGCCTGCTTCGAAGAACTCCAACAACCAAACTCCCTTCATAGTTTTACTCTCCCTTAGGAATTTAAGGTATTAGACAGGGGCTTCATTTATAGGAGAAGGATAAATCCAGGAGAGCACCATGACTTCCCTACCAGGGGTCCCTTAGACTGAATTTAATAAAGAATTCATACATCATCCTAGTAACTCTTTACAAAAATAAAATTATTTCATTTGAGCAACCATATTACGAAATACATATCATAGTCATTCAAAATAGAGTATGAGTATACAACAAATCATAAGAAACATTTTCATCAATAAACCTAAAAATAGTATTTATCATTTCATTCACATTGAGCACATATTAGCACATGTACAGATATACCCTAAGCTCAATGGTTTTGCAAAAAACAAACCCAGACTGGAACTTGTTTGTAATGTGATCCACAATGAAAGGGGAACAACTATGTTCCACCCAACCGTAGATTAGGTATAGGTTTACTCTCTCCTCAATCATCCCCGAGATAAACTATGAGTGCCAAGAGCGAAGACAACTAGCCTCATTTAATTTTTATATGAAGAAATCACTTGCCTAACACAGAGTGCTGACGTAGCAAGTATTTCTATCAACTCTTGCCTAACACAGAGTGCTCACGTAGCAAGTATTTCTCTCAACTCTTGCCTAACACAGAGTGCTCACACAACAAGAGTTCATTATTTCCCAGTATACTCCGCAGCGTCCTGCCTCCTCGCATATGCTCTCTTATAGTTTGGTTTCCTAGGTCTTACTTTGCAACTACGGTTCATTCCCCAAGGAATATTCGTCAACCACTGTGTTCCCTACTTTTTCTAGGGTTTGTCCGATCTTGCTCTATAGCTATGGTCCATTCACCATTGAATCCCTGTCAACCACTGCGCCCTGATTTTCTTGAGGGTCTTTCCAATGCCATTAAGGCATTCCCAATTCCTGATGTACTTTCCTGAGGGTTTTTTCCTCTACGTCCCCCAATATTGCACTCATAGTCTCCTCTTTAACGTGGCTTATCCCCTTTCAATGTGATTTTCATTGAAGGTAGAAAATGTAGTGGTTACAACTGTCCTCTAGGGACCATTTGGATAGATTCTGCAATCAACCAAACTCATCGCAAAATAGTTCGAGATTAGATATTACAAATAATATTCATAAATAGGGGTATATTACATTACTCTTGACTGCACATATTCATTTATGTTTTCAAACATATCCTTGTTTCCACTCATGTGGTTACTAAACCAATGTCTAAAAACCATTCTTTTTAGATTTCTTGTGCACTATTACAAGTAATAAAAATTGAATCACTATTTTCAGAGTGATTTTCTCTTGATAAATTTGCATTCTTCCTATTCATATCAAACTACTTCTACCTACATTCAGGTGCATAATGACCAAATTTTTGACAATAGTGGAATTGGATATGTGATTTGTCATACCTTTGTCCTTGGCCATGAAATTCAAGAAAATGTATGCCACTCCTATCTCTTCTGCTTGCAAAGAAATTGGATTTTTCTCTTTCTTCATGAGAGTTATCTAATCTTCCACCTTCATTGCAATTGTTGATTCTTTCTCTTCCAAATCTTGTTGCACCTATACTAGTGATTCTTCCTCCTCTTCTGTTGCTGCTAGCTTGAACTTGTGATTTGAATGCATTTTCCATAGAGGAACCATTTGACCTATTGAGTCTTTTCTCATGGGTTTGTAAAGACCCCATAATACCACCAATAGAAACTTGAGACAAATATTTAGATTCTTCAATAACTACAACAATTGGGTAAAATGTATTAGGAAGGCTCCTCAAAATATTTTCTACAACCTTTTGATCATCCAAAGTATCTCCATGGGACTTTATCTGATTTACTATACTCAGTGCATGAATGAAAAGATAATTTATTGTCTCAAAATTTGACATTTGCAAATTTTCAAAATCTCTTCTAAGCATTTGTAACCTTACCAACTTGAATTTGCTAGTACCTTGATAAGAGTTTTGTAGAGTGTCCCATGCATGCTTGGACCTTGTAGCTGCTGCAACCTGTGGGAAAATCGATTCTTCCATTGCTTGTTGTATTCAAAATAATGCTTGGAATCCTTCTTCTTATTCTCTTTGAGAAGATCCTTTTGTGTTTGTGATAAAGAAATATATGCTGACTGATCTAGTGGCTCTGTCAAACCACTCTCAACCAAGTCCCATAATTCTTGTTAACAAAATAAAGTCTTCATTTTAATGCTCTAATATTCATAATTTTTCCCATTAAATTGTGGCATTTGGGGTTGAGTAAGACTACTACTACTCATACCCGCCATACTTAAATTAAATTACAACAAAATATATCACTTCCACAACACTTTTTCAATGCAACTTGGCACAACCAATGCAATCTGATTAAATATTGCACTTTCGCAATACTTTGTGATTATTTTTTTAACGTTCCAACGACCTTGTAACAAAATTAAAATTAAACTAGTGACCAAAAAAATTGTCTTCTAAAAAAAAAACTTGTTGTAGCAACTACATCACACAAAATTAATTTTTTTACCATTGCATTCATAATAAAAAAACATTACCAAGAATCAATTATTCCTTTCCACGATTATGCTCTTGCACAACTAGAGTTTGCACCTCCACAACCATCGTATGCTCTTCCACAACTAGTATCTCCACAACCTTGCTTTGATACCAGTTTGTAGGTAGAGAATGCAAGAAGAAAACTAAAAACACAAGAACCGAAAATGCAATAAGATAGAAAATATGAACAAATATGAGTTGTTGCTCAGAATTTTACTAAGCAAAAGAGAAAGATACAAGTCTTCCTGATGTAGCTCTAAAATGATCTATTTATAGCAGATTTTAGAAGCATGTTTTACTATTCCTTTTGTTGTTGGATGGAGAAGTTTATTTATTAGACGACCAGGTGGTTGGAAGTTGGTTGGACGGTTGGTTGTTGGCGGCTGCTGGTCAACTGTAGACAAGATTACAGTGTTTAACATTTTTGGCCATGATTGTTGGCATTAATATAGTGTTATAGATGATATTTTTGTTAGCATTGCCATAGATATTTCATAATGCAATATGAGAGAAACAATTATTATTAGTTTTATCTCATGTTGTAAGATGTTTCCTTCCTTGGAAGCATTAGCATTTGATTGTTGCTCATGCACATATTTTTGTATTATACAATGATTGTCTCCATGATGCATTAGTAGCTCAGAGTTTTAGATGTGGCCTAACATTTGAAGTTATGATAGTTCAAAATTTTAGTTTTAGATACAAATAAATTTTGTAGAATATTAATCAAATCATGGCTTAAGATTGTTTATTATGCATTGTTAATGTACATATGTCAACCTTAATGTATTTAGCATTCTCCAAACAACAATATTTATCACTTTCCTCCTTTGTTATGTCCAAACAACAATATTTTACCCTTGCCTCTTTTGCTAAGTCCCTATGCTTGGCCATGTATGGTGTCTTATGGATTTATCTTCTTGCTTGTTTTTCTATGTCCCCGTTAACACCAAAAAATGTTCACCTAGGTCTCCATGGTATAAACCATAGTCATGCATCATATTCCCACCATTATTTCCTCCATTTTGAACTTCACAACTAAAATTCCACTAAATATGGTCCAAAACAATATTATTCCTTCCCCATAAATGAAGGGAAGTTGAGAATTTATTGTGATTTATCCCCACTCTCTCCAAAAAGGAAAAAAAATCCATAAAAATAAGAATGGGTAAAAAACCATAGATAAATGCAATGCATAATAAAATACCATGTGTCAAAAAACCTTGAACCATCCTATAAATACACTGTGAAGGCCTCACCTAAAATACTTTTTGTCATTCATTCATTCATTTGCTCTCAAACCTTTTGCCATTATCATCACACTTTACCTTATCATTCCCACAGTGTATGTTGATCTTGCTCCATACCCATTTGGATCCATTCCCCCTATTTGGAAACCACTAGTGGAGTACACTGGAGACCCAAACCGTTGAGCCGCGAGACCATTTCCTTGGACGGTTGCAGTGGCCCATTTCAAAGAAAGGTATGCGTATTGTTGTTATTTTTTGTTAGGTAGAAAATAAAATTAAAATCATAAAAATATTTTCGTTCTTGTTATTGTTGTAAGTCAAGTTTGAAGGACACTTCACACCATTGAACTCCACCCTATGATCCAGTTGATCTAGGGTAGGTGCTTTTGCACATAGTAGGGGAGAAATCCCCACTACAATTTTAGTGAATCCACTTGGTCGATCCTTTCGAATTTTTGTTTTTGCAGGCATGTCTACTAGTTTGTTATTCCTGGGTACCTTCATCCACCATGGATATTCCCCCCTCGCGGTAGATCTGAACCAGTATTTCCTCAGTACCTCCCCCCCGGACCAAGCTGATAGTATTTTTCCAAAAAATTCTCAATTTCAACAGGATCACACTTATTCGACAGAAAGTTGTGACCAGGTTGCACCTTTTTTCTTGATACATGCAACTTAGGTGGTGCCCTTTTCCCTGATAAGTGCGACCTGGACCATAAATCCATTATTGTGTTTGTCCCAGCTCTGGGAGCGACCTCAGTCGCTACCGTGACCCAGTTTTGTGCGACCTGTCGTGCATAAACCCCTATTTTTGTGTGACCTGAGTCTTTCAACTTTTTTTATGCCCTGATTACGACTGTTTCACATTCCTGTGTGACCTCAATCACACTTGTTCCATCGACAAGTGCGACCTTTATTTTCAGTCCTTTTCGGTGTTTGAGATCCTTGTTCCAAACCCTTTATCTATGTTTTACCCCTTCCTGACATATTTTTGTCCAGATCTGATCCATTACAAAGTCCTGGTTCATATGTTGGTCCTCTTTTCATTGTATGTGAGCATCTTGAGTTGAGCTTCATAGTTGAGACCCCCAGTGTGTTTCCTACAACCTCATCAATTCCTTATGCGTTCATTTACTAGTGTATAGTTTATTTTCTAGAAGAATTACTTGTGATTTTGCATGATATTTACTGTTATTTATCTGCATTTTTTTTTGTTTTGGCCATGATATCGTTGGGTTTTATACACATCAATTTCACACATCTCACACCCTAAACAAAAAAATGCTTGGTTAATGACCCCAAGCTAGCCTAAAAAATTAACTTAATACAGCCAACATTGTAACCTCATTTGAGGACCAAAACAATCTTGTAGCTAAATTATGAAATTGGGGATAGGCATCCAGACAACACCCCTCTGTCACTAACACTTGATACACAACTGTTTTCCATTAGGGGACCAAAATCCTCTTGTGCTTGTTGACACGGTCATGACCAGTTTGTCTAAGTGCCCCCCCGCTCTACGGGAGTAAGCCACAACGCTGGGGTTTCCATAAGATAGGGTGGAATACCACAATAGATTTTGAACTAAATACTAACACTTTATAGTCCTCCTCATGCATGCTAGAGTATACCAGGTGTCGAGGGCTAAAGGGCTGAAGTGCCAGTAAACCAATCTAGACGTGTCATGAATGAGGTAAGCTAGTTTCCATTATATCTAGGGATATTTTACCCTAGGTCCCTCTTGATAGTGGGATTATCTTATCCTATTGTTCTTCCATTTCATATTGTTTGAATGTGATTTGATCACCATGCAGAGGATACGATTTGTGAGGGACTTCCACCTTGTATCTAGGATTTTGCTTGCAGTCATAGCCCATAGTTTAGTGAGTCATTTTTACTTCTAGGTAGTTATTATTGTTTTATTTTTGAACACTTTGTTGTTGAATTTCCTGTTGTAATGTCCCTTTTTGAAATTTTACTAAATGATCAGTTTTTCCACTTTTTCCCCAATTTCGACCTTAACTAGTTTTGATGTCTAGACCTCCAAATTGGCCCAAATGCTACCAAATTTTCTCAAAAGGTACATGAATGATATTAGAAATTAAATATGAATTTCAGGGATGTTTTATGACTCCCAATTACTTCTGCATACTTTTTTAATGTTATGTTCAAAGTAGGAGTCTTTACTAGCAAATTGGAGCTCCAATTCCCCCTGGGTAATTACTGGAAATGGATTCTCAAATGGTCCCAAAGTCACTCGAATTTCAGAAAACAAGCAGGGAATGTGTAAGGGAAATTTTAAAAGTCTCATATTCATTATGGTCAATATTATACAGGATGATATGACTTTTTCCAAAACAACTCGTAAATCACAATTTCGACCCTTGGGGAAAATGCACCAAATCTTCTCCCAATGCAATAAAAGTGAGTAAAATGGATTCCAATGCTTAATTACTGAACATGAGAATTGAAATAAACATTAATTATAGTACATTAATCATACATTTATAAGAGATACATTCCTCTATTCGAAATGATAGGCATTACCATGGCATATATAAAAATAGAGTGGAAATGGTCACCGTTCGCTCATTAAAAGTCATTTTGACATACAAATATTGGGTATTTCGACTTGAAAATTTATGAGAATGAATAAAAGAGAATATTTAACTGATTACAATTATAAATATATCCTGAATATCTCTCCCAAAGAGTACATGATCTCACCCAAGGCGCAATCCCTCCATGAGCATGAATATGCAAAGAAAACTGGAAATGGTTGATAGTGAGTGCTGCAATAGAAGAATCCACATGATTTCATGTATATTACACCTGAAAATAAGACTCCATTAAATATCCTTGAAATACCTGATTTTCCTCTCCAAACACCAACTTGGATGGAAATCTTGCACCCTCGAAATTGTCTAAGGCAAAAAAACTAGTCATCCACTAGCTCTCACAATTCACAAATGAGAATTTCTCAAATTATAAAAATCCATTATCTTGTTTTTTTCCTGTATTTTATAAACATCCTTATCCTTCTAAGGTTACCGATCCATCCACAAACTCAAGGAAATTCTAATTTGGGTGTGTGCTCATGATTTGCCATGTGTCCTCCCTTTCCCAGTCTTCCACCTTCCCCAAATTTGAGTTGGAGCCCATTGAGCTTCCAAAAATTCATGAGAGCTCTCTTGGATGCTCTATTTCGACCTGACATGTAAGATATGTCAGATGTAATCCTTCATATCTGATTTTTTTCATAGGTGTCATAGCATCTTCATCATTGTTGTCATAGAGCTAGGGAATCTAGTCCAAGTGTGCCACTAGCTCCAAAATGACTCTTCCTCTCCCATGTAAGTTAAATTTCCTCCAAAATTATACCTATGATGCATATGGACACATGTATTAGCCTTATAACTCATCCAAGAACCTTTAGTATTCCCATGGATTCGAAATTGCAAGAGGAGGATGCCATGTGGCACCAAATTTCTAGCTTGTGTGGGCCTCATAGTGTCCATGTGTCTCCATGCTCCATTGCCTCTTAAATTTTATCTTGTATTTATTTAATAAGATCCATTATTAAATATTTCTTCCATTCTAATGTATGAACATCATTTATTATCTCCCTTATTAAAATTCCAAATGTATCCATCCAACCTAGGGAACCAGTAGGATTGGTGGAATTCTCCTGCTATGCAATTATTAAAAATGGGGACATTACAATCCTCCCCACCCAATATTTCTTCTCCTCAAGAAATTTAAGATTTGTATGTTGTAATATTCTTATTACAGTCATCTTCTCAAGTGATGAATAAATCTCCAATGCTTCTTGTTTCCCCCACAATTGAAACCAATGAAACAAAAAATTATCTCAGGGTCCCATATGATCCTCCAAGTAAGTAGATCACCATGTAGCCCATACACACAATAATGAAGTGTTATATCAAATATGTAATGTACTTCGATCATATGTATCTTCACCCAAGTGTGGGATGAATTTCCCTCAACATCAAATGGACTAGGCAAGGGACAATGAAAATCATGAGTCTCCAAGTGACTCAAGGGAATGCCATAGGTGCATCCATGATGATGTGTATTGTCATAATGTGACAAGGGATGCTGCTGAAAATGGAAATAATATGGCTCTCTAATAATGTCATCATCAAAAGGAGAGATATAAATTTTGGATGGTTGAAGTACCTCCTACCTTATTCTGGACGGTTGAAGTAGATCCCCGTTGAGCTTTTTCCAATCCTGCTTGTGTTAGCAATTTTCTCTCAACAACAGCAAAAAAGACAAGCATGCTATATAATATGGTGTTAGATATAATATGGAATATATAATAAACAATGTATAAGAAATTAAACACATCCATGGATTCAATATTCATTTAAATGCACATTATTGGACAGGAAAATATATTTCTATTAATCAAATCAGAGATTACACAAGTGACAACCTCTGTCGGCATGTCTGCGAACTGGAGAAATTGAGTCCTCCACCACCTCAATTCTCCATCTCTCGATAGTAATCTCACAAGAAAAGGAAAGCTTGGGAAGAACACAAAGTGCTCCAAAGGGACAAAGGGATGTAGACTCAAGTATAAGCAAGCTATGACAACAATGGACTGTAGTTTCCTTGCTCTTCAATCCCTCTTTCTTCAATGTATCCAAGGGGTTCCTTATATAGTACTCCAAAGGGGTAATGGAGGGTCAAATATGAGCGATCTTGAGGCATATGGAAGGCCAAGAGACAAGTGGTTTGGACACACATCAAGGAAAACTCCAAAAAAAATTGGAATTATACACACATCTCAATGTATGCGAGTTTGAGGTCAATATCCGCATATATACACGAGAAAGGGATTAAAAGTCACGTACAAGAAATAACATGTGTTTTTAGGGATGATCTTGGAAACATCAAAGGTACAATATTGGTCCATGGGGTCCAAAGAGTCTGCATAGGAATAGGGAAGGCCATAAATGTGTGATCAACTATGTGTGGTAAAATCAGCTGTAATAGATTCCCCCTAATGTGTGAGGTCAGAGGGGTAACACGATGGCCGAAATACATTATAATTCCATCCCAGAAGTGGAGTGATGAAGAACCAGGTGGAAGAACTAGCCATCCATCAGTTTAGTACAATAATCAATCTCTGTATATGACTGCAAATACATATAGCAGTCTCGGATACATAAGAGTACAATGGTCATGAATAGGCATGGTATACAAAATGTGACATGTGTGGTCATTGCCACATATAATATATAATAGATCAAAATATCCATGATGAATATATACAAAGGATCAAGATATCCATAGAAACTTAAGATATAAAATAGATCAAGATCTCCATAATGGATGAGGATATCTGACATATACTGGAATCAAGTCACGAGAGCTTAAATATCATGAACATTGGCACAATCAAGGAGGTAGCATATGTGGAATGCCACCAATCTTGAAATTTTTCTACACAAACCGCTACGAGTACATGTCCTACTATGTGAATAGAAGTGTTGAGGTCGAACATAGTAGTCCATCGTTCGCCCGGTCATTGATGTATACCAGTAACAAACGTGAGATCACCCACTGATAATGAAAATGGGAATCAAGGTACTGGAGAGTAATATAACAAGTGTGAATAGTTGTGTTGAGGTCAAACACTTGAAACAATTCATCGATCAGGGGACATTGATGTATTCCCAAAACTATTAATGGCGAGAGAACCTACCACTGATGATTGTAAGTATCAAGGCACTCAAATGACTCTAGACTCCTATCCCAGAATAAATGATCTGAATTCAATGGGATGGAATCCGTTGGGAGGATGGCATTAAGGAATCCCCCACCAACCAACATGAGGTACTCAACAACACTATATAATGTGGAAGGAATCGAACAAGATGTGCATGAACCAGTAATAGTACCGGGAATGGCCGACATGCAAAGTCAAGACAACTGAGGAATGGCCAACTTAGGCTTGAAATTCCTTCGAAAAAGAGCATAAAGGTGAATAACAACTGAATGTAGGCAGCATAGACCTGATATACAAAAATGGGACATCTCTGCGACACAGGAGGTATCAACAAAGGCTCCATGGGGACTGGAAGCTTAACCAGTCGGTGGAGATAAAATCAGAGAAATGAGTACAAATCCTAAAGTCAAACTATTAACCCAACCAACAGATGTGATATACAGTGCTCTGTTCGAAGGCGACATGACTTGACTGCTACCAAAGATAACATCTTTTCCTATCCGATTATTTGGTTTTTTGATTTTTTTGGACTTTTTCAGATATTTTGAAAAGCTTGAAAAATAATAAAAGTGCTTTATAGTTACAAATCTAGGAGGAGACAAGTGTCAAGGGATAAACAAACTAGTTCCAAGCAGTGGAACATACCTATGCTCAATGCAAGGAAACATGTGCAAGATAACAACACTTGGGGGAAAGTCTCTTCTCGGTGAAAATGGGAAATCAAGCTGCAAAAGATATATAGAAAGGCTCTGTTTGGATAGACAGGAGACAAGCTCAGGCTATATGGCCGATAATCAAAGTCAGGGGATCTAGCGTAAGGCTCAATAAGGCAAGCAAAAATCATGATAATGCAATTACAACTTGACATATACAAGGGAGTCCCAGGGAAATGGCTAGCATAAATTTCAAGAGGAGTATGAAGCTCTAGCTCAAAGTCATGGAGGTATTATACAAAGGACTCCCACAGCCTAAAGGAGAAATGTCGGCATGGGAATCAAATGAAAAACATGATCTAACTAGGGTACCCATGTATAGGAAAGCTCTTCCATTCACAACATGTCACTTATAAAAGCATCAAGAAGGTTTTGTGACAAGATGGAATGGGTTCGTACCTAAGGTTAAGATGAAACGGTCATAAGGTTATGCAAAGTGCAAACGGATGTGAAACCTAACCTATATGCTAGTTTAGACATAATACCTACAATAGGCATGAACGAGTCAAAGCCACTGTCAAACCGCACTCAAAACAGGCTCCTACAACATCAAATTAGTTCAAATGGTCCAAAAAGTTCAGAAACGGTAAAAAACTATAGAAAGTGGGTAAAAATTTCAAAAAGTTCCTATAAATAGTGAAAAATTTAAAAATTTTCATACCATTTAAATTTTTTACCCAACATAGTGCATTTGAGCTCAGAAATTCCGAAGCGAATTCTGGGAGCATCGTCCAGTGCAATCCCTCCACGTTTGATCCAGGTAGAATCTCATGCATCTCTCTTTCATTTTGATGCAATTTTTTTAAAATTTCATGGTCTATTTAATTTTTTGAGCCATCCCAACTTGGGCATTTCAACCCACACGGAAATCGGGCTTTTTTTTTTCTGCGTATAGGGCTCTCCATACGCAAAAAATGCACCAAAACCTGCGTACATATGCGACTATTTTACAAAAAGTCATTTATAGGGCCATGAACAAGGATTTAATGGGCAAATATTGATAAAAAACTTATATTTTTGTGTAGGATGGTACTAGAGTGGAGAGAGAGAACATGGTGATGTTGAGGAAGCTGTTCAAGCTGATCTCATGGATCAACAAGCATTACGGGCATGTGGCTTATACAAGTTTTGGTGTCTTGGTAGCCTGAGGGCCAAACCAAGACTACTCGAGCTGCTGGTGGACTATTGGGATCCAGAGTCTGAAACATTTTAGATAGATGGGATGTCACTCAGCATTGAGGTTGAGGACATATATTTCATCATAGGTTTGTCCTGACGAGGGGAGATGGTGAACCTTCGATCCCGTGGGCTAGGAGGCGGGCTAACCATAGATGAGTACATAGCTGTGTACGGATTTCCAGATATGGAGAAGGTTGGGAGTCAAATCCTGACAAACTCTATTCAGATTCCGGGGTTGAAAGCCATACTTTTGGCACTAGGTAGGCTTGCAGGTTTGACTTCAATCCACCAGGCCTCACGGCCAATGATGTTCTATGCAGTAGAGTGCATGTGACCTATAGTATATGGATAGAGTACTACACTGATGAGCAACATGAAACAATGGATCAATGACTGTAAGATGGGTAGAGTACAAAAATTCAGGTTTGGCAGCATATTGAGCACATTTTTCTTTGAGTAGGTGCTAGGGCTAAGCCCTAGAGTAGACATTGCTCCACATGGAGTACAAGATCCAGCCCAATGACGTTGGGCTAATGTCATGAGCAGATTGGGAGGCAGAAGGGTGACTAACCCCTACCCAATAGATTTTTTTCCATGGTGGCGGAGAGAGATCGTCGCCATAGATGACTACCCCTATGCAGGGATAGAATTCCGCGGAGACCCAGATATGCCCCTACCACCAGGAGCGGCTTATGGAGACATAAGTAAAGAATCCCAAACCCACTTTTAATTTTTGATTTATTTATTTTTTTTATGTTTTTTGATATATGAACTCAAAAGACATGTTTTTGGTGCGACGACACATAGTGACAATCTGTCATGTATATGTAGATGTAGGACCACGATGACCAGATAGCTTTCCTAGTCATCGATGGAGGGGAAGATGTGATGATATTATGGGTGTAGATGCAGAGTGGATGCTCCAAATCATCCACATGAAATTCATTCAGTTGACACACAGGGTAGTCATGGCGCAAGTCGAGGACTTGCCTGAGACCATGCAACGCTAAGTGGTTGGTGTACCACAAGCATGGGTTCAACTATTTCACCAGCTAGCTAGAGTCGTAGTGTGATGTCATGATCAACACCCTCCTCCACCTCAGGCTTAGAGACCTAGGTGTATATGTTTTGCATGACCGTGTAGTATGTTTTGGTGGCTCTGAAGCCCCAATTTTGTATATGACACTTATGTATTATGATGTCACTTTTTGAACTTAATGAATTTTTTTTTATGATGATCAATTTTATTTTACTTACATGTGTGTAAAATGTGTTTGTGATATGCTTATGGTCTGTGAAACAAATGCCAATCTAACACATAGTTAGCATATGAATCAGAAACTTGATTAAAATTTCTTGGAACATGAATGTATGTTATACTCTCAAATTGTCATTCTAGCAATCTAACACGTAAGAATCTTTGTAACAATTTTGGATCCCTAATACGATACAAGCCATTAAGCTGTGAAACCACTAACTCCGAATCAAGACATACCTCAAGAGAATGAACACCATGTGAAATGGAATCACGCAATAACTGAATGACGACACTATATTCAGCAACATTATTTGAGGAAGGGCGTAAACATACGCCTCGTGAAGACGATACTTGACCTGTAGGAGTATAGATCACCCAAGCAACTGAAGCTAAGTTTTGAGTGTGGCGTCTAGCACCATCAGTGAATCCTATGTAAATGGAATATTCCATCAACATCTACCATAAGAAACAAAATCTAATCAACAAATCCGATCACCATAAGAAAACCTATTTATGCAATGCAAACTGTACAATAATATATAAAAATCAGCCCTGGATGAAGATCATGCATAGTATTTTTTGAGATAGAGCCCATTTCTAGCTCCTCCAATGTTGTCCCTTCATAATCAACCAGCTCATAGGCACCTTTCTCTAAGACACATTTAACCATGTAAAGACCATGCCACATGGGATTAAGTTTTCCTGCCCCCAAAGGTTCTTTAGCTTGATCCCACAAAAGGACCAAGTCACTTTCACTAAACTTTCTCAAATAGATAGAATTATCATATTGGACCTTAACATGACTCTTGTTAACCTCTAGAGCCAATAAGGTATCTCGATGCTCCTCATAAGGCTTCTCTAAATGGACCAAACGCTCTTCCAATGCGAAAGTGTCTGGTAAAATCTCTACAGCTAGCTTCAAAGAAGGGATTTCACATTCAACCAATAAAACAGACTCCACCACATGCACAAGTTGATATGGAGAAAAATCGATGGCAGTCTTAACCATGGTTCTATAGGCCCACAAAGTAGGATACAACATGATATGCCAATTATTCTTGCTTTGTGCGATGGTTCATTGGAGAATGGACTTAAGTGACTTGTTCACTGCTTCAAACTATCCATTCTCTTGAGGGTAATAAGAAGAGGAGTGCTCTTGCTTATACCCTAACTTGGAATCCAACTCTTCCATCATTTTTTTCTAAAAGTGCCTAACATGTTCAGTGACAAGCTCTTTCGGAATGTCGAACCAAGTGATAATCTGGTTGAAAATGAAATGCGCGGCTGTCTCACCGTCGTATTTAACTATGGGCATAGCCTCTACCCATTTCATGAAGTAATCGACAACCACAATAATATGATGGGTTGTAATCCGTAAAATCAAGCCCTCACTTGGTGAAGGGACTGGCGGTGATAATAGGATGGAACAGGGCTGGACGCGAGTGCATATTAAATGCAAACACTTGGCAAGGGTGGCACTTCCTGACCGCATTAATGCAATCTTTAAAGATAGATGGCCAAAAATAGCTCACTCTTAAGATTTTTTGGGCTGTAGAAAGCCCAAATAAATGACCACCACATGCCCCTCCATGGCAATCATTAAGCACAACCTCAGCCTCATCATGGGTTAAACAATGACGTAAAATGGAATATACCCCATGGCGGTACAAAGTATCATCCACTATGAGATAGTTCTTTGCTACATGATGTAATCGTCACTGCTCATCCCGTGAGAGGTGAATAGGGACTTTCAATGTTTGCAAATACATGATAATATCCCTGTACCAAGGGTCCATAGTTGAGATGAGGAATATATGCTCATCAACAAAATAATCCTCATAAACCTCCTCTTCCCAAGTTTGGAAAATCTGATATAAGCTCCGCAAAGATTAATGATTTCTTCAATTTTGCCGAAACGAATTTGAGATAAAACTCTTGCAAAATCACAATCCATTTATTATATTTTCCCCCAATCAAACTTCTAGTGAGGATGAACTGAAATGGATTGATATGAGCTACAACTAAATTTTGGCGAAGGATAATGTAATGTCTCAAACGTTGAACTGCATGAACGATGGCTAAGGCTAGCTTCTCCACATGGGAATAGTGAAGTTCCACATCAGTAAGGTTTTGACTCAAATAATATATGACATGCTCATGGAGCTCCTCATCCTCTTGAACCAAAACCATACCAATTGTCTCCTGAGATGCGACCACATAAATCAGGAAGTCACAGCTATAATCTAGTGGACTAAGCACAGGGGCTGTTGCTAAGGCTTTATTAAGAGCATTGAAAGAATCCTAGGCTCTCTCATCCCAGTAAAAAGGGGTATCCTTCAAGAGACACATAAATCCTTTAGTCAAGTTGGAAAAATTAACCACGAACCTTCACAAGAAGTTCGCCATACCTTGTAAACATTGAAGGTGTTGAATATTATGTGGGGGAGACAATTGAAGTATTGCCTCAACCTTCAAGGGATCAACTCTAATACCATCCTTGGATACAATGAATCCTAGTAAACGACCAACTGTCATGCAAAAGACGCACTTATGAGGATTTAAACAAACTTGATAATGATAGCATATTTCGATCACTAATATCAAATGATAAGGATGACACACTCTCAAACAAGAGTGAGAAACGAGATCATCCAAATATACTTCGATAATCATTTTAAGATTGTGAAACATTAAGGTCATGGCCCGCTGAAATGTAGCTTCGACGTTTTTAAGGCCAAAGGGCATCTTTCGATATGCAAAAGTACCCCAAGGACAAATAAATGCGGTCTTGCGTTAATCCTCAAGATTAATTTGATTTTGATAATATCCAGAAAAGCCATCCATAAAAGAAAATACCTCACTTCCCACACACTCATCCAAAATTTGGTCAATAAATGGCATGGGGAAATTATCCTTAGGAAAGGATCGATTTAAGTCACGAAAATCAATGCATATTCAGATCATTCCCTACTTCTTATCGACGGGAATGGGATTTGACACCCACTTCATCAAGGGAATGGGATAGATAAAACCAGCTTTTAGTAGTTTCTCTATCTCAGCTTTAAAGGCGGGTGCTTTTCTAGGATTCATGGCACGCAAACGTTGTTGAACTGGTTTTGCATCTGGATAGTTCTTGATTTCATGTTCAGTAATACAAGGGTCTATACCTAGCATTCCTTCATATGACCAAGCGAAGTTGTCACAAAACTCCTTAAACAACTCGGTATACTCTTTAATCTCATCGGGAGAACAACCCGCCCCATTGTAGACATTCTCAATCTTACCAGGATCACGATAAATATTGATAGGAATCGTTGGTGACAAGTTATCCATGTTCCCATCAGCCATTTGACCAAGAGAGCTTTATGGGTCCATGGATACCAATTTTCTCACTAAGAATCTCCCTAAAGTCATCACACTCCAAATGATCGAGCTTAGGAAGGAAATATGATTGATGGTGCAACTCTTCCCAAGGTTTCTCAACCCTAGACATGGCCTCAAGAATAGCTTCATCTGACAAAAAAACATCATCAAGGAAGTCATGAGAGTGAGATGACTCTACTACCCATGTAGGAAACACATAAGGGTCCTCCTTCTCCGTCCACGAAGAGGAAGGACTAGACTTTGTAACATGATCAATATTTGCTTGATACGCCACCGTTGTTGCAAGAAATGGCACGTCTATCTCGACAGACACACTTGAAGTACTCGATAAAGGAATAATCCAAGGATCTTCCATATGAGTAGTGTGAAAAGATACCGAATTCAATGAGGATGAAGCCCCACCAAGACTAGATCCAATCATAAAAACGGGTGCAGGACAACTAAAGGTTCCCATAAGAGAAGGATACATACCCACACCCACATTCTCAGTTGTCAATTGAGAATGATCAATAATCAGGATAGAGGCTCCCGACGATGCATTGACACTCAGATTATGGAATGAATTTTGATCAATCGTAACAATATTCCCATTAAATGGAAAGCATACCACTTGAAATAGGGAAGAATCTACAGCTTTCATACTGTACATCCAATTCCTACCCAGCAAAAGATTGTAGTCAAGGGGAGCATCAATTACCTTGAACTTTATTGTGGTGGTCTTCCCTCCCAATTGGACCTCTAGAGAAGGAATTATATCATGCAGCTGAAACGATCTACCATCAAAATCCGTCAACATGTTGGAATATTGAGACAACGTGGGAGAACCTAAGCCCTTCCAACAAGACAAAGACATCACGGAAGCAACAACTCCTTCATCAATGAAAGTAGGCATGATGGTGTTGTTGAGACACTCTACATGAATCAAAAGAGACATGTAGTAAGGTAAGCAAGGCTGTACTCCCATGGTTGGGTGATTCCATGAAGATGGGTAACACTTTTTGGCCAAATGTGGCGATGAAAACCTGATTTTTTACTCATGTACTAGAGAGAAGCCCTGAAAACGCATATATGCCATGTGAATTTTGACTTGCAGTAAAAAAACAAATTGTAGAATATTATGTTGGCTTCATAGTGATATTTTTTTTAAAATATTCTGATATCATTTAATGTGTGAATTTTTGCATTTAATGAACTGCGTGACCTTAAAAATTTGAAGAAGCTAATAAGTGGCTCCTGTCCACGTAGAGTAATTCAATCTTGCATTAATAATTTAAAAAAAATAAATATATGAGCATGATCTACATAAA
>LPNX010955369.1:217220-227921 GCA_001517045.1 Pseudotsuga menziesii
TTCGAGGTATTTAAATACCTCGGTCGAGGGTTTTTAAAGCCCGCAATAACTCGGTCGAGGTATTTAAATACCTCGACCGAGGTATTTAAATACCTCGGTCGAGGGCTTAACAAGCCCTCGGTCGAGATATTAAGACCTCGGTCGAGGGCTTAACAAGACCTCGAACGAGGTGCATTTTTATGTTTTTGCCGAAATGTGCTTGCCAAAAAGTGTTACCCAGGTCCGTGGAATCACCCGTTTTAAAATTTGATAATGGAAGAAGAATTATAGGCAATAACCCCAAGAGTAGACAACAAGCCTTTCCTCTACGGAGGACAAGTCTGAAGCAGTTCTAACGCGGACATCCCATAAGGAGTCTGGCCAAAATCCTTGACAAATGAATAGTTCCAGGTGGCTCAAGCGTTAGGATTGTGCCCCGAACACTTTAAGACTCCCTTAGGAATGTGACATGGAGATTTAGGTTTATCCATAGGCTTTTCAATTCGTACAGGGATCTCGGGTGGGGAAGGTTTTTTCCTAAGATCTGGTTGTGACGAGCCATAATCTTTCGCATGAGTCACAACTTTATCATCTCTCACCATGTTGATGCAACCGTGACCACTAGTGGCCTCCGACGGGTTTTGAGCTCCACCAGATGAACAACTAGGATCAATGGTCCTCTAGTTCATATTTTGATTATTGGGTAAAGGATTAGTAAAAACAGTTGGGCCCTGTGCTATGAACTTTGAGGCATCCTCCATATGAGGGCACAAGTGAGTAAGGTGATTGTCCTTACACAACTTTCAAGGAAAATTCCCCTTACGTTTAGGCTGCTTTCCCCACCAGCATTATTCGTGTTCTTGTCATTATTATTAGCATTTTCATTTTTATTCTCACCCTTACGATTATTTTTTCCTTTTTTCTTATTCCTTCCAGGTTGTTGGGTTCCTTTTAGGTTCAACGTTTGCATGAAGAGAATACTCGCCGATTGGGTAGGTTGAGATGAAGCTGTAGGTTGTCCTGGTGCAGGTTGGTTAATCGATAACTGGCTCACTTGTTTCATAACCGAGTCCGTAGGTTTGGTACTTGTGGATCCAACAATACCATTGACATGTGTCCCAGGTTTGATCTCAGGGTCTAAATTGGATCTTGGAGTGTTATCACTCCAGGAAACTACCTAGGGTTATAAGCTAGGTATGCCTGGTAACTTAAGAAATTATGTTTTTGTGTTTTTGTAAAGGTGGATCAATGGGACAACTCAATCCGAGTATGGCATTCAGACATTCAGAATGGTAAACAAATAAAACAGTGCTCTCAAGAGTTGATTAATCAGCAGATAACTTTAAAGATGGATGAAGAAAAGAATGTAACTAAACCAGTACAGAGTAGGGTTCAAGAGACATCCAAGAAACTAATATCAGGCTATGAGCTAAACAATGGAAAAGCAACCATTCAAAGCTAGACAACACAGATAATAGTGAAAAGGAATATGGAAAGCTGACATCAAAACTGAAAGAAACCTGTGATCTGTATTAGCATAAAGAAGACTGAGTACAATAGCAGATTACTCTCTCCAAAATCGAACCCCTCAATAGTCTTAGTCTTCAGGCTTTATAGCCTTTACAAAGTAGTTCCAAGACCCTAAAAACCTGGATCTGTTTGAGTTAACACTAGTAAACTAAAACAGCAAATGCAAAACATAGGGAATGATCCCTCAAATCAAGGGAATGATAATGTGTTGTCCCTTCCTTGTGCTTTATAGTCGATGAAGTGGAGTTAGCCCCCAAGGCTCAGTGGTCTGAGTTTGGCGCACAACAAACTGACTTTGATGATGTGGCACTTGAACTTAGAGTTGTTTCTTCATAAAGATTCTTAAAAGCTGGGAAGACTGACTTTCTTTGCCACCTGTAGCAATGCTTATATCTAGGCTGAAAATCTGCCTTTCAATCCTGAGGTTGATTACATACCCTGACATGTGTTTACCTTTTGCAACCTGGAAAAAATCTGGAGGATAGATCTTGAACTGCCTTTGAAATATTGAGTCACACAAATGCTGCCAGCTGTATAAAATCTGAAGTATTTCCTGCCCTTAAATCTGCATAAGATTAATTCTCTGCCACCTGCTCTGTTTGAAGAAGTACCCAGAAATCTGGAGTTGATTGCTCCAGAATCTAGATGTAATCTTCTCATACACTTGTTGCCTGTAATTCTGGAAAATTTAGATACTCTGCCTCCATGGCTGCCATCTGTGTTAAGCTGCTAACATATGTTGAGGCTGCAAGAGGCTAGAACAAAGCAACTGCATCTCATGCGTTTTTTGTAGCAAGGAGTTCATGGTTATATAAATTCATAAGAGCAAGAGCAGTGCGAAACAACAATGTTTGACTGCCTTCATATAAAAGGGCATCCCATCCTTTAAATTTCCTCCTTGGTCAAGCAAAGCACTGTAATGCCCATCTATTCTACAAGCTTTTGTTCCACAAAAGCTTACCAAAGCTCTTCCCACAAAACCATGGGAACACCTCCCTGTACTAGACATTCCAATTCTTTTCTCCAAGTCTATGAGTCTCTTCCAGGTCTGAATGAATTTATATTAGAATCAATATTGGAACTATTAATTAAGAATGGATCAAAGATAGAATCTGACCGCTCCACATCATAAAATTCTTCATCTGGATCATCTCCAGATATGCCTGATTTGGATCTGCTTGGACTGTCAAGTCTGAAGGATGGACAATCATTGATCTCGTGGTTGGCGCCCTTGTATGCTGTAAACCAATTTTATTCCTCTTCCTTGCTTCGAAACCATTAGATATGAATTCACCTCTCTTTACTACAGATTTGGTATTATATGAGTGAACGCTTCTTCTGTGACTATCTTTGTTTGGCGTTGTGACTAGGAATGCTCTCTTGATTACCTTTTTGTATATTTGATATCAGACCCTCTTCATTTGCTACTTGATGGAGTCCTGCTCAACTTTAGAGATCTGCAAGGTGATTACGTCCTTCTTAACTAAAGAACTGTTTCATTAAAGAACTTGTTTGCTTGAGAAAGACTTGGGCCTGCTTTCAAAATTGGGCAGCTACAATGGAACGCAACTGAAAAATGGTGATATCTTCATGGAAGTTGTAGGTCTCCGTGATCTGTGGGATGGAACATCAGACTTCCCTGTAGAGAGAAAAACCCCTCTAATGAGCGAATGGGTATTAAATCAACGCCCATCATCAGACTTCCCTGTGATATATGTTTCACGGCCACTTGCATCCACCTGTCAGAGGCCACGCAGAGATCCAGAAGGGGCCTAGCTAAAGAGAAAAACCCTAACTTGTATATAGCTGGATTTGATCTCTACTAGTCATAGAAACGATCTCCACTGTTAATGCAATTGCTCATCGGTACATCAACGAGTTTATAAGCACCTCCAAATGGTACTGCCAGTTTGGCTCTTCTTTTTGTAATAGGAAAAGCCGTGTTCCTGTTTCACCGCCTAGTATTATGGAAGTACTGTTTTAGGGTCTGCACAAAGTTTCTCAAGCTGCTTCTGTCATGCAATCCTCTGTGACAATTGAATACTTTCCCTGTTCAGTTGATGATTGAACACTTCAACGCCTGGAAGTTTATTTTTTTAGCTGAGCGATGATTTGTCATTTGAACGCTCGGGCACTTTCCTCCTAGCGCCTCATAACCCGTGACTTATAACATTACATGCATATGAATCATGTCTCAAAACGCCATGTGCAAACTCACACAGATCATCATGTCTTAAAGGATACATCGCTTTGTTTTCAAACGAGAATCCCATAGGTAATCCTGGATACAGTTCATCTCTCTGCTCAGCGAAAAACTATTAATTGTAGCTGGACTGGAAAAGACCCTTCTGCATTTCTTAGACCTTATTAACTGCTCTTTGTAATCTCGGGTATTTGACATGTGTAGTGATGCGCTGGATCAACCACCCTCCACGCGTAATTTTCATGCATGTTGAAGCGAATAGCCTTCCAATGAAATTACAACTCAATGCTTTTGGATGAACATTTGGCGCATGAGGATTTTAAATTTGCATATGGAAACACTTTCGACAGCTAAAATAATTTGGGTAGACCACTTTAGCTACCGAAACTGGCCTGTTTCGGCAGTTAAGTAAGCTTCCACAGACTTCACAAGTTGCCGAAAGTTGAGATTTTGGATTTTGAAACCCAGGACTCGCAGAAATAATTTTTTTTTTACCCATTCTATCACCCAAAATGACGGTGGTCAATTTGGGAGATAACATCTGGCTCCTACTCGAGGATGGAATCCTCCCAGTGAGGTTCCGAAGAATCCCAGAACCAAGTAGTTCCAGTAGCCTTTAGCATTGGGCATGGAGTCATCAAGTCTTTAACACTGCTCCCTCTGCAAACTTGTATCCCACCTGTAGCTTACATGCAGCCTGTTCTGCTTATTCAACAATAACTGAAAATAATCTATGTGCTCAATAAAGAGCTTATTTGTCTGTCTACTCCTACACTAACCAGTAGAAGTATATTGATCAAGTAACAACATACTTCCAATGCAGCCATGTCAGATTGTGATTTACAGCCATCTTTGATCTTGACTCGAACAACAAATGAAGCCATATCATGTAGAGAAAAGGTTCGAACAGATGATCAGACCAGCCTTGCTTTATAAATAAAATTTTAACATTCACATTGTTCGTGGATTCCAGAAAAACAGCTATAGGATCAATTAAATAGTAATGGGATACCTCTTCAAGCTTCTGTTCTGATTGTAAATGAAAATAATGTGGCTGGCTGTCTTCCTTGATCTCAATGGTGTGTGTAAACTGCTCAATATCTGCTAGAAAAGGTTGCTCAAAATCTGCTGGAGAAACATATCCAATAGATGGCTGATCTGGACCTTTCTGCTGCCCTTCTTGCAAATGTTTGCTGAAATCTGTCTTTGTTTGCAAATCTGGAAGATGTGGGCTGCTCATAACATATGTTGCTGCTACATCAACACATCCGGGATCATGATTTACGTGTTCTAGCTGAATATTAGAGAGCCCCTGCAAATCTGAAAATTGTAGGCTGTCCTCTTCAAGCTCTGCAGATCTAACACTGTCACTTGCTGATATTAAACTCTGCTCTTCACTTTTCAAATTTTCAACGGGAACAATCTCCTCTTCATGACAACATAAGTCAGGAGATGCATTTGATATGATGTCAAAAGCATCACTAAGGTTATCATGGGGTGAATCAATGATCTCCTGATCATGATGAAGAGTATTCACTTCAACAGCATACTTTTCATAAATATCTGAGTTCTTAGTCAAAAAATGAAATTTGTGACAACACTGAGGATAAAGAAGATCAGTTGGAAAATGATATTTACAGAACACATGGAAAGCAGCATGAAAATCTGCTAAAGAACTGATACTTGCATTAGGCAAAGACCGATACCAATCACGGGCAATCCCTTCTAATGAAGAACAGAAGAGCCGGATCTGAACATCCTCATGCACTACCTGCAACCGGTGCATGTAGTCATGAAAGTCCAGCAAATGTTCAGCTGGCACTTCCCACTCTTCTCCTTGAAATCTAGGAAGACTGTTATCCCATTCATCTCTAGCAGGTACTTGATTAGGAAAACCAGCAATGCTTGAAAAATCACAGAACGCATACCTCTTAGCTAAGATCTTTTCCATTTCATACCAGTAGAATCACCAACAGAATTCTGAACAATGGAGTCGCCACTGAGTTCGTCCTTCATGGAGTCGCCAGATAGATGATTATAACCAATAAGTGTCTACCCCTTGTCTATCATCATGGAATAGATCTGTGTCGTCTCCCAGGAAGATTAGCTTCTCACCTCGCTCCCCGGCAACGGCGCCAATTTGTTATCACTCCAGGAAACTACCTAGGGTTATAAGCTAGGTATGCCTGGTAACTTAAGAAATTATGTTTTTGTGTTTTTGTAAAGGTGGATCAATGGGACAACTCAATCCGAGTATGGCATTCAGACATTCAGAATGGTAAACAAATAAAACAGTGCTCTCAAGAGTTGATTAATCAGCAGATAACTTTAAAGATGGATGAAGAAAAGAATGTAACTAAACCAGTACAGAGTAGGGTTCAAGAGACATCCAAGAAACTAATATCAGGTTATGAGCTAAACAATGGAAAAGCAACCATTCAAAGCTAGACAACACAGATAATAGTGAAAAGGAATATGGAAAGCTGACATCAAAACTGAAAGAAACATGTGATCTGTATTAGCATAAAGAATACTGAGTACAATAGCAGATTACTCTCTCCAAAATCGAACCCCTCAATAGTCTTAGTCTTCAGGCTTTATAGCCTTTACAAAGTAGTTCCAAGACCCTAAAAACCTGGATCTGTTTGAGTTAACACTAGTAAACTAAAACAGCAAATGCAAAACATAGGGAATGATCCCTCAAATCAAGGGAATGATAATGTGTTGTCCCTTCCTTGTGCTTGATAGTCGATGAAGTGTAGTTAGCCCCCAAGGCTCGGTGGTCTGAGTTTGGCACACAACAAACTGAATTTGATGATGTGGCACTTGAACTTAGAGTTGTTTCTTCATAAATATTCTTAAAAGCTGGGAAGACTGACTTTCTTTGCCACCTGTAGCAATGCTTATATCAAGGCTGAAAATCTGCCTTTCAATCCTGAGGTTGATTACATACCCTGACATGTGTTTACCTTTTGCAACCTGGAAAAAATCTGGAGGATAGATCTTGAACTGCCTTTGAAATCCTGAGTCACACAAATGCTGCCAGCTGTATAAAATCTGAAGTATTTCCTGCCCTTAAATCTGCATAAGATTAATTCTCTGCCACCTGCTCTGTTTGAAGAAGTACCCAGAAATCTGGAGTTGATTGCTCCAGAATCTGGATGTAATATTCTCATACACTTGCTGCCTGCAATTCTGGAAAATTTAGATACTCTGCCTCCATGGCTGCCATCTGTGTTAAGCTGCTAACATATGTTGAGGCTGCAAGAGGCTAGAACAAAGCAACTACATCTCATGCGTTTTTTGTAGCAAGGAGTTCAGGGTTATATAAATTCATAAGAGCAAGAGCAGTGCGAAACAGCAATGTTTGATTGCCTTCATATAAAAGGGCATCCCATCCTTTAAATTTCCTCCTTGGTCAAGCAAAGCACTGTAATGCCCATCTATTCTACAAGCTTTTGTTCCACAAAAGCTTACCAAAGCTCTTCCCACAAAACCATGGGAACACCTCCCTGTACTAGACATTCCAATTCTTTTCTCCAAGTCTATGAGTCTCTTCCAGGTCTGAATGAATTTATATTAGAATCAATATTGGAACTATCAATTAAGAATGGATCAAAGATATAATCTGACCGCTCCACATCATAAAATTCTTCATCTGGATCATCTCCAGATATGCCTGATTTGGATCTGCTTGGACTGTCAAGTCTGAAGGATGGACAATCATTGATCTCGTGGTTGGCGCCCTTGTATGCTGTAAACCAATTTTATTCCTCTTCCTTGCTTCGAAACCATTAGATATGAATTCACCTCTCTTTACTACATATTTGGTATTATATGAGTGAACGCTTCTTCTGTGACTATCTTTGTTTGGCGTTGTGACTAGGAATGCTCTCTTGATTACCTTTTTGTATATTTGATATCAGACCCTCTTCATTTGCTACTTGATGGGTCCTGCTCAACTTTAGAGATCTGCAAGGTGATTACGTCCTTCTTCACTAAAGAACTGTTTCATTAAAGAACTTGTTTTCTTGAGAAAGACTTGGGCCTGCTTTCAAAACTGGGCAGCTACAATTGAATGCAACTGAAAAATGGTGATATCTTCGTGGAAGTTGTAGGTCTCTGTGATCTGTGGGATGGAACATCAGACTTCCCTGTAGAGAGAAAAACCCCTCTAATGAGCGAATGGGTATTAAATCAATGCCCATCATCAGACTTCCCTGTGATATATGTTTCACGACCACTTGCATCCACCTGTCAGAGGCCACGCAGAGATCCAGAAGGGGCCTAGCTCAAGAGAAAAACCCTAACTTGTATATAGCTGGATTTGATCTCTACTAGTCATAGAAATGATCTCCACTGTTAATGCAATTGCTCATCGGTACATCAACGAGTTTATAAGCACCTCCAAATGGTACTGCCGGTTTGGCTCTTCTTTTTGTAAGAGGAAAAGCCGTGTTCCTGTTTCACCGCCTAGTATTATGTCAGTACTGTTTTAGGGTCTGGACAAAGTTTCTCAAGTTGCTTCTGTCATGCAATCCTCTGTGACAATTGAATACTTGCCCTGTGCAGTTGATGATTGAACACTTCAACGCCTGGAAGTTTATTTTTTTAGCTGAGCGATGATTTGGCATTTGAACGCTCGGGCACTTTCCTCCTAGCGCCTCAATAACCCGTGACTTATAACATTACATGCATATGAATCATGTCTCAAAACGCCATGTACAAACTCACACAGATCATCATGTCTTAAAGGATACATCGCTTTGCTTTCAAACGAGAATCCCACAGGTAATCCTGGATACAGTTCATCTCTCTGCTCAGCGAAAAACTATTAATTGTAGCTGGACTGGAAAAGACCCTTCTGCATTTCTTAGACCTTATTAACTGCTCTTTTTAATCTCGGGTATTTGACATGTGTAGTTATGTGCTGGATCAACCACCCTCCACGTGTAATTTTCATGGATGTTGAAGCGAATAGCCTTCCAATGAAATTACAACTCAATGCTTTTGGATGAACATTTGGCGCATGAGGATTTTAAATTTGCATATGGAAACACTTTCGACAGCTAAAATCATTTGGGTAGACCACTTTAGCTACCGAAACTGGCCTGTTTCGGCAGTTAAGTAAGCTTCCACAGACTTCACAAGCTGCCGAAAGTTAAGATTTTGGATTTTGAAACCCAGGACTCGCAGAAATAATTTTTTTTTTTACCCATTCTATCACCGAAAATGACGGTGGTCAATTTGGGAGATAACATGGAGCATTCAGGATAATCTCATACAAGAGTCCGGATTGAGCATAGATCAAATCCAACTATTGAGCCCTAAAGATAGCTTGTTCCTCATTTTGAACTCGGGATGTAGAAACATCCTTCACGATGTAAGGTAAAAATGACTTGAGGAACCATTCAAGAATAAACTTTGGTGGTATAAAGGCTTTAATTAATTGTTTCTGTCTACGCCACTCTTGAATATGATACGAAATGTGCGTGGCTTTGTCTTGCCTAAAGGTTGATAAGAGTTCGGTACCAACGTCGTAACATATGGGTAGCTGGAAATTATTAAGGAAAGTCATGGAAAGGTCATCGAATATAGCATATTCCCCCATCGGTAACTCTATATACCATTTCGTCACAAGACCCATGAGGGTGCATTGAAATAGCCTCAAATGGATGGAATCGTCATGTAAGGAATTGGAAGAGCACCAAAGGTGGAAAGTGCTCACATGCTCACCAGGATATTCACCAGCCTTACCTTCAAACTTGGGAATTTTCTATGGAAATTAAGACCCAGTGATAGATTAATTTTACTCACAACAATTAACAATTGATCATGCAAAATCACTCACAAAAGAGACTGAATATGGAGCTATAACACTAAATTGTATTAACTGAGTGTACAATAGCCAACCTTGTAATAACATAGGCTACTGAATAAATAGAATACATCAAGGATTAGATTGCATGAGGAGCAAAACAAATCTAGCATAAAGCAGGCTTACTAAATATAAGCAAATCCCCCATAGGTGTAAAAAGATGATCCCAAATTTGTCATGGAGCTCATGAATTGGAAAAAAGGCTTAGGCAAGCTAAAGAGTGGTGGAATGGTAGCTCATACATGCTTTTGCATGGAGAAAAGAGAGGAGGATGTGTATGACAAAAAACTAGTCAACCTCATCTAGTCTAGCTTTTCCTTTTGCCTTAAAACACTGAAAAAGCAGGGAATAAAGCAGAAAAAGCAGAAGGGCGCCTAGGAGGCCAGGAATAAAGTAGAATTGATTCCTTTAGCTCTCCCATGTGCTACATGAGTCAAATAAGGCAAGTTTGACCATTATGGATAGGAAAATGAAAACTTGCACAAGGTGGGACACATGACCTAGGCAAATAAGAAAAAAATAATTAAATTAATTCTAAGTGGGTAAACTATGGGTTGATTATTCTAACACCCCCCCTTAAGCTTGACTTATGAGTAATATATAAAAAATATAGGGCCTAGCAACAAGGCTTAGTCACCCTTTACATACTGCATGTCCATTTAAACAAGGAAAGAGGCAAAACCAACTTGGGAAAATCCTCCCTTAAACATGGACTGTAAAACAAAATTTTGGAATCTTGTCTTGACTCATGCTTCACAGCATGATCAGCAATCCCCAGCAGTGATTTGAGATTGCTGAAGGTCTTCTCACAAAATGCTTTGGTGAAGATATCAGCTACTTGTTCTGAAGATGAATAGAAGAGTAGGTGAATGGTGCCATCATGCACAAGCTCTCTGATGTAGTGCAAATGGATCTCAATGTGTCTGGTTCTCTGCTTCTGAACTGGATCTTTGCAGATTCGAATGGTACTCTAGTTATCATAGTAGATGGTAGTTGAGTACTCTGGTTCAAAGCCACACTCTCCAAGTAAACCATGCAACCATAAACATTGAGTTGCTGCATTAACAACTCCTCTGTACTCTGCTTCTGTAGATGAGAGTGCAATGGCACT
>LPNX010955369.1:239439-336162 GCA_001517045.1 Pseudotsuga menziesii
GGCTTCATATATAAAATCACTTTGTTTCTTATTTAATTTTCTGAGCATGTCATACAACGTAGAGATCGAGCTTGTAAGATCTGGGTATGAATAATAGCAACAAGCAGTCTTAAATCCCTAATTCTAGGCGCTTTCTAGGCATGAAAACATTGAAAAGAGACCTGTAGCAATTTTGGGAATCATTCATGAGGTAAACACTCTTCATCTTGGATTCTGAGTTTAATTCTACCATAAAAAATGCCCTAGTACTCAAATCTGGGCAGTTTTGAGCACAAATAGTGGCCAAAAGTCATATTGCAGCCACTGAAAAGCAATAACCAGAAGGCTGTAGCAAATTCTAGGTTGAGATTGAAAGTAGAAGTACCATCAAAACCCAACTCTAGTCTCTGAGCATAAACAACAGTAAAAATCATCTAAATTTTAAGTCAGGCTAGTTCTGAGTTTTATGGTACAAGAGGCCCCCTACGATGATAAATGAAATTAAAAATGAGTACACGCTTTAATAAGTAATCTACAAATTTGTATTAATTTGTGTAAAAGGGAATAACTAACAATTTTTTAAAACATCACAAGAATAATGATTTAGAAAAGAAGAAAACATACTTCTAATGAAAAGAATAATTATTTAGAAAAGAATAAAACACACTTTCCAGTCCTTACCATATTTGTTTCCTCATATATCAAATTCTTGCCAATTAATGTGTGATGGTCCTTGAAGGTAGGCTGTCTGACTACTACTTACTTTGCCTTATAAATCATGAAATGAAAAACTATGCAAAATTGTAAATTGTTGAATCACAGCGCATCCTCACATGAGTGATACACATGCTAGACATGGCTACAAAGCTCCTTCTATAGTTCTCCATCTAATCACATCCTCAATCTCCTAATAATTATACAAGTGTGTTGCAAAATTCTTGTCATGTTCAAATTCTTAACCAAATGCCATTTCAATTTATGCCGTAAGTGTTGCTTGTTGTAACAACAAAATGATTCCAATTGGCAGTTACTTGCCATAAAAAACTAACCACAGGATTTATTGATTGTCAACATCAATTCATGGTGCAAGGAGTACTTGAATTGGTGGATGATGAAATATAGTCGGAGAATTCATACAAAGAACATGTAAACAAGATCCTATGATTTGTTGATGCAATTAACTAGGAGGTTAGCCAAGGTACAACTTTTGATTAGTTCTAATGCCATTCTTGTCTCAATTATTTGTTTGTTTACTGGTAAAGGTGGACACCATTGCAAGTAGCTCGTCTTTGGCGCAGACATTGGATTGAAGGGATTCTATCTCGTGGCTCCCAATCTGGTGTACCATGTTTTCCGCCATCTCGATAATTATCCCTGCCTCTCATGAGCATTGTGTAAATTGCTAGGTATGAATATTTATATCTGATGTTAACTGTTCAAAGGTACATCATGTATTTAATTATTTAGGAAGAACAATTCCCAGTTAATCTCCTAAAAGGTATTTGTTGTTGGTTGACCATTAATAAACTGAAATTCAGGAAGAATATATTTAGACTTATTAATTAGGATAACTATTTTTAAAATATAAATTGAAAGTTCAAGTGAATGGATAGGTTTTGTGCTGTATCTTCTGTCAGGTTTGGGAAAGCATGGCATGCTAATATATCTTTTTTTTTGTTTCTGTATTTTTTAATTTCAGGTTCTGAATCATTTGGTTCTTTTTGTGGAATATTTTCCATGGATTATAGCTTATCCTTGTAATTAGATTAATCAAGAATTATAGGTCTAAACATGTTTGTGCTGCTAGAATAAGTAATATTGTCTTTTCTGTAAAATGTGTCAGAAATCTGACTTTGGATTTTCTCACAGTATAAATTAGTCATTTAAGAAGTCTCATAAATTTTAGTGCTGGACAGAGATATACAAAACAGGCCATTCTGTAAGAAACTGATTTAGATGCTCATGTTTCACTGAAAGCAATAGTATGCTGTCTTTTGTAAGAAACATTGTCATGAAGAGAGAAATCCATTATCTTGCTTGAGCGTCACATATCTATCTATGTATATAAAACAAAATTAGATTACACGAGATGTTATTTTCAGTCGAACTATCCTGGCTTGAGTAAATGTGATTGCAATGCATCTTTTAAAGGCTAATGGCAATCAGAGAACAAAAATAATTTCTCATGGGTTCTTCTCATAGATTTGTAATAGATGATTTTGATTTTGAGTTGGTGATACGCAGAGTTTACACAACTCTCTGTTTAATAGGCACCCGTATTCTCACCAGAGTTATGTAACTCTCTTTTTAATTGGCACCCATATTCTCACCATAGCTTGGGAGGTCTGCATTGACTGCTTATGGGTTTTGACCATTGCAATTTCGCCAGTCCCAATTTTGCTCATAGCTGTCCTGGTGATCTATGACACTGTCTAAATTATCTTCCTCTAAACGATTGGAGGTGAATGTTAATATCAGAAAATCCTAATAGTTCACTTATGAGTGCCTTGAAGAGAAGACAGACTGGGTTCATCTCAGAGATATGAAATGCAAGAAACTGATGTGAACTCTTTCTATACCACCATGCAATTCAGGTGTGGCAGAACACAATGTGAATGAAACCCTGGCGAATGCCTTTAACTTTGTAACCTTACCGGTGAATAAAAGTCTCATTGGCATTCCTACCCACCATTATCTACCGTGGAGATAACTATTACGAACTTATCTATAACTTAACTCTAACTATAGATTTCCTTATTCAAAATAGTGCATTATCTTTATGCATATCACATGTTGGATTTTCTTCTTGTTCCTATCTTTTGATCTCAGCCTTCCTTTACTGTTTTGCATACTTATTGCATTTTTTACCTAGGAAAACCTCACCCGAAAAACTCCTAAGTACATCCATGCATTTGCAGATGATGCCTAGTACAAATATGTCAGCATTGATTATGGCAGCTAACCTGTCAGGGAAAATGAGTGAGGCACACAACAGAGGCAACCAGTCTGGGGAATCGAACCAGAGAATCCAAAAGAATCCAACCACTATCCTTTATAAGAGGAGGCACCGCGTGCCAAACCCTTGTGACAATGTTTTGAGACTATTAAAACTTAGAAAGGGAGACATTCAACTTAAAAGAAGAGTAATCCTCATACTGAAAATCAGAACCAATGAGCGTACAAGTGGAAATAGAAAAATGATTAGAGCCAATGATAGTGAAGTCCAAATGAATAGAGGGCTAACTAGTGGATGAGAATGTAGCTACATGAGAATTGGCATAGAACCTATCAAGTCTACCTTGATCCAGTGAAAACCAAAAACAGTCTTCAAAGCAGTCCCCACCCTTTTGAGCCAGGAAGAACTTGAAATCACGAAATCCTGAGCATTAGCGGCTATGACACAGTTGAAAGGGATGTTTAATACCTTTAATTCATTGAGCCCGCTAATTCTGGTGCTGAACAAAAAATTACCAAGGAGGATCCCTTTGTTAACTAGAATAGAGGGCTCACTAATGGATGAGAATGTAGCTACATGAGAATTGGCATAGAACCTATCAAGTCTACCTTAGATCTAGTGAAAACCATAAATAGTCTTCAAAGCAGTTGACACCCTTTTGAGATAGGCAGAATTTGAAATCATGAAATCCTGAGCATTAGCGATTATGCCATATATCTTAAAGGGATGTTTAATACCTGGAATGCATTGAGCCTACGCAATCTGGTGCTGAACTAAAATTGACAAGGAGTATCCCTCTTCACTGCATGTACTACCCATTTGTCACAAAGAACTCCTCCTTCATCTCTTATGTTAGGGAGGCCCTGGCCCCGTCCCCTTTGGTCTCTTGATAAATTGCAGATATCCCAAGCCACCAAAGGAATCATCTTTCCCATTGATCTCATTGCATGCCTTTTAAATGGAACCATATTCAATTTCTGTGATTTTTGCAATGTACTAGTTTGATGTAGACTTCCACTTTACTCTCCTCATATATGCATGTAATCTACTGTTATTAAATTGGAATCCATTCTTTCAATATGGTACAACTTTTGATTAGTTCTAATGCCATTCTTGTCTCAATTCTTTGTTTGTTTACTGGTAAATGTGGACACCATTGCAAGTAGCTCATCTTTGGCGCAGACATTGGCTTGAAGGGTTGCCTTCATTCATATATCTTCCTTGTCTTGTTTGTACAGAAGACAAGTCATGGAATACTATTCTACATCCTTGTGCATCTACTCATAATGGTATCCTCTCTCCAACAATGGCATCATTATTCATTGTCACTAGGTGGCTATCCCAAGGCAAATCATTGGTGCAGAAATTGGCTTGAAGGCTGTCCCATTATAATTGGAATGTTGGAAGGAGACAGAGTTATAATTGGAGGTGATATTAATTTTTATTTGGTCGAAGGAGATATTTGGGGCCCAAAATATCAAAAGGACCCCTTAACAGATTACTTCCTAAGGATATTAGATGAAAAGTCACTCTTTGACATCCTTGTTGTTAAGGTCATGCCTACTTGGAGGAATAAGAGAATAAGACAGGAAAAACTTACTAAAAGGTTGAAAATATTCTTAGTAAATAAAGGAGCTATGCAATCTACAACCAACTTAAGAAAATGGGTTGGGGAGGGTGGGGATTCTAATCATTTTCCCATCTTCCTGGAGGCAGTGATGGATAATGGAAAACCACCTGTCTCTTTTAAGTTTAATTCATGTTGGATGGAAGATAAGGAATGCAAGAATATGGTTAAAAGGTTATGGATTCCATTTGAGGATAACAACCATGAATCTACTGGCATCCAATTTTTAAACAACCTCAAAATCATAGAGATTAGATCCATTTCATGGGCCACCAAAAGAAGAAAGAGACACGATATGGAATTGAAAAATATTGAACAACTTTTGGATGTTTTTCATGATATTCATAAGGACGGGTTACTTACCTTGGATTAAAGGAGAGATGTTGTTGAACTGGAGTTAAGAAGAACTAAAATTTTAGATCAAAATGAATACACTTAGCACATAAAAAGCGGGGCTATCTCAATTAAAAAAGGGGATGATAAGACTAAATATTTCATAATTATGTTAAGCATAGGAAAAATATAAATTCAGTATGTAAATTGGAGGAAGAAGATGGTAGAGAGGTGATGTGATTCATGAATTTAGTTAGATCTAGGGCTAATCATTTGAACAACACATTCAAAGAGGATGAAGGGGAATATGCTACTTAGATGGTCAGGTTAACATATTCCTAACCTTCTTTGGTAAATCAAGAGAAAAAATCAAGATTTAATGGAATAGGTCTCTTTAAAGGAGCTAAGGGAGCCTATCCACGCTTCAGAGAAGGAAAAAAGTCCCGACCCTAGTGGTTGGATGGTGGAATTTTTCATCAACATCCTAGATATTTTTGAATCTGATCTTTTAGAAATCATCGAAGAATATAGAATCAACAGGAGAATCCTTGCAAATTTCAATTCTACTTTCCTTTCACTTATTTCAAAAGTTGATCAGGTGAACGAGCGGGAGGACTATAGACCCATATCCATTTGTAATTGTACTAGAAAAATTATAGCTAAATTCATTGCTAGTAGATTGAAGAATATTTTATCAAGTTCTATCTCACAAGAATAGTTAGCCTTTCTGAAGGGAAGACATGTACACAAAGCCATAGGTATTGCACAAGAGGTTCTACACACTGCTAAAACAAAAAAGATTCCATCAACTATCATTAAGGTGGATCTTTCCAGGGCTTAACGATCATGTTAATTGGTTATATTTAAGGATTATTCTTCTATAGGTTGGCTTCTAGCTACAATTTTTCAATTGGGTCCTTTCTTTTGTACAATCAATTTCTTTCATTGTTAAGCTAAATGGATGAGCTTCAGGTTTCTTCAGACGGGGGAAGGGTTTGTAATAAGGAATTAGAATGGATGGGAATTCATGTATTCTCATTTACTCTTGATTGATGACATTCTCCTATTCACTAATGGTTCACGAAGGGATATTGAAACACTCAAATTTACTCTGGATATTTTCTTAGGGGAGTTTGGTATGTTGATTAATGACAAAAAGTCCTCCATCTCCTTTATTACCTTGGATTTGGAGAATGTTGAATGGATTTCTAATTTTTGAAGAGTCTTAAGATTTTAAACACAGAGCCATTGGACAAGCTACTTGATATTGAAAGTAGAGAAGATGTTTCATGGTTGCCTTGCATGTTACATATTTGCTTATACATCATTGCATTTAATGTTGTTCATTCAACATATTGGCATGATAATGATCTACCCAAGCAATGAAGCTCCCAAGGCCAACAAGAGCCCTTGTCTGAGAAATCCGGCATCAAACACCATCTTAAGAAAAGAGGAGCAAATTATTGAAATATTTGTGGAATTTGTTTGCTTCAAATGGAATACTACTAGTCTTTATTTGTTAATATGGTTGGAACTTGGATTGACGTAGCTAATAAGCCATTAGTCAATGTAATTGCAAATCTCCTTCAAGACCATATTTCTTAAAGGGAATATGATGCCCCTGGCAAGAAAAACATTTGATGGAAGACAAATTCTCAAAGTTACCAGAACTGACTTGGAGAATGATTCTAATTTCTGCAAGCTTGAAGAGTAAGAGTCAACTCAAACTCTCAAGATGACTTTGGAAATTAAAATAATGTCAAAATACATTAAATATCAGTTTAAAATATACTTTTGATAAATTTGAAAGTTCATAATTTCCATATGATGTAAATTTTCAATAGTAGATGATACTTCAAACTACAAAATGTTAGAGATTCTGAACAGGTGACAGTTCTATTGGTTGTCTATTGTGAAATCAGATCCGAAAAACAAGCAAAATGAGTGCTTGATGTTTTTCAGTGTCTTTCAGAGACAGACAACTAAGTTTGAATCGTGATTCACCATATCAATCTGCCTCACATTTGACATGCAAATTGAAATTACAAATATGAATTTAGACAAAATTAGACTGGTAAGAGCTGTCTCAACTTGGATTTCTCAAAGCCATAGAGTCAAACTTAAGACTCAACTCAGACACATAAGTGTCCGCTTATTAACACAACTGAGATGATTGGGGTGTCTAACGTGGTGTGAATGTGGTACAGGGCATAATAGGCAATACAAATTAGCAAAGATAAGTCACTCGAAGAAGGTATGATTGCATCTTTTGGACCCCATGGGAGGTTTGAAGTCTAAATCTTGCTTTATAAGAAACTGCCATCGAAGTTAAATGGATGGATGAGCTTTGTGACAAACAGAAAAAAAATGTAGCTATTTGATCTAAATGGTGCTTATAATTGGAGTATGTTTAGCATTGTGACATCAACGGGGAATGATGTCTGTGCAGATCAAGCGGAAATTGACAAAAAGTTGGTATACCGATTCTGTAGATTTACTTCCACAATTTGCCTAAATGGACATATCATTTGAATAGTGAGAAATAAATACTACCCTAAACATACTCTATCCTATGCGATCAATATTTAATTGATTGAACTGACCCATTATCTTCATTTTCTATTTCAGACTCTTACAATTAAAGGAAACCAACATCACAAATATTGTGATATGGTAGTCGATATCCGCATTGCATTTCAATACACAGGATTCATCAGATGAGAAAACTAACAAACAGTGGGTATAGAGTTAACCACATGATACCCAAGTTGTTTATACTGATAATATAGACAACTCTCATCCCTACATGCAGCTTTGAAACCAAGGTCTTCAAAATTGGAAAAATGCAGTATCATTTTCAGGATAAGCAGGAATGATCTAACGCCTAAGAGATGTAAATATATCCGATCTCCAGATCTACCCAATGAATATTGCAATAGTAGCCACACTGATGTACACTGCACTGAAAAGACAAAATGCTAGGCACACAAGTAGAGTTACAACAAGCAGGTTGGATCCAGTGGTTAAATCAAAGTGCTTTCAGTGCTCAGACCCTAGACATGTTACCTTGTTACTGTAACCTACAAAATTGATCAATGTATTTGGCTAGACCTAGACCTGATAAAAGTCCCAAGAAATTTGAAAGTGTATGAATACAAAGTGTCTTCACAAGTAAGGTCTAGTGCAAGTATACCCCTCAGTTAAATACAAGTACTGAGTGGATTTGAAAAAAAAGACACCTATACTGCTAGATCTTGGCATTCAAACCCAAGAGAGGAAGAATCCACTTAGTTAACAAAGGACCACTTACCAGAAAAGGAAACACAAAAATGAAAAAAGTAGTAGTACTCACATGGCGGCAATATTTGCAAGCCATTGCAGCAAACTTGTGAGGAGGCCTGCTCCAAGCAATCCCACAGTGTGATTTGCCAGCTTGCGCATCTCTCGCAAGCTGGTGAGCGGATGCACCCACTGTGCCCCATCTGAATAACCAAGCCCCATCACCGTACAACTTTCACACTAAACAAGTCACCCATCGCAAACATATAAAGGTCCATAAACAAGATAGATATTTGCTTGATTTTCCACTTATAATATTGGCAGGATTTTCCAGCGTCAAGAAAACTAAAGCTATAATAATCTAAAAGGAGAAACCAGGCCATTCGCTATCGCTCAACAGAAGAGAACTCACCGAATCTCGAGGTGGAAAACCAGAAGATATTTTTCCAGTTGTTCTTTTGAATAAATCATGGGATTGAAAAATGAATATACTTGAAAAGAAAAATAGAAGGAAAAGCGAAGAAATCTATGAATTTGTACCATGTGCCCTAGAAAATAATTGCTAATGAGCTCCATGGCTCTTGATTACTATAACTTACACCCAAAATGAAAGTTAAAACCAACAAAGTGCCAAAGAATAATATCCAGATTCCAATTTGGAAAATCCCATCAAGCTGTGGTCTAGCAACAAGGTTGAGTGCTCATAGCAACTAACCTGTAAAAAGCCTGCAAATAAAAGAAGATTCAAGAAACTAACTTGTAAAAATCCTACACAGTGCAGATAGAAGAAAATTTCTGAAATTGCTTCCCACGAATCCACTCAGCCTAACAGCCACTGTAAAGACCGATTTGCAATAGAAATCAAGCTTGATGTTGAGCCTGAGTCCTGACTCTTGCACCATTATATAGGTAAAAAAATTCCTCATTTGACTAAATTTATGGACCAAATCCAATGAAAAAACTTCCCCAATTGATTAAATCTCCACATTTTACTCAAATAATTGTCCACAAATCCAAATCCAATGCAAACTATGTCCAATTTACCCCAATCGAGGTGGAAGTAATACCAGTTTACATAAATATTCATAAATCCTAGCAAAATAGAAAATTTTTAATTGTATTATCCGTAAATCCTGGGCAAAATACCAATTTTTCAAACTATTATCCATAAATCCGGCGAACAATCTTCATCTCTCCTCCCAATCGGAAAAAATTGGGCGAATTTGGGCAAATATCTCCTGGCAGACGGAAAAATTCAGGCGAATGTGGACAAAAATAAATAATTTCGTGGGCTAATATTCTTTTTCTAGAATTTCCCTAAATCGAGATGAATGCGATTTACCTTGGCATAGCTATATACAAAATAAATAATGGGCGAATATATTAAATAAAATAATAACATTTTATTATAAAAATTCCCCCACCTTTTTTTCGGTAGCCCTTAGAATTCGCCATTGGGCTATAATTCGCCCCTAAAATCATCCCTGGGATTGAGACTCCCATACACAACAAGCAGAGGTTCATAACCAATTATAGTGGCCCTCAACTTCAACGCATATAGCGACTATGCTATCCAACCCCTACCTGGCCAAGACACCTGCATAATAACCTTTGCAAATACCCCCTCGATAACCTAGGTAAGGAAACTAAGGTCACCTCAATATAATCAATTCTCAGGTGGACAGTCGCATGCAGGATTGATCGTATGGGCAGGGTAACAAATCTCGAAGCCTGAAAGCACAACTGGTACCCCAGGGGTGCACCAACGAATACCTCAAAGGCCCCAGATACGAATACAATCCTGGAAATATCTCCGGTGCTAATCAATCACAATCAAGGGTCATCCCAATCATAATTTCTCACATTGCCTCATGCTTAACTCCATTGTAAGAGGAGGATATTGAGAAACACTAATTATATCAAGGGTTTCACACTCTCACATGGACAGACACCTAATTGTTTTGTTTATTGGTCCTGAAGAATTAACTTACAATGAACTATTCCAAGACCCTAAAACCTAATCTTGTTGATGCACCCTAGAAAAGAAAAGAGTGTAATTCATTTTATTATGCATTGATTTTAATTGGCTTTATTACTCAAAGGGTAAATGGACGTGCAACTAATGAAGTTATGACGTAACAAGAAGTAAAATGCACACCTAACAATCAATGCAAATGCACTGTGTCGAATGAAAACAAGGTATGCTACTACGTGAAGTGAAATTTTTTTCCTTCAAATGTATATGCAATCATTCCTATATGAAAATCTGACTATAATTCACCAAGCAAACCTAATGCAAGTACCATGCTAATGCAAAATGCAAGCAATGCATAACTATGCAAAAAGCAAAATGTTTTTGTATTTTTGAATTAAATGAGATATAAAAGAAAAAATATGACTCTACAACCCTTAGACTCTGCAACCACTCATAAACAACATCCAAGCAAAGCACCAAGGTAAAAGAGACGTAATGCACTAATCTCAAAACAAAAAGTAGAAAATGAATGACAAGAACATTTTCAAAAATCAAACTAAAAGACGTATCTGGTTAGAAACAAAGGTGTATACAGACTCCAGAAGCATCCAAGAAGACTCAACAATCATACAACTCACCCAACAACACTTAATCCTCCCAATAAAGCAAAAAAACAAAAAACAAGGCATATGTGACTATTCTCAGTAAACCTGCATACATATGCGACTATTCCAGGAAAACCCGTGTGTACATGTGACTGTGAAAGAAAAAACCACGTACATGAAGAAAAAGAGAGAAAAATCAGGAAACCAGACAAGCTGAGACAAAATTTACTTCTTCAGGACACTACTGGGCAAACATGCCCACAAACTTGACTCAGAAACAAAGAAATTAGAGCAATTCAAACACATTGAATGCCAAAAACCACCAAAGAAAAAACAACCAGGAACCTCCCCAGTATGGTCACCAATTCTATTATGGAGATAAACTTCCTATGGTTTGGGGTGTACCACAACAGACAGAGAAACTGCAGAAATCAATTCCTTCCCAATATGCAAGAGAAATAAAACATCTAACACTAAAGGATCTTGAATCATACCTTATTCTGGACGGTTGAAGTAGATCCCCGTTGAGCTTGTTCCAATCTTTCTTGTGTTAGCAATTTTCTCTCAACAACATCAAACAAGACAAGCATGCTATATAATACAGTGTTAGATCTACTCTGGAATATATAATAAACAATGTATAAGCAATTAAACACATCCATGGATTCAATATTCATTTAAATGCACATTATTGGTCAGGAAAAGATATTGCTATTAATCAAATCAGAGATTACACAAGTGACAACCTCTGTCGGCACGTCTGCAAACCGAAGAAACTGAGTCCTCCACTTGGGCCTCCACCATGTCAATCCTCCATCTCTCGATATCAAGCTCACAAGCAAAGGAAAGCTTGGAAAGAACACAAAGTGCTCCAAAGGGACAAATGGATGCAGACTCAAGTATAAGCAAGCTACGACAACAATGGACTATATTTTTCTTGCTCTTCAATTCCTCCTTCTTCAATGTATCCAAGGGGTTCCTTATATAATACTCCAAAGGGGTAATGGAGGGTCAAATCTGAGTGATCTTGAGGCATATGGAAGGCCAAGAGACAAGTGGTTCGGACACACATCAAGGAAAACTCCAAAAAATATTTTGACTTATGCACACATCCCAATGTACATGGGTTTGAGGTCAATATCCACGTATATACACGAGAAAGGGATTAAAAGTCGCGTAAAACAAATAATAGGTGTTTTTAAGGATGATCTTGGAAAAATTAAAGGTACAATATTGGTCCATGGGGTCCAAAGAGTTTGCAGAGGGACAGGGAAGGCCATAAATGTGTGATCAACCATGTGTGGTAAAATTAGTTGTAACACAAACCTTTCAAGGGTTCATCAAAACCTTTAGTGAATAGAAATACTAACCTTCCCATAGACACATCAACCACCTTGACTGATAATTTTTGAAATTATATCATATAATCAGTTGGGGTTCCAACTTGCTTCAATTGTGCTAGTTCTTTGTATTAATCTGTCATGGTAATCTAGGGACTAAAACACAGTCTCATAAGAGATTTCAGACAATTAAGCATGAAAATGACATAATGGTGCTGCAATAGGAGTAGCAGCTCTGTATAATCAATAAAGAATGAGTAATACAATACAATGGTCATGCAAGGTGCATGAATTCCAAGATAATTTGAATACTCAAGGAGGTTATTCGAATTGAATGGATGTGTGTAGCTTAACTAAATGTCAGCCACAATAGGCACACATACTTAACCACCAAGCTAATCAATAACTGACTCTCAACTAAGTCATAACTGAAGCAGAGTGCAATAGATGACCGAGTCTAACTGAAAGCGACTCATCACCTACTATATTCAAGGCACCAGTACCTACAGCATTCACTATGCTGCAGACTCTGAGCTAGAGTTGGTTGGTTACACAGATTCATATTGGGCGGGAGATTCTATTGATCGGAAGTATACTTCTAGATATGTATTCACGTTTGGTGGTGGCCCCATTTGCTGGTCCAGCAAAAAGCAGGCCTCCATTGCATTGTATTCAGCAGAGGTTGAGTACAGAGGAGTGGTGAATGCTTACATCCAAGTTGTTTGGTTGTAAGGCATTATTTCAGAGTTTGATTTTGGTAGTAATTTGTCCACTGTCCTCTTTTGTGACAATCAAAGTGCTATTAATATCTCCACAGATCTAGCTCCAGGTAGAGGACCAAGCATGTAGAGATACACATGCACTATATCAAGGAATTGGTGCATTACAGGACCATCATTTTGCAATACTACCCTACTGATGATGAAAATCATGAGCTTACTACATGTATCTTAGTATAGGATTCACAACATAACGTATATTAGGCTGAGAATGTGTCAAGTAAAGCAAGCTACCAATCAGTTGGTGGTAGATTGTGCAATCCATGGGTGGAGTGCTTTTTCCTTCTTCAAGGCTGATCCCTAAAAGGAATGGGAATGGAGCAGCATTACATTCAGCCATGTTAATCTTAACTAATAGGTCTGATATGTATTTGTACTGAGTGACCATTATCCCATCAGAATTTTGTGCAATTTCAAGCCCCAGAAATTGCTTCAAGAGCCCCAAATCACTCATCTCAAATGCATCATGGAGGGCAGTTTTATCACTGAAATGGAAGCAAAAGTGCCGCTAGTAATAAAGAGATCATCAAAACATAAAAAAATAATAATCAAATGACCATTATACTTATATATATACACATTTGGATCTGATTTACACCTTTGGAAGTTTTGCAATAGAAGGAAGGAATCCATCTTGGAATACCACTCTCTTGAGGCCTGTTTTAACCCGTATAGTGAATTCTTTAGTTTGCAAACCAAAGATGAATCTGAAATTTAGCCCTCAGGCTGCTTCATGTATATCTCCTCATGAATATCTTCATGCAGAAATGCAGAATTAACATCCATATGATGCACTTCCCAGTGCTTGGATGCTGTAATTGCCAAAACTAGGCGGATGGAGTCCATTTTTGCAACCGGTGCAAAGGTCTCATGACAGTCGACATGTTGGACCTGGGAGAACCATTTTGCTACCAAAATTGCCTTATATTTGTAGTTTCTTCCATCAGAAGAAACCTTTTTCTGAAACACCCACTTGCATTGAACTAATTTCCTCCCCAGAGGAAGAGAAACTAGCTCCCAAGTAGCATTCTTTTGAAGAGAATTCATCTCTTCGTCCATGGCATCTTTCCATCTACGATATTTATGAGCATGGTAGTAAGAATTAAGATCTGAAATTATCATTAAATAACAAGTTTCAGAGAGCAAAGAGTCATGCCAATAGAGTGCAATACCTTCTCTTTGGAAATCGGGCTGTGTTCTTCTTGGATCATCAGGATTTCCAATGTTGTCACCGGCGGAAGAAAGTGTCTGTCTGGCCCAAGTTGAGAGACGTGTTTGCACATTAGGTTATGAAATTGAACTTGATTCTTTCTGGTCACTAATATCATATATCAGAGGTTCCAAATCAGGTTCCAAATCAGAGTCAACACCCCCAATTTCATCATCCAAATATTCAGTAGAATAGGAAAGAAATTCAATAGTTTTCTCCTTCACTAGTTCTACCGCTTGAAGACGCTCATCAAACCAGACACTTATTTCAATGATGATTTGTTTTGTTCTAATATCTAGTAGGTTGAATCCTTTAGATTCATTAGGATATCCAATAAACAAACATTTAACACTTTGTGGTTGCAAATCTTCCCTATTATCATGTGGAATTCGGGCCCATGCAGTGGACCCAAACACTCTGAGATTCGACACATCCGGCTTGTGTCTGAAGTAGGCTTCAAAAGGGGTATTCCCTTTCATGGATGAGTGAGGAAATATGTTCTAAATGTATACAGTAGAATTCATGGCATCATCCCACAAATTTGTAGCCAACTTCTTGGCTTCCAGCATGCAAGTGGTCATCTACTTGAGAGATTGATTCTTTCTCTTTGCTACACCATTCTACTGGGGAGTGTAGGGGACTGAATGTTGGATATGAATACCACTTTTAGAACATATATGAAGAAAATTATTACTGATATATTCCCTTCCATTATCAGATCTCAAAATTTTGATCTTTTTCCCAGATGCATTCTCAATTAGTGCTTTTAATTCAATGATTTTTTCTAAGACATCTGACTTTTTCTTGATGAAGAAGGCCCATGTATATCTAGAAATTCATCTATAAAATTAAGAACATATCGAGATCCATTCAAGGATGCGATGGGAATTGGTCCACTAATATCAGAATGAATCATCCCCAAAATTTCTGATTCTCGGCTTGCCTTCCCCTGATCAAACTTATGTTCAGGATGCTTGCCCAAAATACAGCCTTTGCAAATTCCGCTGGTAGCTTTGATGATCGGGAGGCATTCAACCATTGAATTTTTATGTAATTGTTGCAAGTATTTGAATTTTAGGTGTCCAAACCTCTCATGCCAAAGCCTACTAATCTCATTTCCATGAGTCAGCATAACTGTGGGCTTTGCATCCTCCACAAAATGGGAAAACTCATAGGCTTTTGCATGATGATTTGCAGAACCTTTTGCCACAAGTTTCTTGGATGCAAGTTCAGTAATTTGTACATAATCAGGGATGAAGGATACTCTCTTGGGAACTCCAATGCGGGTCATTTGATATACACTCAGGTTTTTTGATGCAAGAGATGGTACATACAGAACATTGGAAAAATAACCGTGCTCAAGATTTACAGTACCTTGTCCTCTTGAGATGATGGTAGAGTCATCTCCCATGTGGATGGGAGTGCTCTTGCTGGTGTCGAGAGAAGAGAAAGAGTCTTTTATGGCCATCATGTGGTTCGAAGCTCTAGAATCTCTGAGTAGAGCCATGGAATTCAAAGTGCTTGCCATGAGGGCATGACCTCTTTCATGCTAGTATTTTCGATCTTTATTTTCTTTCCTTCGAAAGCTTTTCGAAATATTTATGTTATTTCTCTCAAGGAGAGAAGTAGCTTCATCAAGCTTATTTTTCATGCATGTATGTTCAGGGTGGAATCCCTTCCCGCAGTATGAACACTTGAATTTTTCCTTCCCATGGTGGCCTTTGTTTTTATTCTTCTTCGATCTGAAAGGATCTTCTTGCTACTGGCCATTTTGAAATTTTGTATTAGGAGATTTGATTTTGGTATTGGGGTTCTTCTACTAATTTCCTTTCCCCTTTGAATCCTTGGGTCCCTAAGTAAAGAGGGATTGATCATGGGAGGATCTGATGATCCCCATCTGGACAAGCTTATCATGCTCGCTTGTTAGGGACTCAATGAAGGCATCGAGTGTAGGAATCTTCCATCTAGGGGTTGTGAGCTTCAAGGGTTCATCAAAACCTTTAGTGAATAGAAATACTAACCTTCCAATAGACACATCAACCACCTTGACTGATAATTTTTGAAATTATATCATATAATCAGTTGGGGTTCCAACTTGCTTCAATTGTGCTAGTTCTTTGTATTAATCTGTCATAGTAATCTAGGGACTAAAACACAGTCTCATAAGAGATTTCAGATAATTAAGCATGAAAATGACATAATGGTGCTGCAATAGGAGTAGCAGCTCTGTATAATTAATAAATAATGATTAATACAATACAATGGTCATGCAAGGTGCATGAATTCCAAGACAATTGGAATAATCAAGGAGGTCATTCGAATTGAATGGATGTGTGTAGCTTAATTGAATGTCAGCCACAATAGGCACATATAGTTAACCACCAAGATAATCAATACCTGACTCTCAACTAAGTCCTAACTGAAGTAGAGTGCAATAGATGATTGATTCTAACTGAAAGTGACTCATCACATGTAACTGCATGTCCAACTGAAGGAGGTAGCACATCCATAAGTCCAAGTATCTCAGATGGAGTTGACTGATGTAAACATGTCATCAGAAGTGGTTGTAGGCGCATGTGTTAGCTCCATTTCATAAATAATGACCAAAAATAATCAAATAATGAATGAAGGTGCCTTCACAACTTAGCTTAACTAATTGTAACAATCAGTTAGAAATTATGTGCATTTATGACACTCAGATCACCCCATAAATGCTCCCTGTTTGAAGGAGGAAGCCCAATTAGCCTCCCTGAATGAAGGAGAAGGCTTAGTTGGCCTCCTTGACTAAAGGAGGGCATGGGTGAGCTCATGCTGATGTCATAGTGTGCTTATCTAACGCCAAGTAAGTCAATCAAAACTTAGTATAATGGGTAAATAGGACAAACTTGACCAAATAAGTGTGCATGTTGGGTAAATGACTCCAAAATGTTTAAAGACAATTCAAGATGTTTTTGCTCAAATCTCTCTAGTACCCCGTCAATAAATTCTCCATATGTGTTAACCTGATCATGAACAAATATTTTTAGGCCATGGAACCACCATTCATTGGCATCTCCTTCCAAGTGCAATATTGCCATTTTTAAGGCATCTTCTTCCACCATTGGATTTAGCTAAAAATACACATCTAATTTTTGCATCCAAGTGTTAGCAGAACTTTGAGAGGAACCATAAAAAGTAGGGAGTGGAAATTTACTAATGGCACAACTTAAGTGTTTGTTTTTTTATAGAGACTTAATAGCTTCGTTATTTTTGAGTTTGTTTGCAGCAAGAAAGTACTGATCAAATGGCACACTTCTTGTACAATCTTCATCCAATTTATCCCATTCTTTTGCCATTGTAGGAAGTTCAAGTTGAATGTTAGGCTCTTATTTGGGTACAATAAATTTAGATGCAGTAGGCCTTTGTGTTCTCTGAAATTCATGGGGTCTATTATGGGGTCCTGTTCTTGAGAAAATATGCTTACCCATTGTCTTCTTTTCTTCTGATTGTGAACTACTGCTATCTCCCATTACTCCTAATTTGCTTCCAAATTGGCTAACCAACAATTCGAATCATTTGATAAGCTGTTGGTTCATCTTATTGGTTATTTAATAAAATATAGGATGTATGAGTTTAATATATTCCATATTTTCATGATCAGTGGGTCCCTCCCCTCGCTAGTAATAGTTTCAGTAAAATGTACCTCTTCTTCTACTACTTCTTCTCCTCCGACAAAAACACCTTCAACTTTAGGATATAAGGGTGGTGGTTTATTGATTTGATTCCTTTTTAATGCCATCAGGTTCCAAGACCATGCTTTGATACCACTTTTAATGTCCCTTTTTGAAATTTTATTAAATGACCAATTTTTCCACCTTTTCCCAAATTTTGACCTTAACTAGCTTTGAAGTCTAGACCTCCAAATTGGCCCAAATGCTCCCAAATTTTATCAGAAGGTACATGAATGATATTAGAAATTAAATTTGAATTTAAGGGCTTTTTTATGACCCCCCAATTACTTTTTCAAACTTTTGTAATGTTCTGTTCAAAGTAGGAGTCTTTACAAGCAAATTGGGGCTCCAATTCCCCTGGGTAATTACCGGAAATGGATTCTCAAATGGTCTCAAAGTCACTCGAATTTCAGAAAAGAGGTAGGGGATGTGTAAGGGAAAATTTTAAATTCTCATATGAATCATGGTTCATTTTATATAGGATTTCATAACTCTTTCCAAAACAACTCCCAAATCACAATTTCGACCCTTGGGGAAAATGCACCAAATCTTCTCCCAATGTAATAAAGATGAGTAAAATGGATTCCAATGCTTAATTAATGAACATGAAACTTGAAATAAACATTAATTACAGTCCATTAATCATAAATTTATCAGATATATATTCCTCTATTCGTAATGATAAGCCATAGCATATATCAAAATAGAGTGGAAATGGTCACTGTTTGCTCATTAAAAGTCATTTTGACATACAAATATAGGGTATTTATACTTGAAAATTTATGAGAATGAATAAAAGAGAATATTTAACTGATTAAAATCATAAATGTATCAGGAATATCTCTCCCAAAGAGTACATGAGCTCACCCAGGGCACAATCCCTCCATGAGCATGAATATGCAAAGAAAACTGGAAATGGTTGATAGAGAGTGCTGCAATAGAATAATCCACATGATTTACTGTATATTACACATAAAATTAAGTCTCCATTAAATATCCTTGAAATACCTGAGTGTCGTCTCCAAACACCATCTTGGATGGGAATCATTCACCCTCGAAATTGGCTAAGGCAAGAAAACTAGTCATCCACTAACTCTCACACTTCTCAAACTATCAAAAGAAATTATCTTGGATTATTCTTGTATTTTATAAACATCCTCATCCTTATAAGGTTCCCAATCCATCCACAAAATAAATCCAATTCGAATTTGGGTGTGTGCTCATGATTTTCCATGTGTCCTCCCTTTCCTAGCCTTCCACCTTCCCCAAATTTGAGTTGGAGCCCATTGAGCTTCCCCAAATCCATAAGAGCTCTCTTGGATGCTATATTTTGAACTGAAATGTAATATATGTCATATTCCATCCTTCATATATGATTTGTGTCATAGGTGTTATAGCATCTTCATCATTGTTGTCATAGAGCTAGGGAATCTAGTCCAAGTGTCCCACTAGCTCCAGAATGACTTTTCCTCTCCCATGTAAGTTACATTTACTCCAAAATTAGACCTATCATGCATATGGCCAAGTGTATTATCCATATAAATCATCCAAGAACCTTTAGGATTCCCATGGATTCGAAATTGCAAGAGGAGGATGCCACGTGGCACCAAATTTCTAGCTTGTGTGGGCCTCATAGTCTCAATGTGTCTCCATGATCCATTGCCACTTCAATTATCTCTTGTATTTATTTAATAAGCTCAATTATTAAATATTTATTCCATTCTAATGTATGAACATCATTTATTATCTCCCTTATTAAAACTCCAAATGTATCCATTCAACCTAGGGAACTAGTAGGATTGGTGGAATTGTCCTGCTATGCAATTATTAAAAATGGGGAAATTACACCTACTGTAACACGTTGTTATAGTTTAGTTGTAGAGTTTGATTTCTATCCCATGAGCGACCGTTTGTACACTCTCCTTCTACACACTCAGTTGTATTTGGGTTTTTTGAGTCTGTGTTTGACACTGTTATGCCTACATTTATTATACAACGTGCCACCACATCACCATTTCTCCACCACAGTACTCACATAGGCTTAGGGGGAATACCCCTCAGTTTGGTTCCTTGAACCTCCATTGTTATATCCGTATTCAACATCATTCACCACCTTCAAATCCATATACTTCCTCGGAGCCTGATTCAAATTCTATCAATTCGACCCTACCTTGTTCACTGCCCCATCGATCCCCATGGATAGTGTACCTCCTAACCCCTTTCAAAGGGGGGAGGTCAGTAGTGGGATTTCATCTAGTCCAATTATCATTTTGGGTATCCCTTCCACTGGACCGATTGGTCCTGGTCCTAGTGGTCCCTTTTCCACCACACACATTATTTTTGGTTTGATACCTGCTAGTTGTGTCCCCACTCCAGCCACCATGGTTTGTACCATACTGCCATTCATGCATGGGGGAATTTGAATTCCATTCCATTTATTCCTACCATCCTAGTGACTACTCCTATTATCATAAGTCAACCTAACCCACCCACATTCATCCATGGGAACTACATTCATGTTGGAACCAGTAACATTGCTGGCCCTTCTTGATCCACTCTCGTCATGGCTAGTCTCAACCAGCCTAATTTGGCATGGTTAACCAATGAACACATTCGTCATATCCCATTATGGCCTCCCATTCCTACCAAACTCCCCTCATATATCCCTAAGTTTGAGGGAAAGGCGGGAGAAGACCCCCAAAACCATATTATGTCATTTCACTTATGGTGTTCATCTAACAACATAGTGGATGATTTTGTCCAATTATGATTATTCTAGGGCACAATCACAAGTGTTATGGCCAAATGGTATATCTAACTACCTCATGCTACCTACCTGGACTTTTCCTCATTAGCCTCAATTTTTCTCTAGTATTTCCAGTTACCCATTCGATATGATGAGGGTGTGGAAATTCTATTATCCTGTCAACAGAACACAACTACCCATATAATGGATCGTATCTATGAATGGAGACATCATCGTAGCTTATGTAAGATCTAGTTAGATGATAGGATTTTCCTAGATTGGTTTCTTAAAACCTTACTCCCCCATCACCATCGACATTCAATCTAAGCGCTCACAAACCGAGGAGGAATCCATCCTGAAGGCACAACAATTTGATCTCATCTATGCTCAATCGGGTTATATGCATACCATTATACCTAATGCTCCCTGTGATGGCTACTCACATTGAGATATGTCGGGGGCATCCCATACTGCTGTGGAGTCATTGACTCCAATACTCAACATCCCCACTTTTACACGACCCCTCCTTTGATGCCACCCCATTATGGTAACACCCACAGTGTTTCCCAACCAGGTTATGCCCCTGATTTTTCATGCGTAATGGATCAATCCAAAGCCACTTCTTCTTATGCGCCTCTCACACCAGTTCCTCACATCCATGGACCAAATTTCTCAACACACTCGTGTAATGGCGAGATGGTCAAATTTGCAACCCCACCCGCTGCTCCTGCCTATTACCCTCCACTTGTACAACCTACTCCATCTACGATCTTGACTCCTCCTACTCCTCCAAGATAGGTCTACGCATAATAGAACCTCCCTAATTAACATGCCTCCACTAATAAACAAGGGAAGTGAAGATGAAAACGAGGTAGGAATCAGGGTAACAACCAGCCTCAAGGAGGTGGCTAACAACCTAACTTTCCAAACAATATCAAAGCCAACCCACCTAGAAAGAATCCCCAACGTCCCTCTAGACCGGGGAATAACCCACAGTTGCGAACTAACCATCCATGCACCATTTGTAACATTTAAAACCATTATACACATCAGTTCCTCATATCAACTACATCTTCCATTTAATCCAAAATGATAATCAATGTGATCCCAATGGGGCTGCTCCGGATCAGCCAAAATCCACACCATCGGGTTCTCCACCTATGGTGATCCAAAACCACCTGCTAAATCAAGGAATGGTTGCCGCCCCATCCCTTGGTCCCACAAAATCCCACAACCATTCCTCCAGGTCAACCCATTGATCCTAGTGTCCATAAACTCATGACGTTATCCTCTAATGTTAACCTACAGAATCGACAAAACCAGTATGGGTCCACCACATAAACCATTAACCCCTCAGTGACATCTACCTCCACCACTCCATATATTTCTTTGCATTTTCCGAGACCCCCCACGAATGAGTTTCCCAAATTCTTGTGGTTCCCTTTGTGTCACATCACGAACAATTCCGTTGCTAGAGCCACGCTCAAATACAATATAGTCGATGACTTGGCTCAGTCTCCCTCGACCATGTATGCTCTGGAATTTGTCAAAACTTGTCCTTTGCAATGTAAAGCGTTGTTATCTTCGTTAGGTGTTGTCGATCCTTCTGACTCTAGGTTGATGAACTTTGACCTGGATTAAGGAGAACCTCGGATGCCATCATTTGTCACCTTCCAAGTTTCGGTCATGATTTAGAATTTGGTTATTCATCGATGCATCATTGATGAGGGGGAATCCACCTGTTTTATGTCAACCTTTGTTTGGTAGAAACTTGGATCCCAAATCCTTCAACCTTCTTCAACTGCTCTTTGCACCTATGATGGTCATGCTTCTCAATCCTAGTGCGTCCTCACAAATGTCCCTGTTGAGTTAGCTGAAACAATAGTGTTGATTGACATTGAGGTTGTCAATGCCCAAATCAATTACAACCTCCTCCTAGGATGTATTTATATGTATGCAATGTGAGTTGTTTCCTTTACTATATTTCAACTCTTGATGTTCCCTCATGATGGTAAGATCATGACCATTGACCAACTGACGTGCTATGATAAAAAAGGACCGACCACACTAGAACACGTCCTTCCTACTATCGAAACTACCACTGACAGCGTGTCCATACCTTCCCTATTTGTCGCTGGCCCAAGCTTATTTTCTAGCGCTCCTATGACGAACACCTTTTTGTCCTTACCACCTCCCCCTTCACTGAAAAATATATCGTATTTGTGTGCTATCAAATCCAGTAGAATTCAGATCTCCTCTCAACCTCAGTTGCAACCTCAACCATAGACCTTAGGTAGTTATTGGGGTTCAATCCCTTCCCACACGATTCCGTTCCTCTTTCCACCTTCTAGCATTGTGAGTAATCCCATCATGTCTACTCTCGACCTGCTTGGTTTAAATTCGGGTATTCATGTGTGGTACCTCAATCCATGCGTAGACCTAAATCCATGTGGATAAGAGTCGGTCAAAGTACCACTATGATTTCCACGTCCACCCATGCACCTTTAGTGAAGGGGACCTAGTCCTTGTTTATGACCAAGACAATGATAAGATTGGGAAATGGAATTTTGAATCCATGTGGTATGGCCCTTATGTCATCCATCGATGTCTTGGAAAGGGGGGATATCTCCTTACTAACTCTAATGACCACCTCTTGAAGAATTCCCACAATGGGTTCCACCTCAAGAGGTTCTATGCCTGTAGTTGCTTACCATGAAGTACCCTTGTATCATAGTTTTTCTTTCTTTTTTTGCATTGTTTTTCCCATGAGTCTCACAATATTTTTCCTTGGTCACTCCAGATGGATCCTACCTCTCCTTGCTATGTTTGTTTCACTAAGGGCACAAGCAGATGGTCTCCTAATCTCACCTCGGCTGCGTGGGTCATTTATTCACTGTCACATGATTTGATCCATATCGACAGAATGTGTGTTGGTATTTCTACCAACAACCAAGTTGAGTATGATAGTGTCGCTGGCCTTTGATCGACGCACTTCACTTGGGTATTTGTGGCCTTGATTTCTTCTTAGATTCCTAGTTTCTTGTCTCCTAGTTGAATAACTGCTACCGCGTACGCAATCCTTTCCTCTTTAGAAAGTTCATTCCCACTAGACACTTGGTTAGACATTTCGAATCCATTTCATTCATGCATGTTCCAAGAAGCCTCAATAGTGTAGCAGACCAAATGGATAATGATGTTCTAGAGTGGCACATCAATCATCGCATATAGGAAATACACTACATCATGCATCATCATATAGTCATGCATACATATGTCATATACATCATATAGCATCATCATATAAAGAGACTCATAAAAAACCCATAAAAATATAAAAAGGTGCATCCACATGCATATATATCATAAATATCATGTTCAGTACAAAATGAGAAGCTCCACATGCTTTCTCAGCTGATCATACATATCATACAAAAATCCACATGCTCAAATGCATCGGGGGAAACATCACAAGTTGCTAGTCCAAGTCATCCTCCTTTGACTCTGTGTCATTGTCTTAGTCTTCCTCCTCATCGGAGATATCCTCCTCCATCGGCACGTCACCCTATGCTGCTGCTCTGACATACTCAATAGTAACAATCCTTCTTATGAGAGAGATCCACATGCACATTGTGTGTGATTAGTATCTATCACACACATGATCTAGATACCACTATGCTAGTAAACTATACATGAATGCAACCACAAAAGCATCATGTATACATACTGTTAGCACTATACTTGAAATTTTTTTGGAGGCGCTCTTTAGATTAATGGGTTAGCATGATCTTTCATTATGGGTTGTCGGATGAAGAGGGGGATTTGATCTACGGTTGTGGATCGTTTCTATTTTTGAAACATGGGGGAGAATTTAAAATATTCTCATTAGCATAATGGAGTTAAAAAGGTGCAACTTTGAAGGGATGAGACTGATACAAGGTAAGATCAATGACGATGGAGCATTTCACAAATTGGACATGCTTGGACGAAGGAATTTTTTTGATTTGTGGAATTGGTTAACTAGTGGAAATATTGGATAGACAAGATGTGAGTGGAGATAGATCTACAGTCGGAAATAATTCTGCAGATTGAACTAGCGTGGGAAAATTCCAAATTGAAATTCGCGGAAAGTGGTTGGGGCCACATTGATCATCGGTTGTAATAGCAGTCCGGATTTGATCGATGGATAAGGTGCATTCCGCAAATGGAAGTTTCTTGATTGATCAAGCTTGAAACGATTAGTGGAATATTAGAGCTTTTCACAATTGGATGGTTCTGATGAAGGTAGATTGTAGATCATTGGATGATATTGATTCCGCTGAATCAAGTTGTGCAGAGTGATAATGTTGAGTCTTGGTGTTGATATCTTGTGCATGAATGAATTAGATTTCAAAGAAGAACAAATCTATGGTATAGATTGTGGAAGACAATGCATAAGGAGTTTGAATGAAAGGATATAATTTGTGATAAAATGTTATTTTAAAAATTATTAGTTAAGAAGTTTTGTTATCTCAGAACTATTTTGTAGTAGATAAATGATTTGACACATGTAATAAAAAGTTGAAACCGCTAGACAGTTAGGTTTATTGTTGAGCTCGAAGACCAATTGTATAAGTATTCATACATTTGACGAAGCGAGGGTTGGAACCCGTGAGATTTTGGAAACTTGTGCACTTAAGTATTTTTTTAATTACAGTGAAAAAAGTAGGCATTTTTTTAGAGATTCATGTGTTATTTCATGTTGCAGTATGTAGTTTCCCTTCTTATGTGAATGTTTTTCTAGTTTTATCTTTCCATTATGTCGTCCTTCATGTCTGAAATGAGAGTATAATAGTTGGGATGTCATATTCACTATGCTCTAGCTGTTCCTTTTAGATGTCCACCAAACCTTTCTTCTAAATTTGATACAGAATTCATTTTACAATGCTCCATGTTAATGGTTTGTTCATGTTCTTCTTTTTTCACCATATAATCAAATTTTGACTATGAATGAGTAGCTATCTCTCCTCTGTTTAAAACTTCCATGCAAAATCTCTATTTATCTATATTCATATCTTGAATCCATAGCCCAATGGTCATGTGTTCAGCTTCAACCAATCTTACCAATTACAAACATTTTTGCTTATACATATTTGACATTGTTAATATTTTGTGAGAGATCCCTCTCAGAAGAGAAAAAAGCCAGTTTTCTCTTTAAAATTGGTTTTTGTTGTTACCTGAGAATAGCCTTTACAACCTTGGGTGATTTTCTAGTGCTAACACATACCATCAGGTCCCCATACCTTCCTTGGAGGTCAAGGCATCTCCGAGTCTCCTTGATAATCCATCCTTGGGCATGGATAATCCTCTATGAGGATTGGAAGCTGCCGTAACTATGAAAAAGTTTCTTGGGTGAAGAAGTGAGACACCAAGCCACCTCCCTCTTTGATAATCATCTTGCACCATCTCCTCATGTGAGGCTTACAAGGTCCCTCCTCACGCACTGCCAGATGCAGTCATAGTGTAGGTAGTCGCTTAAAGAAAAATGAGCACAAGAAGGAGGGGAAAAAGAAGTACCCACCCACCAACCTATCCTGATTCAGTGCATGCTGAACCATTCTGAAGTACATCTGGGCCCACCCATAGTAGGTTCCCCTTAGTACTCTCTTCACCATTAGCATTTGACCGCTTGAGATCTTATGTGGCCCTGTTGATCCTAGTATGTGAAACACCATAGCTGCCACTGCTTGAGTCTCAAGACTCTCGATGTCGCACACCAATATGTATGATTTGTGCACATACATTGAGGCATAGAAATGCCAGGAGAAAAGGTCGTCCATCAACACCCCCCTTTGGAGCTTTAGTAAGGTGTTTCTGATCATGCTTAGTAGTAGGAGTATAGTAAGAAAATACACATCTCGGAGGGTGATATCCAAAAAATCACCCTGGATGATGAAACACTTGGAGTCTTGATCCCAATAACTCACCAGCTTGTCTAGCAACAATTTTTTTGAATGCATCAAGGGGATTTGAAAGAACTTTAGTAGCCCACACCTAGCAAGCGTGTCCTGTACCACTCTATCATCATCCACATCTTCTTTGAGATCACCAATGTCTTTCTCTTTCCACCCGACTCAAGGCATCTTGAACATGCACAAAGTCCCTATCAAACCCAGTCACACAAAATTTCCCATTCTAGGCTAGGCCACTCCTTTCTGGCCTTTTTGTGGGACCCAAGTTGCACAAAAATGTTGGATAGGGGCACCTGGGTCAATCTTATCTCCTAAATAGGTGCGACTTGGGTCATGCCTATATCCCCGACATGTGTGTCCGGGTCACTCTTGTCTTCTCGATAAGTATGACCTAGTTTGCACCTTTTCCCTCGAAAAGTGTGACCCAAACCCAATAACCCTTCGGGCTTGGCCATGGCCCTTAGAGTGAGGAAAACCAAAAAGTACACCATTGAAATTGACGGGCTTTATGAGAGCTCTTACCTGCAATTCATAAATTGAAAAACCATTGGTCCAGTCAAAAGAAATCAATAGTTGTGTTTTGGGGCCCTCCACTCCAACTCAACATTGCATAATGAAAATGACACATGTCGTGTGGTCCCCTTTGTTTATAGGCATCCATTTGGTGAAAATTTTCTTTTGTGCACCATAGAGTCATTTGAAATCTATTTTTCATGCCATTCAAACCATCAGATTCAATTTTCCATCCTCTATCTGTTGACGAGACCCACGTCTCATGCTATGCCTATGTTTTTTTAGGCCATTTCTTAGAGTCACCTCGATTTTGCATGCCACCATGAGAATCACAGCTTTTACATATTAGCATGTTCATGAGCCATCTTCTCCATCCATATTGCAAAATTGGCCTTATTTTACCGCCATCCATCATTTCATAAGGAGGCCCCACTAGTGTTCCACTGTTATTCATATAAACCATGTTCACAAAATCACTCCTTTTATTACAACCAACACTTCCTCCATGCTCAAATGATCATTATAGAGTTTTTTTAATCTCTTTTCTAACTCCTAAAAGCATGAAAAGATAGTTGAGCACGCTTCCTTCCTTTCACGCTCGTTAAAGTATTTGAAATGGCGCCTATTTGGCCTCTTTTACCTCCTTTTTTGGAATATGTAGACTATTTAAAGAAAAGGAACACCCAACTTATTTATGGGTTGTATTTAAGATCTTGTCCATCCCTCTCATAAAGAAAAGATCATTGAGCAATCTTGGTTTTGTTCATGCTTGTAAAAGTAATTGAATGACCATCCAGTCAGTATAGATTTAACCTTTTTCGTCCTGATTGGACTTCCAACAAAAAATAAGTCTCTCTTCCCCGTTCGGTTGGGAGAGCTCTCCTTTGTACAATTTTATCCTTTTTCATACTTAAGAGACTACTATATGAAAAATAGAACAACTGGAGTCTTCTTCTTGTTTTCAGACTCTTTAAACATGAAAACACCATTGAGCATTTACCGTCTCGGGCTTGACAAAAATCCACGAGATAGTATCATATCGAGCATACTTCTATCCCTTCTTTTTCCTCCTTAAACTATGAAGAAGGCCCAAATAGTGTGTTTAGGGGCCCACACATATTACATATGGTCTCACATTATGGCAGCTTCCCCCTATTGGGTCTCCTTTGTTTAGAGTACTTTGCGCTGAGTCTCCCTTGGATCCCTTATATATCATTATTCCAGTTACTCCCCCAATTATTTCCCATTACAGTTATCTCCCTGGTCTCACAACTATGATCCCTTTCCCATGAGTTAGTTTCATTTGCTACCAGGTCATCCCTTCCATCATGCTTTGATCAAAGGAAGTTTGAGTCCCTTATACTCCCCTGCCCCTATTCCCCATTCACTGCCTTAGTCCCTTTACTATTCCACATCTCTGGTTATCTCTCTCATGTTTCTATCAAGGAAAAATAATTTCCTTGTTAGTTGCAGGTCTCCTTCTATTGATGCCAACATATCTCTTCCAGAGTATAGACCCAGAGGTCCATGTATCCTGGTTTGATCCACCTCAATGATAAGTTCCTTGGACCACTTGAAGGGAGTCCATAGTGCCTTTTAGATTGGTTGAGTCTCACGTGCTCAACTTCAACTACATCATCACATCATTGAGATTCATACAGGGTATTGGTTCCTTCATTATTTGGTTGAAGACCCAGGTTGTCACTTGACACTAGCACATTGGTGAGTGTATTCTAGGACCCATATAGTTTCGTGTCCCTTGTGATTTTTGGGAGGTGTTGGTGACAGTGTTCAGAAACCCCACAATGTCATGCTTTCGTGTATCTCTAGTACTTGATGTCACTTATTGTACCATAGAGATTCTAACTCTCATTCATTGAGTACATTCAATTATGTACACTCCCATATTCAACAGAGCATCAATTGTTATGATATCACATTCCATGAGAATGTAGTTGTTCCTATGTACCAGTTCTTTAGATCGGAATTTGCATTCAGCCTCCCATTGAGGCCACCATTATGTATCACCAATACTATATATATTGATTGGCTCCCATTTTTTGAGCCTTGATCCCCATTTTTATTTTGAGGCATTGTTATGAGTATGGCTATTCTCACCTCATCTATATACATGTCTGATATTATATGCACCTCTTCCATTTTTTAGAATACATACAAACCAAAAGTCACTGTAGTTCGAATGAGGAGACTCCACTTATCCGTGGTCCTAACCAGACTCTCCACCATTGTCACCATTTTCCCTTGATCCTATGATGTCTATCAACCATACGGTGAGCTCCTACCCTCACACATCAGGGGGAAATCTATTGACACCAAAAAATATTCACTATCTCTCCATGGTCTAAACCATAGTCATACATCATATTCCCACTATTATTTCCTCCATTTTGACCTTTAAAACTAATATTCCACTAAATATGGCCCAAAAAATTATTACTCCTTGCCCATAAATGAAGGGAAGTTGAGCATTTATTGTGATTTATCCCCACTCTCTCCAAAAAGGACAAAAAATACGCTAAAAATGAGAATGGGTAAAAAATCATAGATAAATACCATGCACAATAAAATACCGCGGGTCATTACCATGGGCCAAAAAACCTTGGACCATCCTATAAATACATTGTGAAGGCCTCGGGCCAAAAACACTTTTTGTCATTCATTCATTTGCTCTCAAAACTTTCACCATTATCATCGCACTTTTCCATATCATTCCCCTGGTGTATGTTGAGCTTGATCCATACCCATTTTGATCCATTCCCCATATTTTACAACCACTAGTGGAGTAGGATGGAGACCCAAATGGTGGAACCATGGGATTATTTCCTTGAATACTTGTAGTGACCCACTTCAAAGAAAGGTATGCCTATTGTTGTTATTTGTTGCTAGTTAGAAAATAAAATTAAAATCATAAAAATATTTCCATTCTTGTTATTGTTGTAGGTCGAGGTTGAAAGACACTTCACACCATTGAAATCTACCCTATGATCCAATTTATCTAGGGTAGGTTCATTTGCATGTAGTAGGGTAGAAATCCCCACGACAGTCCCTATGCTCGACCATGTATGGTGTCTTATGGATTTATCTTCTTGCTTGTTGCATGTTGCATTATAAATCATGGTTCATGGTAACACTATCAATTTATGTAGTTTAGCTCCATGTCATGATTTGATTTTGTATAGTGTTTTGTTTAAAGTTTGGGTATGCCATGATTTGTGATTTTGCATAGTGTTTTGTTTAAAGTTTTCATATGTCATGATTTGATTTTGATTTTGATTTTTCATAGTGGTTTTTTCAGTTTGTGTATGCTTCTTATTGATCCTATATAACGATTGAGATATGGATGATTGGATCCTTACAAATTGCTATGTACCTAAAATTTAAACATGAGAAAAAAATTATAAGCACCACGGGATTGATAAATCTTCCACATGTCTATCTGTCTTAGTTGACTTTTCAAACAACCATCACTAGTTCAAAAGGATCCTTGATTCCTATGAAGGATGTGCCTAGCCATAAATAAATCATTGTTGTATAGTTTTAAATGATATTTATAATGTTTATAGAGAACTTTGAGAGTTTTGTTGGACCCTCAAAACATTTCAATTCTACATTTCCTGCTCTCATTTATTATGATTCTCATGAATTAATAATGTTTCCTTGCTTTCTTACAAAGCACCGTTATCCCACAAAGAATTCAAGTGCACAAAGTGCTTAGCTTTTCTAATTTCCTAATAACCAATGCTCTGCCAATGATACACACACTCTGTTTTTCTTTCTTTTGGATGCCACCGAGAAAACACACTGGTTATTATTATTATTATATTAGTATTCCATTTTAGTTGAAGAAGTCACTCTGTCATGTTCCCATTTTGACAACACCATGAAGTAGATCAAACCCCATGGATCCTAGTGACAAATTGAATTAAATAATTAATGAGGGGTTAAGATGAGGCAATTAATTAATTAGGAGTGTGCATTTAAATTTATCCATAGTTGCTACCCACTTGGAATAAACCAGCCTAGATCCAAATCCTAGGCTCTATCAAGCGCCAAGAGGGATCAAATCTTCCAAGGTGCAAACCTCCTTTAGTGCAATACCCGAGAAGAGGTTTGCACCTAGGGAGATTTGATCCCTCTCGGCGCTTGATAGAGCCTAGGATTTGGATCTAGGCTGGTTTCAGTGGTGGGAGGTGACAAAAAACTGGAGTATATCCATGTAAGCTTAGTATCTTTAGTTTATGTAGTGAAATAATACATTTTAAATACCTAGACACAATTAGTATTCACAATTTCTCAAGTAGATTACATGATAATCAATTAAAATAATAAGTTACTGTCATTAGAGGGAGGGATCATCCACTCGGGGATTAGAGGGATTTTCCTACCAATCTTTCTCAAGAGTGAATTGTGCAATTAAATTTTTTCATTGTCTCTGTAGGAATTAGAGGGATCCGGAGAAAAAAGATAATTTGAAGGTTTTGGCAACAAAAAAAATAACAAGGATTTTATGACCCAATATGTACCACACCCTGTAAATAAGGATCTATATCTATTTATCCAGTAACTATAATCTTTTTAGAAATTTTAAAGTATAATAATGAATACACAATTTAAGCATATCTTCATTTGTTTCATTATGATTCACCAATAGATGGTACAATGTTCATTAAAAACAATCTTGGGAAATGAAGCTATTGATTAGTGTTTGAAATAATATATTTTTTGAATTTTTTTTTTTAAGGAGTTGTTTATTTTTTTTATTTTCATTTTTAATTGAAACTTGGTAAAAAAAATTAACAAATTTCCTTGAGTGAAATTTATATTTTTTGAATTTTTTTTTTTAAGGAGTTTATTTTTTTTATTTTCATTTTTAATTGAAACTTGGTAAAAAAAATTAACAAATCTCCTTGAGTGAAATTTACCATGGATTGTTTAAGAAGCCTTGCATGGTTGTTTAGGAGGCCTTGCACATGGTTTTAAAACCATGTGCAAGGCCAAATTTTTGCGGAATGTGTAGAGGGAATATATACATGTAAGCTTACTATCTTTAGTTTTCAATAATTAGAATTAAATCCACTTCCATGTAAGCTTACTATCTTTAGTTTCCAGTAACTAGAATCAAATCCACTCGGGAATTAGATGGATTGGCCTCCCAATCATTCTCAAGAGTGAAATGCGTAATTAATTTTTTTAAATGTTTGTGTAGGAATTAGAGGGATCAAATCCACTTTGAACTTTACGAATTCAAACCCAAAATTATGATTGGTTTATTTCTTTTTAGTTAACATTTAATTTAAAATAATGGATCAATAGATTTTGTTCAAAGCAATTTATTTATTCTAAATTTGGGATTTTTTTGGACTTTTTAATAATTTTTTTTGGGAATTTGTTTTGGACCTTTTAATAAGATTTTTTTAGACTTTTTAATAAATTTTTTTAAGAATTTGTTTTGGACCTTTTAATAAGATTTTTTTAGGCTTTTAAATAAATTTTGATTAGAATATTTCTTTTTGTTAAAATCTAACTTTGTAAATGTTTAAATTATATTTTTCTTTTTGTAAATAAATTTAGTACCAAACATATTATCTAAAAAACAATTAAAAACTTAAATGAGTTGGAATAAATATTGTTTAAACTAAATTACTTCATAAGACTGAATTGTTTATAACCATAAAACACAAAGAACATAACAAAACATGAATATTCATTTTCATCCATATCAATCATGGATTTACTACGTAAGTCTGCATTGAAATCATGAATGATTCATTCAAAATCGATATAAATTTTAAGAAAAGGAAACATGCCACTTCTTGGTGGACAATCTGATAATAATAGAGAATATGATGCGAGCCCAATCTACTATCAGATATAATAATGCCAGCCGCTTTTCTTAGTTATTGTTTGTTGCTTTTAAACTTTTAAACTTGCACCCAAGATACTAAAATGAAATGTGCTGATAAATTTAAAACGTTTAGATAAAAACAAAAAAATGCAACTTAATATAAAATTTAGAAATATTTGTGTTGTAATTGGATTTTGGTAATTTGAATATCAATTTCAATAAGCTGGTGTGGTATTCACAGTAAAACTGTAACCTCCATTGGATTGGTAAAATTTAAAAAAAATGAAAACAATAAATTTTATTAAAACTTATATCACAGCAATATATATATTTTTTCAGTTTATTTGTTAAAGACAATATGAATTTTATTAAAGATATCTTGGTCTTAGGCTTGCCTGTTCTGTTTTAGAGACAGGGGGTTGTAGAAAAGCTAATAATGCATTAGAGAGGCATCTCTGTCCAGAAGGAATTATAATGCATATTGGAAGGTGATGAGCATGGATTTTACAGTAGACTATGAAGTTTTATGTGATTCCTGTTGGGGCTGATATATTATCTTACTGTAAAGTAATTTTATATTATTGTAATAACCCCAGTGTTATATGTTTCTTCACTCATAGGTTTTGGATCTCAACTTTAACGAGTTTAAAGGATCTGGTTTTGAGCCGCTAGAAAATTGCAAAGGTCTTCAGGTTTGTCACTCCTCAACTGTACTTAAATTTCTTCATGGGTCCCAGGCATGGAAGTCTTGTCTTCTTTCACCTTAACCTGTTGTATCTGTTTACTGTGCAGCAATTGTATTTAGCAGGCAATCAGATTACATCACTCACTGGGATTCCTTAACTTCCAAATTTAGAGGTATTTAGGTTGTTGCCAAATACTTTCCTTATGCAAGGCAAACTAGTTTTCTGTGCCTAAAGAGGGTTTCCAGTCTTGTCGTTCTTACAATTTTTAGATTTGAATGTTTACTGCAATGCTGCCTAATTTTTCTTGTTTTTCTTGTTTGTTTTTTCAGTTTCTTTCAGTTGCTCAGAACAAATTAAAATCTCTTGCAATGGCCACTCAACCTCGGCTTCAGGTATGCCTTTGTTTATCTTTGAAATGCATTTTATTTTTGACTTATATTGAGGTTTAATAAATGCCATCTTTCTTGTTACAAGTTTAAAGCTCGAGTGGTTGGTTTAATGGAAGGCACCCTTTTCTCTTTAAACTTTGTAATTTGGCTTTGTTGTCAAAGGTCTTGGTAGCAAGCAAAAATAAAATATCAACTTTGAAGGGTTTTCCACATTTGCCAGTGCTCGAGGTCAGTTGCCTTACCTCTGCTGCTAATTTGCTAGTTTTTGTTTTTGTCTGCATCCTTGGTTACATTCTTCTATACTTTATTAGTGCTAGCATTTCAAGGCGACTGCTTCTTTGCTTAGTTCCGATAGTTCTATTCAGCTTTGTTATATTATTAGTGACTATCATGAGCATCTGGAAGAGTTGATCAAATGCTCATTTGAATATTGCAGCATCTGCGGTTGGAGGAGAATCCAATTTTGGAGATGCCTCACTTAGAAGCAGTGGCTATCTTGTTGGTTGGAACAACACTTAAGAAGTTCAATGACCGGGGTAATGGAGATTTGTATCCATTATATAGGCAGTTTAATAAAGTTAGTGAATAATATCCTTGGCAAAAATAGAATCATAAATTCAACAGACATCATGTTTCATGCTTTAAACAACTTCTTTTCTCTCTTATATGCACTCTTATGTACATATTTTCTTAAATATGTTGCCAACATTATTTCTACAGATCAGTTTCTCTTTTGTACAGTACTGTACTGTACCAACAGGAGCTATTTATTTTTATTTGGGGATTTATTTTTTCCAACCATTGTTAGTCTATTTGTACGCTTTTAATCGAAGTATTGGTCCTTTCTAACTAAAGTAAGCATGTTATGTAGATCTCTCTGTGGAGGAGCAAAATCTTGCAAAGTGTTATCTTGCTCACACAGCTTTATGCATCAGAGATGGCTGGGACTTCTATGGTCCTCAAAAAGCTGCTGGGGTTCTTCTCATCATTTCCTTTTTATGTTTTGTATGCATGCCTATTTGTGTTGCTTATCATATTTTTCCACTCATGATTTTAAATGCTTAATTAGTTGATTACATACATTCTATTAAAATTTACAGTCAAGATCCAGTGGTAAAAATCATAAAAAATTAGAGTGACAACAGTGGTTAGCTTATTGGTTTCTTGGAATAATGCCATTGTCACCTAGAGATCCTTGACTTTATCCTAAAAAATGTATTTTGCCTTTTTTTCATATAATTATGATCCTAGTTAGCCATGTCATTTTCGTTAGCCTTTGCTAAATTTACAACAGTTTACTAGATCTCTCCCATAATATTCACTTTCACTATTATTTTTTGCCGACATGTTAGTAAAGTTACATCACTTTACAAGATCTCTCCCATAATATTCACTTTCAATATTATTTTTTGCCGACATGTTAGTAATGTTACATCAGGTGACAAGATCTCTCCCATAATATTCACTTTCACTATTATTTTTTGCTGACATGTTAGTAACGTTACATCACGTGACAAGATCTCTCCCATAATATTCACTTTCACTATTATTTTATGCCGACATGTTAGGAACGTTACATCACGTGACAAGATCTCTCCCATAATATTCACTTTCACTCTTATTTTTTGCCGACATGTTAGTAACGTTACATCACGTGACAAGATCTCCCCCATAATATTCACTTTCACTATTATTTTTTGCTGACATGTTAGTAACGTTACATCACGTGACAAGATCTCCCCCATACTGGGTTGTAGAGCGCCTCTCGGCACAATCACGTGACAAGATCTCCCCCATAATATTCACTTTCACTATTATTTTTTGCCGACATGTTAGTAACGTTACATCACATGACAAGATCTCCCCCATACTGGGTTGTAGAGCGCCTCTGGGCGCAATAATTATTGAGGATTTAATATTATTAGTGCAACTAATATTTTTATTTTTTATGCTAAATAAATGGATAAATTGACCCACCAATTCAAATTAGTTGATAAGGTTGGAGGAATTACTTGGAGTAGAATTTAAGTAAGCACGTCCAAAAATGATGCCAAAAATGAGAAAAGAGGAATATTTTAAGAAAATCAGCATAAATCTCGAAAGCAGGATAAAATAGGAAAAACAGGAAAGTATGAAAAGCAAGAAAGTTCAAAAAAGAAGGAAAGTCAAAAAAAGAGGAAAAAGAAGGAAAGCCAAAGCAAAGCAAAGCAAAGAAAGGAAAGTATGTCCACTAATGGGTGGGCCAATTCTCACAGGTCACCAAGCCATGTAAGTTTCTCAATAGGTCAACATTAATTCTATAAAAGAAGTATTCTAACTCCCTTTCACATATTTTGCTAGTTGGAGAAATTTTATGAATGCAATGAAGGTACACCCGCAACTTTATTAATTATTCATCACACCTATATACTTACATAAACTTATGGTGAAGTATTTCTATGTTTTTATCTTGCTAACAAACCCTTTGAAAAGGATTTTCCATGAAAGGGTTAGCTTGTAACATCATGCATCTTCCTTGCACTACAAAGATAATAATAATAAGATAAGCCTTGTTGCCTCTATAATGTATTTTGCATAACATGATTTATTTTCAACATAGGAATACTTATTCGCAGCTATCATTTTGCAACATATCCATATTTAAACACATTGACTTGCGACTTCCTACCTAACTTATGGTCCTTTGATTAATTCAGTCATAAGTCAACACATAATAAAATCAACTATTTGGTCAATGAGGTGATTCCCAAAAGAATTTCAATGAAAGGGTTACCTTGTAACATCATGCATCTTCCTTGCACTACACCACAGATAATAATAATAGTAACATAAGCCTAGTTGCCTTTATAATATACTTTACATAACATGATTTCTTTTTAACATCAGCATTTAGTCCCAAGCGTATACATGAAATTCCAAAGCGGTTTCAACCAGATTTTTATCTTTGAATGAGATGGATACTTAATGCAAGCTTAAATAGTTTCCCATCATTTAATCATGATAACACCATACTTATTACCTTCAATTCTTTCCATATCATAAATGTATGCAACTCTTAAACTTTTAACTAACATGATCCATAGTTCATTGAATTTAGTACAAGTAAGTAGATGGAGAATTCTTAATACATGTAGGGATCGGAGATCACAAGAATAAATACTCAAGTACACAATCAACAAGAGACAAAAATGTACGTGGTTTGCCCCTAACTAGGGGTTACATCCACCAAACGGTTAGTATTTTCTATTAATATTACTCAACAAGAATTTACAAGGTTCAGTTCAAGTACAACATCCCTTCCACAAAGATCATAACCAAATAATAAGATAACATTTGCTGCAAGCCCTTCCTCTTGGTAAGAACAGTGTTATTAAAACCCCCTCGTACAATTCCACTAAATCTAGCACAGACTAGTGAGACTAGATTTCTTTCATAATAACCAAATCTCTCTTAGCTATCCACCATGCTGGTGCTCAGGGTTCGATTAACTCGAGTTTTCTTACAAACAGGGACAGGCCAAAAAATAAACTAGAAGGTGGGGCTCTTAATCTCGAACCAGTGCAAGCATTCCAAGCTTTATACCTACAGCTATACCCTTACCACACATGACCTAAATCATATAGATGCCCAAGTACATAAGGCATTCGGTCCTGTTATAAGACCAGCAAAGGTTTAACTCATACATAACTCATACATATAGAATATAGTTTTCCAGAATCATACAACAATCTGGATGGTGTTTTAACATTTATACCCGAACCCTAAGGCAAGACCGGAAAGGTTGACAACTAGTATAAGCATTATATGAACTCTTGGACACGATCTATGATCATATTGAGAACCGTATTTCGTTCCCAAGAATACAAGTAGGATTACAGTTTCATAGTTAATATGATGTTAACAAAATAACTTCCTTCATCCCAACAGCAATGTCATGGATCGGAAACCAATTTACCCTAAGCTCAAAATTAGGGCTGGTGTTAGATCCAAGATTTTTGCTGTGTTAGATCCAAGATTTTTGCCCAGGATGAAAATGCAACGCCCAAGGATTTTAGGGTTCTTTCGGCACTCTACGCTCAGCTCTTAAGGGGTCAATTTAGGGGGTCGATAGATCCAAGCTCCATCTCATCCACATGAGGCCATAATCTCATAACGGAAGAGCGTTATCACGTTGCATAAATCCTTGTTTACTTATCCTCTTCGATTAAGTATGCCAAACTACCGCCAGATCCTCAGATTTATCCCTGAATCAAGGCGCGACTATGATGTGATGATGAACGCAGTCTTTGGGTGGGTCGCGTCCACCAGATCTACCAACTAAGAAAATTAAGCACCTAACGCTGGGAATTTTTACAAGAATGTGATCCGTAGCTTCTTGGTAGTCAAGAAAACCCCAGAGGTAAGTGTAGACAAGAAGGAGATTGCTGGATATACTCGGATCGGTTTTCTTTCAAAGAAAAACAAAGCAAAAACTAGGTAGCGACAGGGGGGGAAACTGCGGTAGCGTCCAAGACCTTTCGAAGTGGGTCTATCTGATAACCCAGGCCAGTTCTAAGGAAAACAAATTCCGGCTCAAAAGGCACCACAGTGCAGGGTCATACACACTCATCTGACTAGCTTAAAAGAAAGTATGGAAAACACATAACGATTCAAACATCATCTTACTTACCAGGCATTCTACATCGAATGCCGTAAGTTACAGATACTACATACATTGGAAAGCCGCGCAGGTGTTCCTTTCCTTCAATCAACAGAGAAAGCACTCTCCCCTTTTTTTCCTCCAACATCCCGTTTGAAAATGAGAAGAGCAACCAAAGAAACCCCCCCCCTTCGAATCCCCTTCCTAGCTCATAAAATAACCAAAAAACAGAAACGGTCGGGTTCCAGGATCCCCATACATCATGGAGGAAATTTGGCCACTATCTTAGCCATGGCAGGCTTCCATTAATTTTGCCAACCAGTGATTAAGTGGAGGCATGCGTTCAACATGCACTAGTCTTTTGGTTAAAAGACTTATCAAAATTCAACTATAAAAATTCACAAATAAATAGACTTATCAATTTCTATAACATACATTCTTCTGCTTTTTCCCATAACCACATCAATGTAAGTGACTATAGCATATTCTAGCTTACAATAGTTTACATTTAATAAATAAAATTATAAAACTTGCTAATTATTCCTGTATAACAGGACCACCTGTAATTAGGTATCTAATTCAATCTCAACTTCATGTCTAAATTAGACTTTAAGTAGTTTTAAAGAAAGACACGTGCTAGAAAAACTATTCACCTCTTTCTATGTTTCTGGACTAGAAAGCTTGAGGATTACCTCAATTTTTGTTTGATCCACTTAAATTGGCGTTGAAGATATATAAAGGATTGAGGCTCCAAACACTTTCAACCTTTATTGAACCTCAGCGCCTGGTAAACCTAAGGCGATCAACCTTTCTCCTCTCAACTGCGTGAACAACCATTGATTTTATAAGCGTTTTGCCTGATCCGATGAGCTAAAAATCCTTTCATATAATCCATTGGCAGACCATTCGGGAAAACCCACAGGCTGCACCATCCCTTAAATACATAAATAACTTATAATTTCAGTTTTTAAGTTTCTAGGTGGGGCGAGGTGAGGTGAGGTGGAAGAATGTCTAAGTTTAGATTCAGAATCAGAAACCATCTCAAGACAAATAACCTGTTATACACATTTAATAAATTTATGTAAAAACATTAACTAACAAAACACATACACATATACAGTAATGAAAATTTTATTCTCATTGACAATAAGATTAAACTGAAACCCTTTATGGTGAGTATAAAGTTGCCAATTCCTGCTCTTTAAGCAAAATATCTTTCGATTCAAGATCCTCGGTGAGGGAGTGCGAAGAAATATCCAATTCCCTTATTACTTGGTGAAGATATACATTTTCTTCTAAAACGGTGGTACATTTGTTCAATTCAGTCACTAAAACGCTGTTTAAGTCCGCCAGGTACATATTTTCCATGACAAGGTCTGAAAACTGATATTGTAAGTCAATTAATAGACCCTCTTTCTCGTCTGCAATTTGTTTACAAGATTCAAGATCCGTGATGAAAGAATCCAAAGCTAATTCCAAATCCCCTATTCTGCCCTCATGATGCACCTGTTTTTCTTCTAATACCAAATTTCTTCTACCCAATTCATCGTTCTGTTCCTCGAGGAACATTTTCTCCTCTGAAATTTCTTGCAATGACTCGATCACGTTTCTCTGTTCTTCATTCTCTTTCAGCAACGCAATGATTTTTCTCTCCAACTCTTTATTTTTCTCGGCCAACTCTGCATTGAGTGTTTCAAACTCCTTTCTCTGCACTTCCTTTTCTTGCGCTAGTTTTACATTTGCCTCCTGCAATTCTCCCAGTTTTTTATTCCGTTTCTGAATTTGCATGTTAGGGTCGCAAGTTATATCAACTGATTGTTCAAGTCTGTGATTATCATCTTCAAGGAAACAACTCGCACTATCTAACTCCTGCGGAATTTCATCTTGTTGTTCGCGGCAATCTGTTATCTTGTACTGCTGAATTAAATCTGGGTATTGTTGGAAAATTTTATTAACCAGCTGTTGCAAGTTCGATAATTCAATTTCTTTGTCCAACTGGGATACGTCTTCAGGTATATCTTTACCCCGGGAAGAGTAACAAGTTGCATTATTTTCTAAGTGGGAAAATATATCCTGCTTGCAACTGCTGCATCTGCGTCCCGCCATCTTGTTAAACAAACAAAAAGTCCAGAGGTTTTTAAAATATATGGGAGAAACGCCGAGTGAAGAAGACAATTTGTCCCGAAAACTGCCCGTAGAAAATGTTAGCAGTGATGCCTTTGCACATGAAGAGTGCGACAAGGTTGTGTGAGATGTAAAATTCACAATTCTTAATTTATAATAATATTCATCTAGTGCCACCTTAATGGTTTCAATATATAATTTTGAGGTCGGCCACATGATTTTGATTACTTATCGAGTTCATAAGATAATTGTTTCCTTAATTGCTTAATCATTTTTAATCATATCTGTATTTTTATTTTAGTTGAATTGTTTTCTTTTAATTATAATAATTATTATTTTTGTTATGATAATTATTATTTTTATTATGGCACGAGGGTCTTGAAATTAATCAAAATTAATTAATATATAGCATATTAATAAGAAATAGAAAATGTTGTGATAAATATATAGCATGTTAGTAAGAAATAGAAAATGTTGTTTTAAAATATCAATGGATATATTAGTTGGATGGTGTATTTTAATTTGTTTAAGGTTATGGATATAAAGATTGTAAAAGAACATGGAGTAAGTTCAATAAAAATTATTGGATAAAATGTTGGGACCATGGTATTAACTTTGAGAGCTTAGGCATAGAAATATAAATGACAAAGGACACAATAGGCAATTTTATTGATGGACGGAAAATACTCATGCTTACCGAACATTTGATTCAGTCTCGAAGGGGTTAAATAGACTTTGTTTTGGCCAAGCAAAATATGGAGATGATCTGCACGGACACCTGAACAAGATGACATGACAATCGTGCCATGATGATATAAATGAAATGATTTTGCATAAAGTTCAGTTAGTTCGCTTGTAACATCATGTTTCGACATTTCAAAACATGTAGATGTTTAACATCAACATTGGGTGCTAGATTTGATAGATAAACACACCTTCCTTTGAGATTGAACTCCTCACTGTAGATAGAAGAAAGGTTACCACAAGGGGATGAAACAAGCTGTTTTAAAGATGCATCCTTAATTGCAAATAAATGTTTATCTTTTGCGAGGGCTTCTATTTAAAGAAGCAATGGTGGGATATAAGTTCCACAAAAGAAGTGAAAGCATAGTGCTCTTGGATATTCCATTAAATATTCCATTAAATATTCCTTAATATTTAATGAAATTATGGCTATTCTATAATATTCCATTAATGCATGTGCTATGTCATAGATTAATTGACTGAACTCCATGATAATTCCTTAAGCAATAGTGTACTATCAAGAATGAGTGTGATAAGGGACAAAGAAAAGAAAAGTTGGAAGATGATATTCCAAGTTTGACACTAAAACAATATCTTGATGTAGTCACTAGTAGATAGAGGCTCAGCCCCATATTGCACAACAACTTTGAATTGACCTTCACAAAGAAGTGGTTTCCCATCAACAATAAATAAATCCTAGTGAGAAGGGATGCAGAATTGTAGCAATAGGCATTCATCTACTAGCAAAATATTTATGAGAGTGTAAAGAAAAAAGAACGACATAGTGCCACATGAACTAGTTGATCATCCTCACTCCAGAATGTCCGATTGACTTGTAATTACAATATACATTGGTTGCATGAGGTATCAATCAATTCAAGAAAATGTTAGTTTTACTTTTGGTCAATATAAAGAATGTTTAGAGTTGTTATGTTGTTCACATAGTGTGAATTCGTATTCACAAATAACAAACTACACCTTATTACAAAGGGTGGCTCGATCATAGAGGGAATTTATATTGGTGTATGACCAACCTACAAGCCCTTTCAAAGATAGATAAGGATGGGGAACAAGGATTTCAAAGATATATAAGGATGGCACACATGGTGAGCTCGAAGACATCATGAGAAATTGTGTTCTGATAGCCATTAATTGGGTTGGGGGGGCGGGGCGGGGGGGGTTTGAAGTAAAGCCATCATAATTGCACCTCTATGGTCGATTGGAATAATGAGAAGGTTTTCTAGCAGGTGATATCAAGCCTATGTAAAATTTCTTCTCTAACTCATGGAATATACAATCTAGGACATAATAGATATATGGTTATTTCTTGGTGGGGTTTCCACTAGAAGGAGAGCACTCAAAGAAATAAACAATTTCATTCAGTTGAAAAATTTGTGAAAATATTCGACTCTAGAGTGTCGTAGGAGCTTTAGATAAATGTGTTTGTGCTAGTGTTGCGTTACCTCTCCCAAAGTAATATTTTCTTGTTATTTATTGTATTTAGAAACATGTAAACGTGATGAAACATGGTAATAAGAATCGTATCCTTTTCTTCTTATTTCCACTCCATCTTTAAATGAAGTTTAAGGAAATTAGAGAGTGAGAGAGAGGACAAGGCAAATGAGATTATTAACTCTAATAAATAAACATAATGCGATTAAAAGTTCTAATTTCAATTATATATTTGGACATCTTGAAAGATAACTTTATCATATTTTAAAGAGTGTCTTAATTTGAAATATTTTTTTTATAATTAAACAATTTGGATAAAGCATGTTATTCAAAATTAAAAGTAAATGTATTTTTTAATTAATTTAGTTAAAATTTTTTATATGAAAATCATAATATTAATTTTAATTATAATAGCATCAATTATTATGTATTATATTATTAAGAGTAATGCTTTTATTGGAAAAAATCCCTTTAAGTGAAACCTTTACAGAGATTTAGAACCATTACTTGAGTCAAAACTAAGACACAGTTGTCTCAGCTAAATACAAAGGTAAAATGATTACGCGAGATTATTCACCACTGCATGAAGCCAATTTATATCAAAGGTCTTTCATAAGGATTCGTATTCAAGAAAAATTAAAAAATTATTAAAAATTAAAGACACGTTTCTAACAATATCTAAAGGATTTCATTAAAAGTGAAAAAAAAACATTAGCATGTTTTGAAAGACTATAAAATTTAATATTGTCCAAAGTTAAAAGAATCACAGGAGTAACGTTTTTTTGAAAGAAGATCCAAAATGTTTATGAAATTTATGTGTAAATAACCTTTGCAAAAATGTTGCGTAGATGAAGGAAACAATCATGAAGTTACTTATCAGTTTAAAGACCAAATCGTAATTCCAATATTGTTTTTTCCCAATGCATTCACACATAAAGACTTTATTTTTCATTCATACAGTTTCAAGGAAACAATAAGAAGTTCTACACATTTAGTATTTTTCACACAGAAATGCATTCACATTGTCTCTTGCTTCCACCCATCATGATTTCATGCTGCCCGTATACGTTTCAACTTCATATTCTTGTAGCTACAAAAAAAATACAAAGAAGAAATATCTACTCTTATCAATATTTTACATATCTATTCTCAAGAAGGAGAAATATCTACTCATAACAATGGGAAATATCTATTTCCACCAAGATCTCACTTCTCACCCTATAATATTCTAAGGATTATAAGTGATATGCCATGTCACCATACCATAGGTAGAAATAAAAAATAGGGGTTTTCAAAATGTGATGGAAGTAATGAACATATAAAATATTATTCAAGTGAAAATAAGGTTGTTTAATATATGAGAGCAAAGATAAAATCTATAGCTCAAAATTTATGTTTTCCTCCAGTTTCAAAACAAGTTCCACTACATGAAATTATAGATAGAACTCGTACTTCACAAATTTTGCAATTGTCTTTAAAAAATATACCAGAAATATATTTCTACTATGGCTCGGGACAATGCGAGTCGTGGATTATCAGTGATTAGTTCACCAACCAAAATAATAATTTCCAATTTTCATATAGCAAACAATAAAATATTTAACAAGATAAATCATTAAACAAATGGATAGCATATTACAATCAAAGATTTTGATTTTAAATTGATGAGGCACAATGCTCAAAAGGTGGCATATAAGCAAGTGAAAAGTCCTGGATTAACAGAGATTTGTTCACTAACCCAATTTTTTTTTTACAATTTACATATAGACAAAAGATGAAAGACTTAGCTCAACTTCATATTTGCTGAAGGAACCTATGTATGAAGATGAGATTGAATTTGGAGAGTTGAAGAAAGGATTATTTTTTGAAAGTATATCTGAAGGTCAGAGGAAACAAATAAATTTTGAAGAGGGAAATGTCCACAATGGCATTACGGATGTATGGGTGACAGAAAAAGAAGAAGAGGACAAACATCAGCTTGAAGGTGATGGTGTTGAGTATGTTTTGAAGCAACAGTGGAGAAGGTACCCTCAATGTCTTAAGCCTATTTGGTTCAAGTGCTAGGAAGAATGGTTCAAACCTGATGTCAAAGGATGAAGACAAGGTGATTTTTTGTATGGTAATATTTGCGTAGAAGAATGACCGAGATATAGTAGTCTTACTGAGTAGAAGCAGTTGAAGGGGTTGTATAAAGAAAGAATAAATATCCTACGTCTCCTGTGCGTCCCTAAATGGATCAAACGATGGGAGCATTACACTATAAGGTCTGGAAACCTAGGAGGTTACAATCAACAATACATGATGATAGCAGAGCCTATGGACAGTTGCAAACAAAGGTTTGGGACCCAGTAAGACAAATAATGAAGACACTTAACCAGGTACAATGGAAGAATGAGAGATGATTTTGTGAACTCTCAGGAAAAACATCAACCAACTTTTACAATAGATTTGGGATTAAAAACTCCCATGGATTGATGGATTTGGGATTAAAATACTTTCACCAGGCACCATCTGATGTCCCGTAGGTGTTTCTCCATCCCCTGCAAGTTTCCATAGCATCGATGGATTTGTCATGGAATCATAAGCATTTCCTCATTTCCACATAGAATCTATATCCCCTATAGGGTTATATGTATATCCCTTTTATATTTGAACTTATTTTCCCAACTTTTTTTCACTTATTTGGTCGTTCATGGTTGCACATTGAATGGGGGAAGCAGTGGATTTGCAACACTTACTGGGATATTTTTCTTCCTATTGAGATTGACGTGGTATTTTTAGTACCTTCATGATATATCTTAAATGAGAAGTGTTATGTTTAATAATCTTGGATAAATGGGCATATGTAGGACAATTAAATAATAAATTTCTTATGCTCAGTCTGTCATGCTCAGAAAATTCACCATAACCTAACTTCTTTGGTTTCAAGGGGCTAGCTTATAGCTCATGGTAGCAAAGTAAAAAGCTTAAATTGAATAATCTCTTCTGTTTTTGGGGTTTTAAAGGGTACTAGTTTATATCTCAATCAATACAACAAATCCTGGAATTAGCGTCCCATTTAGCGTCCCTTTTTAGTGTAAGTTTTTTTTACATTGAGTGGTCAAACTAGATGCTAAATGGGACACGTCCTGAACAGAACTTAAAGCGTCTCACACAATGTCTTGTTTTGCTTCCTAGATAGCATCCTTTATGACGTCCAAAATAGCGTCTATTTTGTTGCTTCTAGAATAGTGTCCAACTTTGCTTCCTAAACAACGTTGAGGTTTTCTTTTGAAATAACGTCCTATTTTACTTCCTAGCAAGTGTCCTTTTTTTCTTCTTGAATGGCATGCCCATCAATGCCATATTTGCATCCTTAATAGCACCATGTTAGCATCCAAAGTAACATCCAATATTGCATCCATTTTTGCTACCACTTTAGCATCCCATTTTGCACCATGTTTTACTTCCAAATATGTGTCAATTTTTGCTTCCAAATTCGCACCAGTTTTTGCTTCCTTTTTTAAATCGTGTTTTGCTACCAAAATGACGTAAAATATTTCTTCTATTATTTCACCATATTTTGCTTCCTATGTAGTGCCATGTTTTGCATGCAAAGTAACATCTTATTTTGCTACCATATCAACGCCATGTTTGGCTTCATCATTAATGCCACATGTTGCATCTTTTTTAATTCCTAGTTTCATGTCTAATTTTGCTGCCATATCAACGCCATGTTTGGCCTCATCATTAGCACCACATGTTGCATCATCTTTAATTCCTAGTTTCACATCTCTCATTTTTTGGTCACTAATTTAGTTGTTTTTAGTAATTTTATATATGAATTTTGGTCATTTTGTTTGGTCACTTATCTCTCATTTTTTGGTCACTTATATCTTATTTTTTGGTTAATAATTTATTTTTTTAACCGATATTATAATATCATTAGGGCATGGAGGAATCGAACCACCAACCTCCTGCTTGTAAGGGAGACGCTCTTCCATTGAGCTAGCACCCTTTCAGAATTTGGGAACCTAACCTACAAAGTCCTCTATCATGGTAAAAGTGATCAATATACAACTTTGAGTATCTAATGGTCGACAAAGGGTGATAGGTTGTATAAGTTCACAATATATGATCAAGCAGGTTATGAAATCCATAAACGTTTTTCGAGGAATTTTGAACAAAACTCAAGCAATTGGCTTAATGGGATTGCAAAACTAACTATTCCCTAACAACCGTAAGTGTACCTCTATATGAGACCTATCAAGAACAATTACCTTAGTGTGGATGCCAAGGATATAGTAAATACGCATGATCATCCTAGAGCCATGTATAAGTGGAGCAATACGAAGAATCAAAAGAGCATTGTCAACCCAATAGTTGGTGCTTCACATGGATCCTATCCACCATGGGATGAGAAAAGATCCTTCTTCCATCAAGATAATGAGTATCCACAAGGACAAATGGTTAGGATATATTTTGATTCCAATTCATAATGTGTGTTCACTTCCCAGGGTGATGCTGCAGTGCTTGCATTGGGAGATCTACGTGATCCCCAACAACATTGGATATAAGCATATTCATGGGGCCATAGAGTATAGGATGAGGGTGTCTTTTTATGTTTTTCTTTGGAAAACCATGCATTATTGGAAACACTCGGAGAAGGAACAGAATTAGATATACTTAAAAAAATACAATCATGACAGGGCATAGGAGTCTACTCTATAGTCATTGTGTAGATGTTGGAAATGGGTATAACTGCCTAAGGACTATGAACAACATCCATTTAAATATGAATGCAAAACCTTCCTTGTTAGAGGAATACGCAATGGAAATGAGCTTCATGTTTCTAAAATAAAGAAACAAAGATGCCAAAAATGGAAGCTCCAGGGGGATACACATGAATGTGTTCAAACCTATCCCTTTCAGGAATATTCCTTTCACTGAGGTGATGAGACCTTGGTGGAGAGCGGTATGGAGATGGTGTACGATAATGTAGAGAATAAGAGGAACACTCATTGAATCCATGAAATCTTTTCATACGTTTAGGGGTGCCCTCTGGGCTAGGACTTCTTGGAGGAGTCTGACTTTGATTAGGATCGGGAGGTGTACTCTTATCAACAATAGGAATATGACTTGATCATCTTAACAACCTTTTTCTTGGATGCCTACTTCAACTTTTCAAAGGACTTTGAGCTAGGTTTTGTCGTGAATGCATAGTCAAAATCCTTCGTGGAATCCTGCTTAAAGGCCTGTGAGCAATCACACTTGGGCTCCTGCTCAAACTCATGCAAGGACTTCTACTCAATACCCTTCTGGGACTTCTACTCATGCTCTTGCTTGAGATTTTCCTAGGACTCTCACTCTGGCTCTTGATCAAGCTCCTTCTAGGGCTTCTTCTCAAGATTCTTCTAGGGCTTATGCTCAAACTCTTGCAAGGGATCCTACTAGAACTCCTTGGAGAAAAAGTTCCATTTATTAAATTAACAAGACAACAAAGTGCACAACATACAATTATATAATACCAAACTATATGAAATAATATATATACTGAAGAATGCCAAGATAGTATCATAAATAAACTGATAGACCTTAATAACACTTCCATAACATTCACATATCATTTCACTAAAAGGGGAAAGGAAGACTGACCTAGAACTGCTAGGGGCATCACTTTGAGAAGATCGAGAATATGGGATCCTATGTGCCTTAACTTCAACATAATCCATCTCTTTGGTTTTTTCCTCATTCTCTTTCGCTAATTCTCCTTCTTCCACAATACTTTAACCACAATTCCTTTCTCTTCCTCAATGCCTTGCTTGTCTAAAGTTTCTTTCATTGGTAATGCAATTAGTTTTACTTGAATGAATTTTTTTTTTTTTATTTAGATGATTTTCCATATAAGTCCTGGTTAATAAAATATTTTCAAAATCAATTAACATGAACATCTTTAGCACAATGATTTCAAATTTCATGATATGCAATTAAAAACCCTATTACATGCCCCAATTTTGCAAAAACAATATTATATTATTTGATTTTATTGCAGGGCAATATGTTAAATTTTATGTTAAGTTGTAATTGATGACTCAACAAAGTCAAGGATATTTAATGTAATTCTAAATATTTTAATTATAAATAAATAAAGGTGGAGACAATAGCTTAGGAGAGTTGTTAAAAGAGTGTTTATTGATCAAATTGGTGGATGAGACTGGGTGGAGAGCAAACAGACATGTGGCAGCATCCTCAAACCACTTCCAACTATTGCAGATTGCAACCTACTTACATTTCGGGTCATGATTCCCTAAGAAAGTGGAATGAGAGAAGGTGGATCAATTAATGACAATTGACCCAAAAGACCTAGGCAATATTTATACAAATTCTCATTGAAGAGAGATGGGGCTACTCATTCTCTAGAGAGGTGATCATTCAGGTGAATGTACTTTAGAGAAATTCAATGGAAGGGAATTGTGGAAAGAGTTTGAGGGGATAACTACTGAGTGATCTAGTGCAACTTTTAAGCCGAAAGATCTTATTGCTGAGTGCAGGGTGTTTTACTGAGTTATTGGATCAGTCTATTATTTGCATGCTCCACTAGTTCTTAGCCAAGAAGACCAGGAACATGCTCAGGGGTCCTAAGGAAGCGTTGTTTGAGTGCTCTCGAGGAGTTTTATAGGGAGGAACAACCTCCTAACATTGCTATTGTCTATCCTAATTAGGTTCTACATTATTTGTTTTACTGTGTTAGATAGATAAATCTGAATCTGACTGTGAAATGAATGTTAAATATTCAGTTTGTAAATTGTTAGAATGGAAAATAATTCTAGTCTATGTTTTTCCACACCTGGAAGGACTAGGCCGTACTCCAGCACAGATAGAGTACTTACAGTAGATGAAAGAATATGTTAAGAGACTGAATAGAATAAATATGGTTCTGCATTTCATAGTTAGCAGAGTAATTGGTTTCAGTATGTAGGTTATTATTAAAAAGAATAATGATTTGATTATCTATGTTTACTATTTATCTTATTTATGTAAATATATTGGAAAAAAATAGCGCTAATCTAGTACACGTAGAAGGATTAATATGTTAAGAAAATATCCTTGTAGATAGATTGTGTATTTACAAAGAGTAGATTATTTTTATTCAAGTTAAATTATTATAGAGGTTAAACTGTATTATGATATGTTTACATTTCCCTACTTTCAGTTAGTAATTGACTGAAATACAACAGAAAAATCACAGTAGAAACACAATGTTTACATACAGTCAAGTAAAGAATCGAACTACTAATCATATAGTTTATTTCTAACAATATCCACTAATCTAAGACTAATAAATACTATAAACTAAATAGGGTTATATTAAAGGAACTTAATTTATAAAGAGAAACTAAGTTACAGAGTCTATACTTATACTTTTGAAAGAAATCTAAGTAAAATTCTATTTGTCATTTTAATGGATAAAAACAATGAAAATATAATTCGTAACTAGTATAAAATTAAATAATATCTATCTAAAAACTAGTTGTAAATATTAGAAAGGCTTATCCCTGTAAATATAAACTTTAGGGTCGAAACCCTAACCAAGTTATTCATTTATTATAAATAAAAAACTTCTAAGTTATAAACCATATACTTGGATAATAATAACAAATATAATAAATGAGTCAATTGTAAACTCTTACCGTCTTTTCTGAAACAAATGTACAGTTACGCAATACACTTATAATATTAATTTAACCAAATTTAACAAGCAGTAGAACCAAATCATTAAATAACTAAAGAACTTAATTAGACAAGGGTTTCTTTTCAGGAAAAACCCTATCTTGTATTTTCCGAATAAGTAAGATTAATATTAGATGTTATGCACTACGAATAAGTTACAGTCCTTATATCAACAATGTATACGAATAAAATATTTTTTAGACAGAACATTCTTCAGTAAGAGTTGCATAGGGAAACCCTATTGGGCATAGAAAGTACATTATACAAGATTGCTGCAAGAACGAGACAGAGCTCAACGTAAAAATATTTCTTAAAAACCCATTGTAATACATTTATAGGACGTAAAGTTGCATAACTTAACCAGTTTACAAGATCGAGACTAGGGCCAGTGTACCCCTCATCGTGGCATGGGGTTTTCCAAAAACAAAACTAACATTCATTATATCAAAACCTACATTACTGTATAATCTTTATAATTCAAGACAAGAGAAATTACAAGTCATGGCATTGAGCCGGAGCCACCCTGCTATATGCAAGGGTTTAAAACAAAAACAAGACTTAAAAAAAATTTGAAGACCAAACATCCCAAGACTGGGGAAACCAAGATTGTAACTTCTTCCAACTGAAATCATTTCCCCTAAGTCTATACAAGTGGGGAGTGACACTTTGTAACCAGCGCTTACCCGTAGACTAGATGCCAATCCAAACGTGGAGAAGTTTCTTCCAAAGAAGAGGCAAACTATCACCTACAAGTAAAGACCAAATCTTGGTTAGAAACCGTAGTTTATAACTGTAACTGTAATTTTATTTAAAAGCTTGTAAAATTTATAAGACGATTTTTTACATGGAAGTGAAAGATTTGGAAGATGAGAAGGATTGGAGTCCACACCACGAGAAGCACAATGAACAACCCAAAACCCTCACATTCACTAGTAATAAAGTTGACAGAGTTTACAGTGCATGCTGCACTTTCGATGGAAAACATAAGTAAGCTTTGGCAATAGCCACAAAGAAAACAACACTGAAAATCACTGATAGAGCTACACTACCCTCATGCACAGCAAAGTATTGTTTGCAAAAAGGAAAACATGGAGCGAGCTATGAAATTCGCAACCCATACACTCTAATGGAAAAACTCCTCATTACATAAACTATGGAGATGGAGAGGAGCAATAGCGAGCCCTCATGGCCGCCATGAACCCAACAGTGCAGAGACCAAAACCCTTGACAAGAATGAAAGCTGGGGTTGCGTGTGAGCTCATAAGTCAAGCAATGCATGGTGGTGGATGTTCCACATGCCCACTATTTTATTTAGTCCAAAATGGGTTGAACTTTATAGTTTTCAGTGCAATTGTCGGGACAACAAATAATTGTTAATAATTTACATTATGCAAATAATGACAATGTAAGGTATAAAGTCAATATCGTATCCTTGCAATAATAAACTATGAAGTAAAACCATGATAATGAACGAGAATTTGTACTATAATTTAACCTTATATTATAAACCTTGATTTCTTCTTTGGTAAAGAACCAAAATGTGTATCGCATCGATGCCCTTGTCTCATAAAGATCTTATATTTCCTCTTGGTAAAACTTTTAAGAAAAGATCGATAGTATAATAGAAGTTTTGAGCATGATTGTTGATGCCACTATTGATCCTTTTTGTAACCATGAGCGGTGAATGTTTAAGCTGTTAGAACTAGATATAAATCAATCAAGTTTATATAGAAATAAATAACATATATACACTAGAATAACTCTTACTCTTAGTGAGTTCTACGGTACTGAGAATAGGATAAATCTCTTATAAGTACATGATCTATAGTTTTCATAACATACCAAAGTTCTGAGATGAATCAAACCCAGGTTAGATTAAAGTTGAGAGTGTAAGATAGTAAACTATCTACGAATATGTATTACCTCACTTTTACTTATAAGTAAAAAGTAGGATAATGCAATTTTTCATCGCATTACTTGGTCATGAAGAAAATTGGAAAAATAGAAGTCACAAATTGACGATATTTATGCAGAGGATCATTTATAAATACAACGCAATGTTAAGCTGATAAATTTGCTCTACTGAAGCCTAATTAAAGATAGAACTGAAGAGTACTTTGTAAGCTTGTTTCTTGAAAGGATTTAGGTCTATTTCTATGTTGTTAAGCAACATTTTTAAATATTAAAAATAATAATAGCAATAGACTGTTATGTCAGAAAGGAATTATGATACAAAGTCTTGAGCTCTAATAAGAACTGGACATAGCTTAGAGTAAACATAGAAGGAATTTTTATCTAACATAATCGTCATTCTAATAAAAGACAAACAATAGGGCAAAGTTAATGACCTTTACGACATGAATTTTAAGTACTATCACATTTGTAAAATAAGTAAAAGAAACGTTACTTTACCTTCTAGTACCTTATATTCTTCTAAGCCAACTTTTACTCCAACAGTATATTTATGCTAAAAGAAGTATATCTGGTTTAACGCCTTAATAAACTCTTACTGGTTCAAATTTTACCTGTCAATCCTGTAAGGTCTAGAAATCCAAGTATGTTAGCAATAGCTAAGTAAGCCCTAGTTAGAAAGTAACATCTCACCTACTTGACAAATCAAACCATCAATACAGCTAAAATAACTGAATGCAGTTTATTCACATCACATATCGAAATTCAAATAGTAGTAATCTATATGTGTTTAAGTTATTGGTTACTTTTGTTAACTGTTTCATTCTTTCTGTTAGCTGCTAGCTGTTATCAAACTGCGACTATAAACAATTTATGTTACATCAATAAAATTTAATTTTTGTGAAAATTTGGGGTTTTGACATGTGGTATCATAGCACAAGGTTCAAACACTAGGCCTTGATAAATCCCAACTAGATTTTATGAAATAGTGATTTTGAATTATTTTACTGATGTATTTTCTTTTAATGTTATTCAACAGAGAAATTGTTTCTGAAGTTTAACCACAGGTATGGAAAGGCTGGAGGAATACGTGGAGGAGGAATCTCCATTTAATGAACCAGAAAACTTACCAAGAGACCCTATACAAGAAGATCTTACCACCAATTCCTCAGAATTGTTACAAACTGTAAAAGACTTAAAATATGAAATGGAATCCGTTAAACGAGAGAATGAAAGGATTCTGAGGACTCAGGAGGAGCTAAATCAGATCCTAACAGAAAGGTTTCAAACTTAGGGTAGGGGTAAAAGAGCTAAATCAGAAGATACAAGTGATCAACATAAATTTAAAAAGATGAAATAGACTAAAAATGAAAGCAGTTCATCTTCAGAGGTGTTTGGTGATCAACATAAATTTCTTTCCACTAGTGATAGTAGTGATGACAATCATTATACTAAAAAGATAAAATATAAACCTTATGAGGAAATTTCTGGGGAGTTTAAAAAGATTAAACCACCAACATTCAATGGAGAGACTAAGAAGGGGGAGGAAGCATAATCCTGGTTATCTGGAATGAAGAAGTACTTCGATATTTATAACTATTCTAACCAATTAAAGGCTAGAATGGCTATCTATAATCTCTTAGGAAAGGCTGATATTTGGTGGTAGGAATTGAAGAGAGTGAAGGGAATAAAAGAGAAAAATGTAAATTGGAGTACCTTCAAGAGGTACTTTAAAAATAAATTTATGTCTGACTAGTACCATGAGGAGAGAGCAAAAGAATTCTATGAGATTAAATTTGGATCAATGACAATGAAAGATCTAAACAGTAAGTTTTAAGTCTGCTTAGGTATGTGCCATACCTTGTAGATGAAAAACCAAAGGTATAGCGATTCCTCAGCTATCTACCTTATCATATTAAGGACAGGATTGAGTATGACAATCCAAAGACTTTGGAAGAAGCTATGAGAAAAGCCAACTTCTGTTATGAACAGAATCAGAAGAAGGAAAGCATGGCCAATGAGAAGGCCAAGAAGAATAATAACCAGTATGATCAAAAGAAGAAAGAATTTGTGCCCAACAAAAATTATAAAAAGAATAAGGACAACAATTTTCCTAACAAGAATTTCCAAGGGAATAAGAATAATTCACCAAGCAATCAGAATAATTCCAAGGGTAAAGAATTTACTAATAACCAAGGTAATTACACCAAGAAATTTCAATGCAAAGAACCTATAAAATGCTGGGAGTGTAATGGCCCACATTATGCTTCAGTCTGTCATAATCGAAAAAAGACTGTTAGTAATATTCATACCATTCGGGAGGAGAGGATTGTTGGAGAATTAGCGAGGACTATGCCTAGAATCAATGCAGCCTTGGAGAATTGACAAGTAGAATATCAAACTTCTATGGTGGAAGTAGAAGCTGGAACCAGAAGGAGATTTTCTAGTTGAACTAGACTGTATCCTTGGGTGGAGGGAGATCACACTTCAGAACTGCACCATTGGCCAGGTAAAGGTGCAATGGAAGCACCTTAGTCCAGAGGAAGCCACCTGGGAATTGGAAAGTAATATGCAGGATGCATATCCAATTCTGTTCCATGGGGATTCTGAGGACGAAGAATAAATAACACCAAGGACGATGTTATGTTCTAAGGGGGTGTGTATCTTACATGCCCCAATTTTGAAAGAACGATATTAGATTATTTGATTTTATTTGAGGACAATATGCTAAATTTTATGCTAAGTTGTAATTGATGACTCAACAGAGTCAAGGATCTTTAATGTAATTCTAAATATTTTAATTATAAATAAATAAAGGTGGAGACAATAGCTTAGGAGAGTTGTTAAAAGAGTGTTTACTGGTCAAATTGGTGGAGGAGACTGAGTGAAGAGCAAACATACATGTGGCAGCATCCTCAAACCACTTCCAACTGTTGAAGGTGGCAACCTCCCTACATTTGGGATCATGATTCCCCAAGAAAGTGGAATCAGAGCAGGTGGCTCAATTAATGACAACTGACCCAAAAGACCTAGGCAATCTTTATAAAAATTCCCATTGAAGAGAGCTGGGCTGCTCATTCTCTAGAGAGGTGATCATTCAGGTGAATGTACTTTAGAGAAATTCAATGGAAGGGAATTGTGGAAAGACTTTGAGGGGATAACTACTGAGTGATCTAGTGCAGCTTTTAAGCTGAAATATCTTACTGCTGAGTGCAAGGTGTTTTATTGAGTTATTGGATCAATCTACTGTTTGCATGCTCCACCAGTTCTCAGCCAAGAAGACAAGGAACAAGCTCAGGGGTCCTGAGGAAGTGTTGTTTGAGCGCTCTCCAGGAGTTTGGTAGGGAGGAATGACCTCCTAATGTTGTTGTTGTCTATCCTAATCAGGTTCTAGATTATTTGTTTTACTGTGTTAGATAGATAAATATGAATCTAACTTAGTAAATGAATGTTAAATATTCAGTTTGTAAATTGTTAGAATGTAAAATAATTCTAGTCTATGTTTTTCCACACCTAGAAGGACCACGATGTACTCCATCACACATAGAGTATTTACAATAGATGAAAGAATATTTTAAGAGACTGAATAGAATAAATATGGTTCTGCATTTTGTAGTTAGCAGAGTAATTGGTTTCAGTATGTAGGTTATTATTAAAAAGAATAATAATTTGATTATATATGTTTACTATTTTAACGAGCTTATTTATGTAAATATATTGGAAAAAAAATAGCAGTAATCTAGTACAGGTAGAAGGATTAATCTGTTAAGAAAATATCCTTGTAGATAGACTGTGTATTTACAGATAGTAGATTATTTTTATTCAACTTAAATTATTATAGAGGTTAAACTGTGTTATGATATGTTTACATTTCCCTGCTTTCACTTAGTAATTGACTAAAATATAGCAAACAAATCACAATAGAATCACAATGTTTACATAGAGTCAAGTAAAGAATCAAACTACTAATCATATAGTTTATTTCTAACAATATCCACTCATCTAAGACTAATAAATACTATAAACTAAATAGAGTTATATTAAAAGAACTTAAATTATAAAGAGTAAGTAAGTTACAGAGTCTATACTTATACTTTTCAAAGAACTCTGAGTAAAATTCTATTTGTGAGTTTAATGGATAAAAACAATGAAAATATAATTAGTAACTAGTATAAAATTAAATAATATCTATGTAAAAAGTAGTTGTAAATATTAGAAAGGCTTATACCTATAAATATAAACTTTAGGGTCAAAACCCTAACCAAGTTATTAATCTATTATAAATAAAAAACTTCTAAGTTATAAACCATATACTTGGATAATAATAATAAATATAATTAATGAGTCTACTATAATTGTTACCATCTTTTCTGAAACAAATGTACAGTTACACAATACACTTATAATATTAATTTAACCAAATTTAACAAGGAGTAGAACTAGATCATTAAATAACTAAAGAACTTAATTAGACAAGGGTTTCTTTTCACGAAAAACCCTAGCTTGTATTTTCCATATAAGTAAGATTAATATTAGATGTTATGCACTACAAATAAGTTACAGTCCTTATATCAGCAACGTATACGAATAAAAGATTGTTTAGATAGAACATTCTTCAGTAACAGTTGAATAGGGAAACCCTATTGGGCACATAAAGTACATTATACAAGATTGCTGCAAGAACAAGACAGAGCTCGAGGTAAAAATATTTCTTAAAAAACCATTGTAATACATTGACAAGCTGTAAAGCTGCATAACTTAACCAGTTTACAACACCCAACCCAGTGTTAGTGTACCCATCATCGTGGCATGGGGTTTTCCCAAAAAAAAACTAACATTCATTATATCAAAACCTACATTACTGTATAATATTTATAAGTCAAGACAAGAGCAATTACAAGTCACAGCATCGAGCGGGAGCCACCCTGCTATATGCAAGGGTTTAAAACAAAAACAAGACTTAAAAGAAAAACTGAAGACCAAACATCCCAAGACTGGGGAAACTGAGATCATAACTTCTTCCAACTAAAATCATTTCCCCTAAGTTTGTACAAGCAGGGAGTGCCACTTTGTAACCGGGGCTTACTCGTAGACTTGATTCCAATCCAAACATGGAGAAGTTACTTCCAAAAAAGAGGCAAACTATCACCTGCAAGTAAATACCAAATCTTGGTTAGAAATAGAGTTTATAACTGTAACTGTAATTTTATTTAAAATCTTGTAACATTTATAAGACGATTTTTTACCTGGAAGTGAAAAATTTGGAATCCGAGGAGGATTGGAGCCCACACCACGAGCAACACAACGAATAGCCCAAAAACCTTGCGTTCACTAATAACATAGTTGGCAAAGTTTATAGTGCATGATACACTGCCAACAGAAAACATAAGTAATCCTTGGCAATAGCCACAAAGAAAACAACATTGAAAATCACTAACAGAGCAACACTACCCTCACGTACAGCAAAGTATTGTTTGCAGAAAGGAAAACATGGAGCGAGCTGTGAACTTCGCAACCCATACACTCTAATGGAAACACTCCTCATTAAATAAACTATGTAGATGGAGTTGAGCAACAGTGAGCCTTCATGGCCGCCATGAACCCAAATGTGTAGAGACTGAAACCCTCGACAAGAATGAGAGCTAGGGTTGTGTGTGAGCTTATAAGTCAAGCAATGCACGATGGTGGATGTTCCACGTGCCCACTATTTTATTTAGTCCAAAATGGGTTGAACGTAATAGTTGTCACTGCAATTGTCGGGACAACAAATAATTGTTAATAATTTACATTATGCAAATAATGACAATGTAAGGTATAAACCCAATATTGTATCCTTGCAATAATAAACTATGAAGTCAAACCATGATAATGAATGAGCATTTGTACTATCGTTTAACCTTATATTATAAACCTTGATTTCTTCTTTCGTAAAGAACCAAAATGTGTATTACATCGACGCCCTTGTCTCATAAAGATCTTATATTTCCTCTTGGTAAAACTTTTAAGAAAAGATCGATAGTAGTATAGAAGTTTTGAGCATCATTGTTAATGCCACTATTGATCCTTTTTGTAACCATGAATGATGAATGTTTAAGCTGTTAGAACTAGATATAAATCAATCAAGTGTATATAGAAATAAATAACATATATACACTAGAATAACTCTTACTCTTAATGAGATCTACACTACTCAGAATAGGATAAATCTCTTATAAGTACATGATCTATAGTTTTCATAACATACCAAAGTTCTAAGATGAATCAAACCTAGGTTAGATTAAAGTTGAGAGTTTAAGATAGTAAACTATCTAGGAATATATATTACCTCACTTTTACTTATAAGTAAATAGTAGGATAATGTAATTTTTCATCGCATTACTTGGTCATGAATAAAATTGGAAAAATAGAAGTCACAAATTGACGATATTTATGCAAAGGATCATTTATAAATACAACGCAATGTTAAGCTGATAAATTTTCTCTACTGAAGCCTAATTAAAGGTAGAACTGAAGAGTACTTTGTAAGATTGTTTCTTGAAAGGCTTTAGGTCTATTTCTATGTTGTTAAGCAATGTTTTTAAATATTAATTCAATAATGAACTACCACTTACTAGAAAGTTGAGGCTTCTCAACTGCACGAGAGTGTGTCTTTGATTTTAAACTTTTCTTACCAACATAACTGCCCCTATCACTTTGAGTATCACTCTCACTTTTGGTCTCACTCTCACTATCACTGCCACAGCTATAGTCACTATCTGAGCTCCTATAATTCAAAAAAATCTTCAAACACTATTTGAAAAATGAATTATGTATATAAGACATGAGACTGCATTTCATATTCCTAGGTCAATGAATAAATAATCCATACCACTTGGAATTCCATCTTAAGATCTTCACTTTTCGAGCATGTCTTTTCCCTCTTTGTTTATCCCTCCATCACTTTGTATGTCTATGCTTGTTTCTTCTTGATAATTTCTTCTTTCTTGTCACCTTATCATCTTCACTTTAAGTGCTAGTATCATATGACGATGAAGATTCCGAGTCAGACTCACTATCAGAAGTGTCTGAATCTAAATGAGTGTCTGACGAGGTATCTAAATCAAAAGAATAATGATGTCGCCTCCTCTTTCGTCAGTCCTTACGCTCCTTCCTATGCTTTTCCTTTTACTCATTTTTCGGCTATCATCACTTGACAATGCTTCTTTTGTGTCCTTCTATTTCTTTCCTTTCTTTTTATATGTAGATAAATCCAAATTTTCATATCTAAAAGGAATAAAAGAAAACCATTTCTACAAATAACATTCAAGATATTAGTCAAAAAATTAAAACATTTATGGCTAAGTAAATATTCAATAATGGCATAGCATGATGCTTACAACTTAAAAGATAAAATTATCTTCATCAACTGCAACTATACCCTTATCTTTGCCTGGCAATATTTCACCATAATTAAAAATCTTAACTGGAACAATAGGCCTGCCTCGATTTGCAGTTGATAACTACTCAATTTTCTTCATTACATCTGTTCCCTCAACAACTCTTCCAAATATGACATGCTTGCTACAGATAATAAGAAAAGAGACATTAATGATATGAGAGTTAAACAAAAAATAAAGATCCAGAGAGGCAAGATATCCACATTAGTCACAAAAATGTTAGCCTCACCCCCTTAGTAGCATATAGACCAATTGAACTAGACTGAAGAGAACTGCCTATGAAAAATAACTGGAATTTAAAAGGGAAAATGGTAAAAATACACTAGTGCCTCGTACCCAAAGAAAATAACCCATTATTTCAAGGTAAAGGAATCTTGTATTTCTAAAATACGAAATTTCCATATGGTGACACTCATGAGTCATGGATAAAGATAAAATATGTCTATCACAACCAACATGTAAAGATACTCAGACAAACTCAACTGAATACAAAAAATCATAAATGACATTCAAGATATGGAAACCCTAGCAAGACCATTTCCATTGGTCCAATAATATAGTATTAAGTTATTATTATTTTTTGGTGTTGCTCTTAAAATAGTGATGGTTTTCCAATTTATTGTGATAAAACACTGAGGAAGCTTTTAGATTTTAGAAATATCATTGATCAAATGGTTATTTTGCTCAGTAGTCAATGTTTTAGCATTTTATAATTTTCTAGGGGCTAGCTTAATGATTGCTTTAGCCAAAGCCCCTTGTATATGAGTTTGATGGAGATTTTTTCAAACTTGGTTACAATTTCCCTTGCTTGGTTTCATTTGTAAATGGGTTGTCTTAATCTGCATGGAACCTGTCATCCATACTCTATTGAGTTTGTAGATTTTGTAAAATTATGTAATAGCCATTCCTTTTTCTAGGGTTATCAAGATTAAAGTGATCAACACCATTATATTTTATTAGTTGCTTGAATTATTATCCAAACTCTATTTGAAGCTGATTTTGAATTTGCTTAGGAAAACTATCCAACCTTCTTCCCTACTCTTACTATGTTTTCTTCAAGTTGCTCCACCGAAGTATCTCCATGTCTACTTTATGTTTGAAGAGAGAGTCACTGCTATCATTTATTTACTTTTTTGTATAAGTGGGGGTGGAGATACTAAGTCACTAGCTTTTAAATCTTTGAAAAACCTTAAGAGAGTTACTTGTGATGTACATTTATTGTTATGGATCATAAGTCACTTTGGGATGAAATTTATTTTTGAAGGCACTATGAATACTTAGAATAGAAATGACTCCGAACTTCCACAATGTTTACAAGACTGTACAAACTTAGCCAAGTATATCTTAAAAGATGAAAAAGAGAAATGAGCATGGGATTGTATTATGAAGTGCTAGATCTATCTATCCATATGCAATAAATTTTTATTACCACTATGAGTGGATATCAAATACATTAATGGAAATATGAAAAATAATCTACATGGATAAAATAAACAAATCTTAGGATGTCAACCTCCTAACTCTTCTATCACTTTAAAGAATCCCCTATTGTCAACAATTTCTTTTGTCAAACCCTATAACAAACAATTACAAGGATGATAAAAATCTAAATTAGAATAATAATCTTCAAAACTTTGAGCATACCCCTTGCTAGTTCATTTATGTCATTTTCATAACTCCTTGAACCTGTATTTAAAGATAGTTGGGAAATTCTGAGTCAAATATAAAACGACAAGAGTTTCGAGAAACTACTTAAAATAACCCTAACCTAACCTAGATTCTCAATTATCTTGGGTAGACTTATCCACAAATTTAGAAAAAGTCAATAAATAAAATGAAATAAAATCGCATTCAAATAATAAGGCCTCATCTCATTATATTTCATTGTTTGTATTTATAGGAAGATATTGTGCTATTGGGTGAATCTTGTTTCTATCATTGGGACTCCATCCTTTGTAAGTCCAATAAACCCATTGTTTGTATATATAGGATGATAGTTGGCTATTGGGTGAATCTTGTTTATGGGACTCCATCCTTTGTAAGTCCAATAAACCCAATGTATGCCAATAAACTCCTAAATTGAATCTACATATCCCTTATCATATATAATGTGGGACTACTAAGAAAGTAAAATTTACAAAAATCACTCGTAGTTGTGCCTCCTCTTTCTTTAGAAATTTGCATCCAAAAGATACTTGAACATATGAATGGAAGTATTTGTGGCCACTATCACCCTATCATACCACCTAGTAAAAGCTATCTAGTGGAATGCATTGCTCTAAGCATATTTATGGACCCACTAAGGCTGATATTATCCAGCAACAATGGTAGACTCTTGGCTTGGTTGAAGCTATCAACCCTGTGTGTTTTTCCACTTTAACATGGTAACCATAGATAAAAGTAGTTCCCGTGGCATGGGCATTTGCATATTTTATTAGGAAGTTGTAGGAGTTTAGGTGCAAACCTTGGAAACATAACTATGAAATCGACAAATGTTTATGAAACACCAACCTTTGGTAGAATTTTCCATGAGGTGACAAGTCATGATCTTATTGGTGACCTGAATTCACTCCTCCTGTAATGATCAACCCGTATGCTCTTCTCTTGGTTCCATGCCTCTCATATCTACACTCAGCGATCTTGGCCACTTGCCATACTTTCCTAGATTTTGAAATACTTCTATGACATACTGCTTCTCCATAGAAAACTTGGTGAGAAGATGAATACCTAGGCATGAAACCATAAGGCATTCTGTGACATCCCCAAAAGTACCTTGTTGCGGAAATAGATAAAATGGGTAAGAAAAAAAATTTTCTTTTCTTTAATAGAGCTTTAAACCATCCAAGTAAGTGCTTCGGATTTGAAATTCTGCAAAATATGTTTGTTAACTTATCTTATCGATAACCTTTATACTGAATTCATACTGATATCATCATGAAAAATAAACAAGCACAACATAATTACACAAAGGACAAAACAACCATATTCGTGTGGTTCACCTCATCCACAAGGCTACGTCCACCAAAGTGTTAGTCGTTATATTAATTCTTCCATAAATAGGGTACAATGACGCGGCTTATCTATTACAATATGATACCCCCTCGATACAAGGCGGATGTAGTCGAAAATTTGTATTTCCCAATCCCAAAAGGTATGTTCACGTCTCGGCTCTGCGCAATTAGTTAGCATACAAACTATACTGGCTTAACTGAGAATGGGCTCCTGGCCAAACACCATGAGTTAGTATCTGGTCTATACAGGACACCTTAAGCTCTAAATCAGCATGCTGCTTTTGTCCTTGATTCCTTCTAGATCTGAGAGAATTTCCATCTTTAACTCTAACATCTTCAAAGTCTTTCTTTCAGCCATACATTAATATAGAATTCAAGGCAGAGAAGACAGAGAACAAAAATCATAATCCAAATCGATTTCCTTGCTGAAATTGTTGCACAAAAATAGAGTTTAAAATAAAGAATGATCTCATAATCAGATCATTTTCCTTGCTGCAAATCGTGACTAAAATCACAGAGTATGAATAAAAGCATTATATTCATGCCAATAACTAAACTAGAGATCGATTTTCTTCTCTAAAATATTGGAAGCAAAAGATAGGGGTTAACAAGCATTATATTCAAGCCAACATATAACCACCAGATCGATTCCTCTTAGTGAATCCTGGCGTAATAAAAATAGCATAAATTCATGCCAGTATTTAACCACCAAACTAGGAATAGACATGAGTACAAGACTCTAGCCATTCACAAGTTACATAAAAAATATGGGATTCTGTCATGTCTTATACAAAACAACAAGGCATGCAACAAAATTAATAATCTATTAAAATACCTTCACTACTCATACCATTATATGATTAACTTCAAAATTCATACAACAATGATACAATCCAAAATAATTTATGGCCTGGGAACCGACTCCAATATCCTAAGGAAAGGGATTGGCCATAATGTCTGACAAGTGCAAAATCCTTGAACATTTTCAGTCTTAAAACCTCCCATACTTCTAGGAAAAATCTGGGCCTGCAATACTTGGTTCATAAACTCAATAAATACAGGCAGTTAACAGAAAGAACACTCAAGGTAACAAAATTTCCTTGAGAAAAACTGGTCCAACTAAACAATTAGTTCCAAAGCATAGGCAATAGGATTTCCAGGGCTCTGCAATCAGAATTAATATCTTTTTCAAAATATCTACCAGGAAATCAAACCCAATGCCTAGATCGATAAAAAATAGAGAATAATATACCCAAAAAAAGATCGCTATCCTTCCTGAATCATGACCCCAAAACAGAGATTTATAAATCAAAATCCAATACCCAGATCAATTAGTAGGGATCCACATTCAAGCATAGATCAATTTACAGAGAAAATAGACTTAAACTTAGACCGATTTGTTACACAAATGCAGATTGAAAATAAAGAATAAGTCTCTACTCCAGATCGCTTCCATTTTCTCCAAATTGTGGCTTAAAACAACAGACCATTACTGCCAAACAATTCCTCAAGCCAAAACTAAAAACGCAGTCGGAGAACAACATTCAAACATAGATCGACTTGCAGAGAAAATAGACTCAAACTCAAATCAATTTTCCAGAGGACCGATCCAACAGATCTAGACTCAAAATGATAAGATAACAACCTTTTAATAAACCCAAAACACCATAATGTTATCAAATCAGTTTTTTTTATAAAGAATAACAACCAAAAATGCATATCGATAATCTCCCTGAAATCGTGGCTCCAAAACAGAGATGGATAAAGAACAACATTGAAAATATCATTCAACTGAGGTTGATCTTTCATGCAATTACCAGACGATTTAGTAAACAATGCTTTGGCAGCCATGATGCAGATTTTCCATATTAGTAATAATAACAACGATTTCATCAAAGCTTCAGGCAATAAAAAATAATAGAATTTTTTTTTATAAGCACCGATCGAATTATAAAACATACACCAGGCTGTGAGCATGAATAACAACATTCAGACCATGAACCGATCCAAGCTGTAATGCCTTCACTGGATTTCAAATAAACAACGTTTTCAACAATAAATCCAATCCAACTATAATGCATTCATCAAATGGAGCATAATAAAATAAATGCAGATAAACAAATTCAGATTTGGAAATGAATATAACAACAAAACAATCAAAATGCAACAAGATAAACACTGATCGATTCCCTGGGAGATCGCACTCCTTCGTGACCGTCAACTTGGGTCCTTTTCCTTTCCTTTTATAATGTGTAAGTCCCTCGTTTCCTTCTCCCGAGTGCATGTGGGATTAACAAATTAACCTTAATGTTTAATATATTTCTTATTTTAAAAATATGTATGCATACTTGATAAGCATTTTCCTTTGTGCCAAATCATTTCTCTTCTAACATTTTTTAGAGTCATTTTAACTATATATCAAGGCTTAAGAAGAGAAAAAGGTCTTTCGTAAAGGATCTACGCTATGTAAATCTTTTGTTCTTTCCTTTTATCTCTAGGCACATTATATGATTAATTTATGTTTATAGGTAAGAGCCTTTTTCTTTTGTACATCTAAATTTACCAATAATAGCCTTCCTGGAATAGTGGGATTGGTATAGAATATTTTTGATAAGAGAATTAGCTCGCCATTCTATAACAATGCATGGCCCCCTTGTTTTCTCAAATGAGTAGAGCGATGTTTCTTAAACGACTCAGATTTAAGATACAAACGAACATTGTGTTAGTAAAATGACTCTTTATTCTCTTAGCATTTACAACTACCACGGTGTTGCATAGTCATCATTCGTTGAGTTCCCATGCCTTTACTTTTCTTGAACACCCCTTTCCCTAGGGGATCTATTTCCCTGTTGTTTGGTTGTAACAAGTTTCACCCTCTAAGTCAAACAGTCAGATTTCTAGCCCAGGATGTTAGACTCATAGTCTCCTTTTTACTAGGCTTTGCACTTTTGGATGGGGTGGTGAATGGACATTACATCCTTCCCCCCTTAGAGTTAACATTGTCCTCGGTGTTACCTGTTTATTTATTGCTTGCTTTTGTACTTCCTACTCCCTTTGATTAATGGGATCGGGTCCTCATCCTGCATTTATAACCATACACATGCATTTATATACTAGCATTTTTATTGAAAACAATGTATAACTCAGAGATCCACATTATACAATTTCCACAATCCATAGTGGTTCCAATATACATGTCAGTTTTATTTGCAAAAAATAGACATAATACCACATAGGTACAAGTTTACCTATAATGTACATACCTCTTCCCATCATTATTCTTTTCTCTGGATGTCCTCCATGCCAGCACTCCAAGTGCTAACAGTACTCCATGTATTAATACAAGCCACCCAACACAAGGATGATACCCTTCCTTAGGCGTATCTCCTTCTTGTGCTATTCAAGGTGCTTCACCATTATCTCTTTCTCTGGATGTCCTCCATCCCAGCACATCAAGTGCTAATAGTACTCCAAGTACCAATTCAAGCCACCCAACACAAAGACGATACCCTTCCTTAGGCTTATCTCGTTTCGTTTTTGTGCTCTTCAAGGTGCTTCACCAAGCTGAGGCACTCCGTTCTTGCACACCCCCACAATGCCTAGAGGTTATTCTCTTCACAGAGTCCCCCCACTCTTGTGACAGTCCTCTCAATGTGTGCAGAATGATTCTTAACCAAAATGTCTTACATCTAGGCATCCCAAAAATGCATAGTGGTCCCTCACTAGCCCGGGGGAAAACGAGGTGGATTTCATCCACTACCTCCATCACCACTCCCTCGTGGTGACAAATTTTCACATGATATCTTTTTGGAACTTTAGCCTTCCTCATGGTCACAATTTTTCATGCCTGCAATTACTCCATAGGTGGTCAGCTCATCATATCATTGATTCAACGAACATCAAACTTTTTAACATAAGTCAGGTCTTCCTTCATTCCTCATTCATAAGATAAGAGTGTTTATGCTAGTGCACTCTTTTTACCACTAAGGAAATTTTATTGATTTCTTAAGCACAACGCGCTTTATTACTTACCTCGGCTGCACTGTAACCTAAGTCCATAGGCAAATCTACTTTCATGTCTTTGAGAGATTTGTTGTCGTACCTTGCGAGTACATATGAAAGATCAATAATCTCCATGTGTACCACCTGATGCTTCACTTGCACATTTGTTATCACATTGGTTATATTCTTGCACCTAATCACAACCTCTCATTCTGTTTCTGCATGCACTTAGCATTCATTTAGTAGTTTAATGAAATCTAATAAGAAATTCTTCTCATAGCCATTCCAATTCTACTTTATATCAGTTCACAAGATATCATCCAAAGCTATTATTTTATGGCAAGAAGATAGCAATTCTATGACAAAATTTACCTCAGGTTTATGTCCATTTAGGATGCAAGGTCATATGCTATTGTTGTGCACACCTGTAGGAGGAGCATCAAGGGTCTGGTCTATCCACCTTTGGAATCGAAAATTTGTTCAACCTATCGAGCAGGCCCAATCATCACAGTTGTCTTTAGTGCAAGCAATTGTTAATAAAACGTTAGTGTTTATGCAATTTAACACTTCCATTCAACACCATGTACATTTTTCATTTAGATGTGGTGCAGAAAAAAGTTATGCAAATACCAAAACAACGTCTTTAAAGAAGCACAACAAACAAATATATTTTAACAAATAAGCATTAAATCATTTCCTTAACATGCAACCGGTGGGGATTTAACTGAATTCCCTTTGTCTGTAGGAGAATTAAAGTTAATACACCATTTGAATATCATTCTATGATTCCGAGAATCTGAAGTGACTTCTCCTTTGTACCACAGTCACCGACTTTTTCTTTATAGTTTTACTCTTTGCTAGGCCCGAGTCAATGTTGTTTAAGAACAATGCCCATAATGAACATAATACATTTAGGCTCCCAAAACGTATTACAAGACCTACTATAAAGTGTTCATTGCAGCATCCTAAAGTGATGTAAGATAGTATGTACCGATGAATCATTACAGTTTCATATTTGCTATGTATAAATACTCAATCAGGTTTCTTTATATCTAACTATTTTGTTGAGATATGAAAATCATCTACTTCTTAGTAGACAGTAGTATCATAAATCCTAAAGAGTTGAACTACCGACAATTTGATGAAGCAGCCTTTGAAAATTTTAACAACTGTACAACATGTGTAGCAGCAACTTGACATTTAATAGAAAAAGGCCTCGACCTTTGATCTCCTATCGAGACCGTCCAAGAATCTTAGCAAGAAACTCCATCCCTTGAATAAAATAGAATTAATCTAAGCAAACCCTCTTGAGCTAACAGGGATCCAATTTCCACTATCTATGTACAATCATTACATATGATACATAATGATGAAGAAACTCTGTCAAATGGTGTGAACATATAACATTGTTTGATGAATGCTATTGAATTTCCCTTATTCAAACACGGTATAATATACCAAGATCCATCAGTTTATCTCAAATATTCATGCAAGGTTATACTTATGAGTGCAATCACCATTAGGTACTTCCTTTGAGGATGAAAAAGCAGTTAATCTTTGCAAAAAAAAGGATATGAGATTTACCTCTTGGTAACATCCACTTCTAACTTCCAAGGGTCAGGAGCGATTAGAACTTAGGGCCGTTCCTTTTTTTTTAAGAGCTTCGTAAAATTTCTCAATTTGCAAGAGAACAATAAATTGTTTTAAATTTTTCACAACTAATCAAAGCATACACATTTTATTCTTATATTATTTTGTTATGTATTGCTACAACATTCTTAGTATGATTGACTAAGAACCCAGTTGGAATTGCTTCAATTTTACTGCCATTATGTGTTTATGGTACCTTATGGCATTTAAAATGCTGGTGAATGTAATTCTACATACTGGTGGAGCCGGCTGAATTTCCAAATGAGAAGAATTTTATGCAATGCAGTGATATGCATGTATCTAAGTGAACCTTATGTAATGCACTTCGTAGTGTGACTCTAATTTTAGCTTGACCCGTGTTCTAACCCTAAACAAAATGTTAAAGTGTGCATAGGACCAAATACTACCTGATTCAGTGAAGTCAAGTTTTTCATAGATAGGCACTGTAAATTGGTTTTTGAGCCTGCAAAGCTTGGGGCCTAAAAATTTAACTCCCTGCATTTTGGCACCCATGCTCTTTCCATAGCTTGGGAAGTCTGGCCATAGATTTTGAGGCAGTACTCAATGTAATTATCTAAACTACCAATTTTAAGAAAAATTATGGGCATGCAAGTCATGAGGATCTATTCAAGAAGAATATATTACCAATGTACAACTCCAAATTCTATAGATCCACATAATGAAAATTAAAACCTCAACCCAAATAGTAATAGTAAAAGGATATGCCGCATAACAATTGTCCCGTTACAATTTATACCATAGATAGAACATTCATCATGCTAAGAAACTTAATAGAGTGACTAGCAGGGTACTCATCTGGTTTCTATTTCGACAACTGATCCCGAGAAGGTATGAACTTTCACGTCGCAATTCCTTCCAACGGTAATTCGACCTTCCTGCAAAATCAACATGTTAGCCCATTCTTAAGGGTTTAGTGTTGTAGCTATCTCTGATACCATATGTGGCATCCCCAAAAGTACCTTGTTGCGGAAATAGATAAAATGGGTAAGAAATTTTTTTTATTTTCTTTAATAGAGCTTTAAACCATCCAAGTAAGTGCTTCGGAATTGAAAGTCTGCAAAATATGCTTGTTAACATATCTTATCGATAACCTTTATACTGAATTCATACTGATATCATCATGAAGAATAAACAAGCACAACATAATTACACAAAGGACAAAACAACCATATTCACGTGGTTCACCTCGTCCACGAGGCTACGTCCACCAAAGCGTTAGTTGTTATATTAATTCTTCCATAAATAGGGTACAATGACACGGCTTATCTATTACAATATGATACCCCCTCAATACAAGGCGGATGTAGTGGAAAATTTGTATTTCCCAAACCCAAAAGGGATGTTCACGGCTCGGCTCTGCACAATTAGTTAGCATACAAACTATACCGGATTAACTGAGAATGAGCTCCTAGCCAAACACCATGAGTTAGTATCTGGTCTATACAGGATAGCTTAAGCTCTAAATCAACATGCTACTTTTGTCCTTGATTCCTTCTAGATCTGAGAGAATTTCCATCTTTAACTCTAACATCTTCAAAGTCTTTCTTCCGACCATACATTAATACATAATTCAAGGCAGAGAAGACAGAGAACAAAAATCATACTCCAAATCGATTTCCTTGTTGAAATCGTTGCACAAAAATAGAGTTTAAAATAAAGAATGATCTCATAATCAGATCATTTTCCTTGCTACAAATCGTGACTAAAATCACAGAGTATGAATAAAAGCATTATATTCATGCCAATAACTAAACTAGAGATCGATTTTCTTCTCTGAAATCTTGGCAACAAAAGACAGGGGTTAACAAGCATTATATTCAAGCCAACATCTAACCACCAGATCGATTCCTCTCAGTGAGTCATGGTGTAATAAAAATAGCATAAATTAGAGCCAGTATTTAACCACCAAACTAGGAATAGACACGAGTACAAGAGTCTAGCCATTCACAAGTTACATAAAAAATATGGGATTCCATCATGCCTTATACAAAACAAAAAGGCATGCAACAAAATTAATAATCTATTTAAATACATTCACTACTTGTACCATTATACTGATTAACTACAAAATTCATACAACAATGACACAATCCAAAATAATTTATGGTTTGGGAACCGACTCCAATATCATAAGGAAAGGGATTGCCATAACATGTGACAAGTGCAAAATCCTTGAACATTTTCAGTCTTAAAACCTCCCATACTTCCATGCAGAATCTGGGCCTGCAATACTTGGTTCATAAACTCAATAACTACATCCAGTTAACAGAAAGAACACTCAAGGTAACAAAATTTCCTTGAGGAAAACTGGTCCAACTAAATAATTAGTTCCAAAGCATAGGCAATAGGCTTTCCACGACTTTGCAGTCAGAATTAATATCTTTTTCAAAATATCTACCAGGAAATCAAACCCAATACCAAGATCAATCACAAAACATAGAATAATATACGAAAAAAAGATCACTATCCTTCCTGAATTGTGACCCCAAAACAAAGATTTATAAATCAAAATCCAATACCCAAATCAATTAGCAGAGATCAGCATTCAAGCATAGATCAATTTGCAGAGAAAATAGACTTAAACTCAGATCGATTTGTTACACAAATGCAGATTTAAAATAAAGAATAAGTCTCAACTCCAGATCGCTTCCATTTTCTCCAAATCGTGGCTTAAAACAATAGACCGTTACTACCAAACAATTCCTCAAGCCAAAATGAAAATCACAGTCAGAGAATAGCATTCAAACATAGATCGGTTTGCATAGAAAATAGACTCAAACTCAGATCGATTTGCCAGAGGACCGATCCAATAGATCCAGACTCAAAATGATAAGATAACAACCTTTTAATAAACCCAAAACACCATAACGTTATCAGATCGTTTTTTTATAAAGAATAACAACCAAAAATGCAGATCGATAATATCCCTAAAATCGTGGCTCCAAAACAGAGATGGATAAAAAATAGCATTCAAAATATCGTTCAACTGAGATCGATATTTCATGCAATTACTAGACGATTCAGCAAACAACGCTTTGGTAGCCATGATGCAAATTTTCCAGATCGGTAATAATAACACCGATTTCATCAAAGCTTTAGGCAATAAAAAATAATAGTGTTTTTTTTATAAGCACCGATCAAATTATAAAACATAACCCAGGTTGAGAGCGTGAATAACAACATTCAGACCATGAACCGATCCAAGCTGTAATCCCTTCATTGGATTACAAATAAACATCGTTTTTAACAATAAATCCAATCCAACTATAACGCATTCATGAAATGGACCATAATAAAATAAATGCAGATAAACAGATTTAGATATGGAAATGAATATAACAGCAAAACAATCAAAATGCAACAAGATAAACACTGATCGATTTGCTGGGAGATCGCGCCCGTTCCTAACCATCGACTTGGGTCCTTTTCCTTTCCTTTTATAATGTGTAAGTACCTCGTTTCCTTCTCCCGAGTGCATGTGGGATTAACAAATTAACCTTTTTGTTTAATATATTTCTTATTTTAAAAATATGTATGCATACTTGATAATCATTTGCCTTTGTGCCAAATCATTTCTCTTCTAACATTTTTCAGAGTCATTTTAACTATATATCAAGGCTTAAGAAGAGAAAAAGGTCTTTCATAAAGGATCTACGCTATGTAAATCTTTTGTTCTTTCCTTTTATCTCTAGGCACATTATACGATTAATTTATGTTTATAGGTAAGATCCTTTTTCTTTCGTACATCTAAATTTACCAATAATAGCCTTCTTGGAATAGTGGGATTGGTATAGAATATTTTTAATAAGAGAATTAGCTCGCCATTCTATAACAATGCATGCCCCCCTTTTTCTCTCAAATGCGTAGAGCGTTGTTTCTTAAACGAGTCAGATTTAAGATACAAATGAACATTGTGTTAGTAAAATGACTCTTTATCCTCTCAACATTCACAACTACCATGGTGTTGCATAGTCATCATTCGTCAGGTTCCCATGCCTTTACTTTTCCTGAACACCCCTTTCCGTAGGGGATCTATTTCCCTGTCGTTTGGTTGTAACAAGTTTCACCCTCTAAGTCAAACAGTCAGATTTCCAGCCCAGGATGTCAGACTCATAGTCACCTTTTTACTAGGCTTTGTACTTTTGGATGGGGTGGTGAAGAGACATTACACATTCTTATGCACCTGATTGAATTAAAACTGAGTTAACTAAAATATTTCACCTACACAAGTGAAAGTTGGAAAATGTGGAGTCCTGTAACATTTTGAACTCAAACTTCTAGACATAAGTAATTTCTCTTCAAAGTGACTTGGTCCATATACACATACAATTGCAAATCCAAAAACATATCACCATTGGAAAAGTCATGGTCAACTAGTCACTTATGCTCCACTTTTCCGATGAGATTAGCCCTGATCTCAACCCATGGATCCACAATTTCTCCCACCTAGAATATCTGAAGGCAGAGTGAGAGAACATAGTTCTTACCATCACCATCCTTAAGAAATCCCAAGAATAGCCTGAGCTTAGGATTGTGGAGATCCAGGAATGAGGGTTGTACTGTATTATCAAAATGGCAGCTGATCAAATCCTGGGGTGTTTTGTTATGGGTATTGTTCTGTACAAAAATATGCCAAGGGAATGGGAATTAATCGCTGTAAGTACTTGCTGTATATATAGAAGGTCGAAGAATTCTAATTATTCGTTATAAATAATTGCGGTATATGTATGAGCTTAATTGCTGTAAATAGTTGTTGTATATGTATGAGGTCGAATAACTTGCATAGTGTCTACCCCAGGAACTTTAAATGAGTAGAATGACTAGGGTTTGAGGTTTGATTTTGGAAAGTATTAGCTCCTTCTGTAATGAGTAACCCATATTCTCTTCTCTTGGTTCCATGCCTCTCATATGTGCACTCAGTGATCTTGTCCTCTTTCCATACTTTACTGCATTTTGAAATACTTCTATGACATCCTGCTTCTCCATAAAAAACCTGGTGAGAAAACAAATACCTAGGAATGAAACCATAAGGAATTCTTATGCACCTCATTGAACTAAAACTCGGTAAACTAAAATACTTCACCTACACAAGTAAAAGTTGGAAAATGTGGAGTCTTGTAACATTTTGAACTCCGACTTCTAGACATAAGTAATTTCTCTTCAAAGTGACCTAGTCCATATACACATACAATTGCAAATCCAAAAACATATCACCATTGGAAAAGTCATGGTCAACTAGCCACTTATGCTCCACTTTTCCCATGAGATAACCACTAATCTCAACCCGTGGATGCACAATTTATCCCAATTGGAACATCTGAATGTAGAGTTAGAGAACATCTGAATGTCTGGTCAGAATCTTCAAACTCAACATAAAATTATCATATATCACCAATTGGTGAAATCTTCAACATAAATATATCATAAGCATTTTTCAAAACAAACATAAAATTGTTTAACTTTTGATGGATTCTTTTACATTAAAATTATCCTACACAATATCATCAAAACACAAGCATACAAAGGTTTAAGTGTTAGGGTTAAATGATTGGGAAATGAAGTACTATAAAATATATTCCACTATGCTTCTCAATTTGTATTTGTTAGCATTTGAATCTTGAATACAAACAAGTGGTAAAAGGTGTGATATGCTTCTAAATTCATATTTGTTAGCATTTGAATCTTGAATATAAATGAGTGGTAAAAATTTTGATAAAGATTGATGGAATAATATGAATTTCAATTAAAAAATTATAATTCACTGCCTGGCAGTGGTGCTCAAAGATAACCACTAGGCCCTGCATAAGCTTCCCACTAGTCATTCTGGTTAGCTCTAGATCTGATACTGAGAGAAACAGTTTAAATTCAAATAATTGTAATTAAAAAATTATAATTCACTACCTGGGATTGGTACTCAAAGATATCCACAAGGCCCTGCATAAGCCTCTCACTGGTCATTCTTGTTAGCTCTAGATCTGATACTGAGAGAAACAATTTAAATTCAAATAATTGTAAGGATAAATTATATATTATACATAGTAATGTATATTGCTCATTTTCAAAGATTTAGAATATACCATGCCCATGAATCTATGCTGTCTATCATCTTTCCCTGTTGTCTTCAATGTCTCTTATAGTTCTCCAACTGTTTTCTATCTTGGATGCCCAAGTTGTAGGAGTCTGCTCACCCGTGCAGAAACAAAATACAAGAAACCAAGGTTTTGGGTGATCATGCTTCTTTTATTAAATGAATAGACTATTGTTTACAAATTAGTAACATTCACACATTGAATAGAATATTGGGCGGTCTGTCTTTCTAAGCGTTTCACTCATTTTTGGGTACCTGCGTGCTTTCCAGAAAAATTCAATGCTATAGAAGTTTAAACCCATCTATGAAAGGCCCGTTGATCAAATATGGTAAAAAGTAAAAACATATTGTACATATCCAGAGGATTTATGCCACCATTAAAGCAGTTATCATATTTCAAATATTCTATCCCCTGAATATTCATATAGAAAATAGAAAACAATTTCAGTAATGCAATGAATCTGGCATGCTTCAAAATATATCAAAGAGACACAAGAAGTTACCCATGAAGAAAACATTCTTGCATCTTGTTCCTCGTGTCCAAGTGAACCTACCATGGTTTTACTACATGCATTGGATCTTACCAAATATAGCAAACATGAATCAACTGAATGGAAAGGTGACCTCCTCCTATCAAAGACACCACCTCCTCGCTATGTCGACGAGTGGTTATTAGTTTAAATTTTGACACTAATCGACTTGCACTAACCTCCTGGCTCTTACTAGCAGTCGACCCCCTCCCTATCAATGAGATTGTCTATCAATGACCTCTTTATCGGTTCCAAACCCTACAAGAGAATACATCTGATCCTGTGGAGTACCAACATGGAGTTACCCACTATATGGCCACCTAGGATCTACTCTTGGCTTGACTAGTGGCAATCCTGGATCGAGTGAATGAGTAAATGGATCGACTACATCTGGTGATTGAGCATTGAGGGAAGAAAAAATAAAGTGAAGGGCACTCTCATAGTTGAACAAATTCTGGGATAACCGTAATAAATTAAACTACAATCAGTGACTTACTTACTTTTTAATGATTGGTTCAACCCCAATTCAAGAAGAACAACCCTATTCCTGTAATAGCCTCAGCCTCCAACGCACCTATTCATGACCCTGTTTCGGCATTATATTCATGTTTTGGAGGGACCACAACTTAGGAGAAGATGTTAAAAAACCTAAGCTCCATCCTTGCACTCTTCTATATGGTTGGAGCTTGAAAAAAATAGTCAAAAGTCAAACCTGTGGTGGTGTACAAAAGCCCTAATTTCATAATGATAGACTTGTAGCGTTTATCCAACAATGAGGTTAGTTTGAATTAAATTTATAACAACATTATAAGGGCATTTCAAGCAGGACTGCCTCCATCAAATGTTTTGAGCATTTTAATAATTATAGGCATAATCATTTTCAACAAATAATGTAATCTAGATTCACATTTACCTAGAGCCAATGTAGTTTGTGTGATATGGACATCAACCCTAATATTATCATTGTGCTCATATAGAAAACAAATTCGACATTTTTGAGAGATCACAAGTATATCAATATCACGATTCAGAACACTCGTGATCAGCAGAAGAGTTGTTTCCCTTTCACATCTGTCAAACCTGAAATGGACAAGCAACATCCTTGGAACAAAGGTGGTAGAATGTTTCAGGTGCCCTGATTAGGCAGGGATCGCATTTCATGTTTGTGGCTCAAAACTGTGATTATCATTGAAAGAATACATGCTTGGATTGAGAAGACTCTTGGTCAACAAAATATCTTGTTTCCCCTTCACATCTAGAAAACTCATTGAGGAGAAGAGGAAACCTTGGAGCAAGATGGTGGATCATTCAAGGTGGTCTGATTAAGCAAGGATCACATCTCACATGTGTGCCTCAGATTTGGGATTAGCATTGCAGAATACATGCCCGCAGTTTAAAGAGCTATATATGAAACTGTGGATGATTACGGAGGGAGTAGCTAACCTTCTTGGTTGCGATTTTGTTGAATGAATTTCTTGTCACAGAATTGATTTGGAGGGAAACTTCAAATTGTTGACTTGGTTTCTTTATTACACATAAGCATAAGCTTAATTATAATGCATTAACAAGCACAAAAAAACAAATTAATTAACATGTAATAAATAACAATGAACATGTGTACCATTCATATTGTTTATATATGATATATTTATTTATAATTCATATTGGTTAGACAGAGCATGTTTATTTAAAAATTATAAGCTCAATTATCATACATTGAAAAACATAGAGTGTAAATAAAATAAAAGTAATGACAAATTAATTGATGAGTATGTAATGACGTTATTTCTTTATTAGGTTTTTAGGCATAAATATCTATTATTTTAGGTTTTATTAAGCGAATCAACAAGATCAACCCGAGTGTAACAAGTGTATAGTGAGGATTCATTTCATGGTCGTCATGTATTGTTATGGTTAAATGCATCTTGATTAAGATTTAGATGAGCTTATTTAAATTGTTAACTCGAACCGTTAGTCAATATTTAAATTCTTATGATTACATAACTTTTGGTTTGTTCAATTGTGGATTTAAATTTATTTTGAAGTCCATGTAGATTTGGCTTGCCTTATGGTCGATTCTTGTTAGGAGATATCCACAATTTGGGGACCATGTCACAAAGTTGTTATTATTTATTTGGGTAGAGTGCATCAAGTTACTTTTAGAAGGTTTGTGGAAGAGGATCGACTCATTGCTTGAGAGAAAAAAGTGGACATGTCCCAAAGCTGTTAAATACATTATATGCTATATTCTAGAGTGCTTTGGACATATGTAAGGTAAATACAAAAACAAGGAAAACATGTATCCAAGAAAGAATGTTAGTTGCAAGGTAAATACCAAAACAAGGAAAACATGTATCCAAGAAAGAATGTTAGTTGCAAAACTAGAGTATATATGCATGGTACATGATGCCTCTTGTATCAAAGTCGTCAACAAATAATGGTTTTTTTAGAATGGAAATATTTATATAAGCATCACCATGATATGCATTATAAGGGTTATTTTAAACTTCAAACCAAAGAAAGGTCATAATAACATGCATAAGGGGCATTATCAAAAACTTTCAAAATTGCTTGCAACAATTTTACATCACACCCTTTAGAAATTGTTAAGCATCGATCACTAACTTGAATGAACATCTTTTAGATGATATGATTTGAATTGATTTGCATCCATCTATAAGGTAGAAAATTGTTGTGTCAGTCAATAGAGAAAGCTTATCTAGGATGAGAGCATTCACTGAACATCACACAATACTTATTGCTTCTAAGGAACCATGAATCAGTTTTCCATAGTTAGCTAGAGATATCTCTTTCATGTCACAACCTAGATAAGTGATTAGTTCACAAACAAACTCATCAGTGACACATGATGGTATTCTTGCCACTGATAACACTTCTAATCTATGCATATTCTTTATTGCAGGAAAAATATTGAAGGCTTCTATATATTGGAATGACTGCATATGCAATTTCTTAATTACTAGTACCAAACTATCAACTAGAGTATTAAGCCAACTTCAAATAATAATGAGCACTAACTAAAATATACAAAACTTAGTAAAGTATCCATCTACATGAATGAACTCAATCCAACATCTGATAGATGAAATGCACCCAATGAGAGAGGCAAGTTAAGCAAGGCAATCCCAGAAAATGACGAGCAAAGGTAACTTTCATAAATGATCTAAAAAATGAACATCCATAAATTGCCAATTGTAGTACCTCTAGATTAGTAGTTGAACATTCTACAACCAGTATTGAAGCATCCTAATAAGGAGGAAATGAATGTTTTTAGTAAGTTAAAAATAACAGAAAATCCCTATAAACAATAGTTTCCTCTATCCTTAAAAGTGTCTCTTATGTGATTACACTTATGAATCATACAAGTGGAAGAGGTGTCCCGAACAATAACCGTTGTATATATTTTCCAATCATAGTTTTCTTAGTATCCCTAGGAATTTTGAATCCCATTATGAATTTATTTCTTTTTATGATCATAAGCAATAGGGGCATAACCTTTACAAGAATTGATCTTTTTATCCCAATTCTCCCATCGCAACCAATATAACTTTACTCCTGAAATGCACCTCAAATGGTTTACGGTTTGGTGTTGGAGACTGACTCTTGGTAGTTGTTGAGGCCTAGAAAATTGCAGGTAACAGCAGTTAGGGATTCTCCCCAATAAACGTTCCCAACTAGCCCGTTATTGTTTGGTATGGAGAATCCGTCTCATTTACGGTCCGGCTATATAAATAATTTAATAAAGTTACCTAAAAACATTAACTAACAGGGTTAATTTAATTTTGCCAATAATTAATTTTTTTTTATTATTATTTTGTTAGTGTTGTAAAGTTACAACATAAGATTTTTTATTATTATTTATAACATACATTTAGAAGAGAAAAGTTACATAACTTTATGTAAGGGTACAAGATATCGGGTGTAGAAACATGTAATATTTTCTTGTTATTTATGGTAATAAGAAACATGTAAACTTGAGGAAACATGGTAATAAGAAATGAGAGAGAGAAATGGAAAGGCTAATGAGACAATTAATTCTAACAAATAAACATAATGCGATTAAAAGTTCTAACTTCAATTATATATTTGGACATTTTGAAAGAAAACTTTATCATAATTTTTCAAGGTTGTCCTAATTTGAAATATTTTTTTATAATTAAACAAATTTATGTCTTATGTTATTAGGGTAAAGCATGTTATTCAAAATTAAAAGTAAATGTATGTCTTATATTATTAGGGAAACTATTTTTAGCATTGACATCTCAAAAGTTATGTAAATCCTTGTGTAAATACTTGTGCAATTCCTTATGTAAATATTTGTGTAACCCTATTTGTTAGTTTTAGAATGTAACTCATCATATGTGTCTCTCTCTCCCAATTTGAATTTCTATGGAGGAATTCTATTTTGGTTGTGATTCATTGTTCATGCTCTTGGTTCTTTCCTTGGTACTGGTGAATTGGATTTTTCTACTCTCTTATGATATTTTTCTAGTTGATGCACCCTTCTTGAGCATGTGCCCAAGCTGAGTTACTCTGGAGCTATTGGTATTTGTCCTGGAATTGACTCTAGAGATCGTGGATTGGAAGTGAAGTGTAATCCATTTGCCATTGGATTTGAGGTTGGACTATTATTTTTGTCCTTGAGCCACTGGTATTTCTTTGGAGTGAAAGTCAAGGAGGATTTTCCATGGAGAAAGAGGACTCGCACTGGGATTTGGTCGGACTAATTTCCTGAAAACTTTGTCTTGGAATTTCCATTGGAAATTCTGGATTACCTGGGTGATGTGGAATCCACTTTCCAATGGATTTGTAGTTGGAATTATGTTGTAATATTGTGGTTGAGTGCACCCTTTCTTGTTGAATCATTGCTCCATATTGGGGGTGGCCATTGAAAAGTGGAAACTTTGGCACAGTCTATTTTGGTTGCATATTTGCAAGATAAGTGCTATATTTCATGTCTATTTAATTTATTTAGAGGTTCTAATCTTATTCTTATATGGTTGCACATGAAATGTTTAAAAAATGTATCATCTAAATGTGGAGGAAATCTCTCATAAATTTTAGTTAAATTGTGCTACTAGTTTTGGAGAAAAAATAGATAGCTAGTTTTTGTAATTTGTTCTTTTACATATGATAGTTATTCTCTGTTATTTATATTACATGTATCTCAAATGTACAATATCCTTGGAATGACAAAAAAACACCTCTCTATAGTGTTTCTAGCTTTTATTCCAATATGAGCTTACAAGTTGAGATGTTTTAACTAGTTTAGAGGCTTAGCATGATAAGTAATTGTGAAAATTTCTTAGTTAGATATTCAATCTTAGATATGATAATTACACTTGAAATGTATGAATACGTGTGTGGAATAATTTCTTGATAATCTTTGGATTTGCTTATTGAAATTTTAGTTTAATGTCAAATGGCTATTTGCTTTAAAATAATAGTTTTTAAAATGAATGTCTGACTTTTCATGAGAAGTGTTTGATGAAATGTATACATGGATGTACATATAATAAGACTTAAATTGCATTGTATTTAAAGTTCTATTGTATTATTATAAATGGTTATATGAATATTTATATTTATCTTACTTGTTTCCTCAATTTCTAGTCAATTTGGAGAACTAGATCTAGCTAGTACGTGAATTAGTAAAAGTACTATTTAAGAGTGAAAAGTTAAAACCAGTATGTAGGTTACTTATTCTAATATTCCCATGAGCTACTTGTGTCATTAGTTTCTTATTGTTTTGCATTTGGAAAATAGAAATGGAAACTAGCTTCCGTGAAGCTTGGTAACTAGTTTGTAGATCTAAATCTATGTTTGTTAATTTATGGAATGTAAAGCCATATGCTATTTTCTTAATATTTAATTTGTGTTATATGTGGTTATTTTTTAGGTGTGATTCTTCACTTATTAATTCTTGATTTTTGGTTTAGTCCATTAGATTCAATTCCTTGAGATAAATGTTAACTAGTTGAATTGGAATTTAGTTGAAAGAATCATAGTTTATGTGAAAAGACACCACTTGCAAATATAACTTTATATTGTTTTACATGCATGCTTAAATGTGTGTATAGTGTCCTTATGTTCACTTTTTGGTTCCTTGGATTTGTTGCTTGTCAAATTTGTGGAAGACTCTTTTTTTGTATTGAACAACTAGTTAACTAGCTCTTGTGGAATAATTTTCATAATTATTATGTTTAGTTAACTAGAAAATGACATTTATGCCTTATTTAGGTGTTAATAAGCCATGAGACTTGAAAAATAATGATTAAATGATAAACAAATGAAATTATGTTGAATATTGTCGTGCCGAAGTGTTGGTAAGTATGATAATCATAACACTAATAACTAGTTAATCATGATTAAGTAAAAATGGACTTTAAAAGTGAGATTTATTTCTGATTGGGATTGAAATGCATATGTGATGTTGTTAAAAGGTTTTATGAACTTTTTCAATTCCTTGGATGAGTAGTTGGAATAGTAATTGAATTTATTTCAATTTATTGATAATTAAAGGGATTTTTGTCATAATTAAACCATGAAAAAATAAAATTAAGATTTGTTTGACTAATTCATTGTGCAAAAATATTCTTATTTAGATCAACATAACCAGGGCATTATTATGTTTCCAAATAATATATAATGTCACGATAGCAACTCAGATTAGAAAAATAAATAGTCCTCTCTATAAGATCAATTAAAAGAAAAAATACTGATCATATTCAGCAAAAGGTTTCCTTACAAAAGAAAAAGTGATCACTATAAATCAACTTATATACTACAAAACAAACCAAGCCCCACTTCCAATCTAGAGAATGTGAGGCAGTTCAACTATAAAAATTTGCAAATAAATAGACTTATCAATTTTTATGACATACATTCTTCTGCTTTTTCCCATGACCACATCAATGTAAGTGACTATAACATATTCTAACTTACAATAATTTACATTTAATAAATAAAATTATAAAACTTGCTAATTATTCCTGTATAACACAACCTCCTATAATTAGGTATCTAATTCAATCTCAACTTCATGTCTAGATTAGACTTTGAGTAGTTTTAATTTACATTTAATAAATAAAATTATAAAATACTTTACATTTAATAAATAAAATTATAAAACTTGCTAATTATTCCTGTATAACACAACCACCTGTAATTAGGTATCTAATGCAATCTCAACTTCATGTCTAGATTAGACTTTGAGTAGTTTTAAAGAAAGACAAGCTAGCAAAACTATTCACCTCTTTCTATGTTTCTGGACTAGAAAGCTTGAGGATTACTTGATCCACTTAAATTGGCGTTGAAGATATATAAAGGATTGAGGCTCCAAACACTTTCAACCTTTATTGAACCTCAGCGCCTGGTAAACCTAAGGCGATCAACCTTTCTCCTCTCAACTGCGTGAACAACCATTGATTTTATAAGTGTTTTGCCTGGTCATGCCCAATGAGCTAAAAATCCATTCATATAATCCATTGGCAGACCATTCGGGAAAACCCACAGGCTGCACCATCCCTTAAATACATAAATAATTTATAATTTCAGTTTTTAAGTTTCTGGGTGGGGCGAGGTGAGGTAGACAAATAACCTGTTATACATATTTAATAAATTTATGTAAAAACATTAACTAACAAAACACATACACATATACAGTGTTGGCCTCCCAACAGATCTCTTTCCCAACTGCAAGGGAAAGGGAACCCACTAGAGAAATTTTTTGAAATCTATAGCTACCTATTTCATTTCTGTAGCTTTCGGCTGCAGATTTTCTGTAACTGAATTTCTCTATGAGGTCTTTTGTCCTAGTGTTTTCCCTTTTGATTAGTAAATAATTGGCTTTTGCATTTTTTTTTTTTTTTTGTTAGTTTTTGTATATAATTTGGTGATTCAAATTGCTCACCTTCATTTGACTCCTCTTTGGATTTTTGGTTATTTTTGAATGCTAAATTCCCTTCGTTAGTAATGATTCTTGCAAAACAAAACACACAAAATTGTAAATAAAATTAAAAATATAAAAAACAAAATATATATATATATATAATGAAATAGTAAATACATTTTCATTTATTGTGAATTCTTTATTACTAGTATTATGTATATATATATATATAATTGATTAATTAAAATTTATAAATAGTATGTAAATAGGAACTTTATAATTTTCTTTAAAAAAAATGGAAGATATAAATAAACTTTATTATAATTAAAAATCCATTTTTTATAAAACATATGGTTTTTCAAAACATCAAATTTTGTTGAAATATTCAAAAAGCATATGTTTTTAGTATACTATATTATATTCTATATTCGTTGTCTTTTGCAGGGAAAATAAGAAAATGACAAAACAGTTCTGAATAATTATTTAAACAAAAGGGTGAGATGATAGGGAATATCTTAAACTAATTTTGAATCCACTATTCATGGGATTTAATAATGTTTTTAATATTGTTTAAAGCTCTTCAAATATTTCAAAAAGTCTAGATCTAAGTTTTCACAAAAAGCGTGCGGATATGCTTAAATACCAAATTTTATGAGTCAAAATTTTATAGGAATCTTATGATCCTGTTTATGGTTTTCAATTAATGCATGATTTACTTATCACGGATTTAAATAAAGGATTTTATATAACATATATCAGCGTTCATTAAAAAGAAAGAACAGCTATCCGTTATTAGTTCATTTTATATGGAGATTGAATAGAATTTGAGGAGTTTGAACTACTGCTTGCATGTATCAAACGTTGTCACAGTTGCATCAAATATGCTAACAAGATCCAGCGATGTATGGATTAACAGAGGAGTATTCATTGAAATGTTGAGTTATCCCGTTGGAAGGGGAATGGATGCCAAAATTTACGATCAAAATCTGTCAAAAATTGAAGCGGTTGTCATTGCACTGTTTGAAGAACTATCTCTTCAACTAATTCAATGCTGAGTTACCACTATTATTGCCACCAGTCACTCGATCATCATCGCAACTACGTACATTCGGTGTCAACACAAGATCATTGAATACGGAGATCAAGCTAGCTATCGGAAGAGGTGGATAAGAAGAAGATTGCAATGGATTTTGAAAATATTTAATGTGCCCAGGCCGAAAATGTGGATATTCCAACAACCAACGCGCCATAAAAGAAAAAACGATTTCATTTCTATCCTTTATCATTCTATTTTATCTATTTCCAATTTCTTGTTTTTATTGTTAGGATTAGAACCTGTCTCATATTTTAATTCATGTTTATGAATATATTTGCAGAGATTATTGGAGAAGGATGTGCAGAAGAAAACCCTATCCCAATAAAACAAATTTCTGTTTTAACCGGTTACAGAAAACGTGTAGCTAAACAAACATGCATTTTTTCGGGCCACATTGTGAGTAAATGGAGACAGATATCAAAAATCCGCCACATGGGTTTTCTCCAGAATGGGTCCATTTAGTTTTCTGGGCGCGATTTCCTCAAAAAGTGATGGATTATGAGATTTTTCTAGGTTCTTTGAGCACGATTTTTGCAGTTGCGGCCAGCAAAGAGATGGATTTCTGTTTGAAAATTCCGTCAACATACAGTAATGAAAATTTTATTCTCATTGACAATGAGATTAAACTGAAACCCTTTATGTTGAGTATAAAGTTGCCAATTCCTCCTCTGTAAGCAAAATATCTTTCCATTCAAGATCCTCGGTGAGGGAGTTGGAAGAAATATTCAATTCCCTTATTACTTGGTGAAGATATACATTTTCTTCTAAAACGGTGGTACATTTGTTCAATTCAGTCACTAAAACGCTGTTTAAGTCCGCCAGGTACATATTTTCCATGACAAGGTCTGAAAACTGATATTGTAAGTCAATTAATAGACCCTCTTTCTCGTCTGCAATTTGTTTACAAGATTCAAGATCCGCGGTGAGAGAATCCAAAGCTATTTCCAAATCCCCTATTCTGCCATCATGATGCACCTGTTTTTCTTCTAATACCAAATTTCTTCTACCCAATTCATCGTTCTGTTCCTCGAGGAACATTTTCTCTTCTGAAATTCCTTGCAATGACTCGATCACGTTTCTCTGTTGTTCATTCTCTTTCAGCAACGCAATGATTTTTCTCTCCAACTCTTTATTTTTCTCGGCCAACTCTGCATTGAGTGTTTCAAACTCCTTTCGTTGCACTTCCTTTTCTTGCGCTAGTTTTACATTTGCCTCCTGCAATTCTCCCAGTTTTTTATTCCGTTTCTGAATTTGCATGTTAGGTTCGCAAGTTATATCAACTGATTGTTCAAGTCTTTGATTATCATCTTCAAGGAAACAACTCGCACTATCTAGCTCCTGCGGAATTTCATCTTGTTGTTCGCGGCAATCTGTTATCTTGTACTGCTGAATTAAATCTGGGTGTTGTTGGACAATTTTATTCACCAGTTGTTGCAAGTTCGATAATTCAATTTCTTTGTCCAACTGGGATACGTCTTCAGGTTTATCTTTACCCAGGGAAGAGTAACAAGTTGCATTATTTTCTAACTGGGAAAATTTATCCTGCTTGCTACTGCTGCATCTGCGTCCCGACATCTTGTTAAACAAACAAAAAGTCAAGAGGTTTTTAAAATATATGGGAGAAACGCCGAGTGAAGAAGACAATTTGTCCCGAAAACTGCCCGTAGAAAATGTTATTTCCTTCTGCTAAGAGACAATGTTTCTGCTGCAACAGGACTTGAAGCAGTGATGCCTTTGCACATGAAGAGTGCGATAAGGTTGTGTGAGATGTAAAATTCACAATTCTTAATTTATACTAATATTCATCTAGTGCCATCTTAATGGTTTCAATATATAATTTTGAGGTCGGCCACATGATTTTGATTAATTATCGAGTTCATAAGATAATTGTTTCCTTAATTGCTTAATCATTTTTAATCATATTTGTATTTTATTTTAGTTGAATTTTTTTCTTTTAATTATAATAATTATTATTTTTATTATGGCACGAGGGTCTTGAAATTAATCAAAATTAATTAATATATAGCATATTAATAAGAAATATAAAATGTTAGGGGTGGCAGGCGCGGGGGTCATTCTTGATCCCGACGGAAAAACTGAACATTCCTTTGCTTGGGGGTTAGGGATCAGGACCAATAACGAAGCAGAATGGTTGGCCTTGCTCCAAGGTCTGCGTTTTCTTCAGGCCAAAAAACACCGCAAGGCCTTAATTTTTGGAGACTCCAAACATGTCATTTCCAAAATAGTTAATGGTTACCCCTCGGGAGCTGTTAGATGTCGACGCCTGTATAATAAAGTCAAATCTCTTTGGCATCACTCCTATCAGCCCTTGCACATCCTTAGAATCAACAATAAAGCTGCTCATGCTATGGCTAACATCGGGGCAACCCTTTCGCAAGGAGTTTATAAACAGGATGAGGATCCTCCCTCCCACATCTATATTCCTTAATGACTCAGGCAATATACATTTGGCACACATTATTCTTTGAAACCTGGATTGTCCTCATGTTAAGGGGAAGAAAATTTTGTTTTTTGCCTAAAACTATGGTCTCACTCCTAAGCCTAAGGTGGAGAAGGTCGTGTGCTTGGGGTTCGGGATCCCCTCTTCACCCTCCCCTCTCATCGAACCCCCTCATCCCAAGCATTAACGCCACCCTGCTGCTGCTGTCCTACGCCGGCTGCACGCTATTAATCATCCACCCTCCTCCCAACGCCGCGTGTATCCCTCCTCGAACCTCCCTCCATCTGGTCACGTCCGCCTTAATGCTTACCAGCCTTTGGAGCCTTCGCATTCATCTCTCGCACGTTTGGGCTTTTGTTTATCCCGGTCCTTCCTCCATCCTCGGCTTCAGAATGTCGATCCGGAACCCCTCCTCTGCAACCTCTGGCATTTTTGAAATTCAAAGAATTCTGGGACAGGTGGTTCTGGGCGTTAGTGAAGGGTGGCTTCAGGGCCTCCCTTGGAAGGTTCTCCCATTATCGCGTTCGTTGGTGAAAGATTGGCTTGTCTTGGCAGTATTGTCCTCTGGCGCAGGTTTCAGTCAGCCAGAATTTCAGGTTGCTGAGCAAAGGGATTCAGAAAGTGTTTGGGTTTCGGACTCCGGGCAGAGCAGGGTGCTGGGCGTTGTGGGATCTTCGGGTCTCTTTCAGGCAGGTAATCACTCGTTGTCTTATGAGCTAGAGGTGCTCAATTCTCTCTTTTCTGCATTCAAGAATCTTCGAAGAATTACAGGCAACTCTGTCAACGTGCCTATCAATTTGTTTGCTGGTCTATCCATCTCGCCAGGGGATAAAGGTATGGCTCACGGAGGCGATTGGATGGACATTAAGAAGAACCTCCGCCGGCTTTATGAGCTTCTAGCCATTAACGTTGTGGACACCAAAGAAATGAGTGAGGAGATAAAAAGGATGGCTGACACAGTAAGCTACACCTCCCAGCAAGTGAGCAACAATGACGCCCGCATTGACGATAATGAGAGCAGCCTCCGGGTAATGCATGGGAAAATGGACAGAATTCAAGAGGATCTGCAGAGATTCATTGAAATGCACCAGTCCAGCCGGGTGAATGGCGAAATCAATGGCGAAGTTGCTGAAGCGGCCCTCCCCATGGAAGAGGAGTCAGTAGTCCAGCCGAGAAACAATAGGAATATGTAGTAATCTGTTTCCTTTAAGTTATGTTAAATGTTTTTTTGCCTCCTTATCTGTTTTCAGTTCGTAAGGGTTTACCCCTTCAGCAGTTTTAAAAGCTTTGAACAGTCAGTTTGCAGGGTATTTTGGACAATCCCATGGCTGGTTTTCTTTGACAGCCTTTTTGATGTATATTCTCTGATGAAACTACTATCTCTGTAACGCATGGCTGTGCGCAGCCCCCTTTTATATATTTATGTTCATAGTTTCTGTTAAAAAAAAAAAGAAATAGAAAATGTTGTGATAAATATATAGGATGTTAGTAAGAAATAGAAAATGTTGTTTTAAAATATTAATGGATATATTGGTTGGATGGTGTATTTTAATTTGTTTAAGGTTATGGATATAAAGATTGTAAAAGAACATTGAGTAAGTTTAATAAAAATTATTGGATAAAATGTTAGGCATAGAAATATAAATGACAAAGGACACAATAGGCAATTTTATTGATGGACGAAAAATACTCATGCTTGCCGAACATTTGATTCAGTGTTGAAGGGGTTAAATAGACTTTGTTTTGGCCAAGCAAAATATGGAGATGATCTGCACGGAAACGTGAACAAGATGACATGACAATCATGGCATGATGATATAAATGAAATGATTTTGCATAAAGTTCAGTTAGTTTGCTTGTGACATCATGCTCCATGCTCCGACATTTTGAAACATGTAGATGTTGAACATCAACATTGGGTGCTAGATTTGATAGATAAACACACCTTCCTTTGAGATTGAAATCCTCACTATAGATAGAAGAAAGGTTACCACAAGGGGATGAAACAAGTTGTTTTAAAGATGCATCCTTAATTGCAAATAAATGTTTATCCTTTGCGAGGGCTTCCATTTAAAGAAGCAATGGTGGGATATAAGTTCCACAAAAGAAGTGAAAGCATAGTGCTCTTCGATATTCCATTAAATATTCCTTAATATTTAATGAAATTATGGCTATTCTATAATATTCCATTAATGCATGTGCTATGTCACAGATTAATCGAATGAACCCTGTGAGAATTCCTTAAGCAGTAGTGTACTATCAAGGATGAGTATGATAAGGGAAAAAGATAAGAAAACTTGGAAGATGATATTCCAAGTTTGACACTAAAACAATATCTTGATGTAGTCACTAGTAGATAGAGGCTTAGCCCCATATTGCACAACAACTTTGAATATTCCTTCACAAAGAAGTGGTTTCCCATCAACAATAAATAAATCCTAGTGAGAAGGGATGTAGAATCGTAGCAATAGTAATCCATCTACTAGCAAAATATTTATGAGAGTTTAAAGAAAAAAGAACGACATAGTGCCACATTAACTAGTTGATCATCCTCACTCTAGAATGTCCGATTGACTTGTAATTACAATACACATTGGTTGCATTAGGTATCAATCAATTCAAGAAAATGGTAGTTTTACTTTTGGTCAATATAGAGAATGTTTAGAGTTGTTATGTTGTTCACATAGTGTGAATTCGTATTCACAAATAAAAAACTACACCTTATTACAAAGGGTGGCTCGATCATAGAGGGAATTTAAATTGGTGTATAACCTACCTACAAGCCCTTTCAAAGATAGATAAGGATGGGGCACACGGATTTCAAAGATAGATAAGGATGGCACATATGGTGAGCTCGAAGACATCATGAGAAATTGTGTTCTGATAGCCATTAATTGGAGGGGGGTGGAGGGGGGGCGGGCGATTTGAAGTAAAGCCATCATAATTGCACCTCTATGGTGGATTGGAATAATGAGAAGGTTTTCTAGCACGTGATATCAAGAATGTAAAATTTCTTCTCTAACTCATGGAATATACAATCTAGGACATAATAGATATATGGTTATTTCTTGGTGGGGTTTCCACTAGAAAGAGAGCACTCAAAGAAATAAACAATTTCATTCAGCTGAAAACTTTGTGAAAATATTTGACTCTAGAGTGTGGTAGGAGCTTTAGATTAATGTGTTTGTGCTAGTGTTGCGTTATAAGAGGTAACGGAATACTCCCAAAGTAATATTTTCTTGTTATTTATGGTATTTAGAAACATGTAAACGTAATGAAACATGGTAATAAGAATCATATCCTTTTCTTCTTATTTCCACTCCATCATTAAATGAAGTTTAAAGAAATTAGAGAGTGTGAGAGAGGACAAGGCGAATGAGATTATTAACTCTAATAAATAAACATAATGCGATTAAAAGTTATAATTTCAATTATATATTTGGACATCTTGAAAGATAACTTTATCATATTTTTAAAGAGTGTCTTAATTTGAAATATTTTTTTTATAATTAAACAATTTGGATAAAGCATGTTATTCAAAATTAAAAGTAAATGTATATCTTACTCATAGAGCATGTTAAAAGATATTTCTCTCAAATTTTGTAAATTTGTTATTAATTCATTGTAATATATTTTTTAATTAATTTAGTTAAAATTTTTTATATGAAAATCATAATATTAATTTTAATTATAATAACATCAATTATTATGTATTATATTATTAATAGTAATGCATGCTTTTAAGTGAAACCTTTAAAGAGATTAGAACCATTACTTGTCAAAACTAAGACACAATTGTCTCAGCTAAATACTAAGGTAAAATGATTACGCGAGATTATTCACCACTGCATGAAGCTAATTTATATCAAAGGTCTTTTATAAGGATTTGTATTCAAGAAAAATTAAAAAATTATTAAAAATAAAGACACGTTTCTAACAATATCTAGAGGATTTCATTAAAAGTGAAAAAAAAACATTAGCATGCTTTGAAACACTATAAAATTTAATATTGTCCAAAGTTAAAAGAATTACACGAGTAGAAACACTAAAATTTAATATTGTCCAAAGTTAAAAGAATCACAGGAGTAACGTTTTTTTGAAAGGAGACCCAAAATTTTGATGAAATTTATGCGTAAATAACCTTAGCAAAAATGTTGCGTAGATGAAGGAAACAATCATGACGTTCCTTATCAGTTTAAAGACCAAATCGTAATTCCCATATTGTTTTTTCCCATTGAATTCACACATAAAGACTTTATTTTTCATTAATACAGTTTCAAGGAAACAATAAGAAGTTCTACACATTTAGTATTTTTCACATAGAAATGCATTCACATTGTCTCTTGCTTCCACCCATCATGATTTCATGCTGACCGTATACGTTTCAACTTCATATTCTTGTAGCTACTAATTGATGGGATTTATGGTTCTAGTACCAAACCCATACATTTATCATTCCATAACAGAAATCACATGTAATTTCGAAATTACAAAAACAATTTTTTGAGTTACATTAATCATATATTTATAAAAAGACACCCATTAATATAGACTAAGCTCTTTCAAATTAAAAGAATATGAAATGTTATCTGCTAATCAAATTCAGAAATACAATGTGTTTTTCCTGTTACACAATATGGGCACTTAGCCCTCGTCCTTTCTCCTATATTACTCAACCTATTCCCTACTCTATCATTGCATGTAGGATTACAAGACATGCCTGTAAGATAAACAACTTCCCGCTCATTACAACAACCAAATACTTATAGTTATGTAAATGATTTTTTAAAACATAAATTTAACCTTATCTCTTAATAACTAATAACTCTAATTGACACCTAGTCACTGTTTAAAATCTTCTAAGTCTATATTTTCCACCTATGAGAAAACTTCAAATATGTCTACAAAAATTTATAATCTGCCCTGTTTTGGCTAGTATCATGACTCTAAGGTCTGACCAAACTTTAGAATTTTAAATGAGAGTAGGATTCCCGTGCATGAAACTTCTACATACAATCTCAAACTGTTCACAAAAAAGATACAAAGAAGAAATATCTACTCCTATCAAGATTTTACATATCTCTTCCCAAGAAGGAGAAATATCTACTCTCACAAAGATTTCATATATCTACTCATAACAATGGGAAATATCTATTTCCACCAAGATCTCACTTCTCACTTTATAATATTCTAAGGACTATAAGTGATATGCCATGTCACCATACCATAGGTAGAAAGAAGAAATAGGGGTTTTCAAAATGTAATGGAAGTAATGAACATATAAAATATGATTCAAGTGAAAATAAGGTTGTTTAATATATGAGAGCAAAGATAAAATATATAGCTCAAAATTTATGTTTTCCTCGAGTTTCAAAACAAGTTCCACTACATGAAATTATAGATAGAACTCTTACCTCACAAATTTTGCAATTGTCTTTAAAAAAAATACGAGAATTGTATCTTTACTGTGGCTTGGGACAATGCGGGCCGTGGATTATTAGTGATTAGTTCACCAACCAAAATAATAATTTCCAATTTTCATATAGCAAACAATAAAATATTTAACAAGATAAATCATTAAACAAATCGATAGCATATTAAAATCAAATATTTTGATTTTAAATTGATGAGGCACAATGCTCAAAAGGTGGCATATAAGCAAGTGAAAAGTCCTGGATTAACAGAGATTTGTTCACTAACCCAATTTTTTTTTACAAATTTACATATAGACAAAAGATGAAAGACTTAGCTCAACTTCATATTTGTTGAAGGAACATATGTATGAAGATGAGATTGAATTCGGAGAGTTGAAGAAAGGATTACTTTCTGAAAGTAAATTTGAAGGTGAGAGGAAACAAATAAATTTTGAAGAGGGAAATGTCCACAATGGCATTAAGGATGTATGGGTGATAGAAAAAGAAGAAGAGGATAGACAACAACTTGAAGATGATGGTGTTGAATATGTTTTGAAGCAACAATGGAGAAGGTACCCTCAACGTCTTCAGCCTATTTGGTTCAAGTGCCGGGACGACTGGTTCAAACCTGATGTCAAAGGATGAAGACAAGGTGTTTTTTTGTATGGTAATTTTTGCGTAGAAGAATGACCGAGATATAGTAGTCTTACTGAGTAGAAGCGGTTACAACCAACAAGACATGATGATAGCAGAGCTTATGGACAGTTGCAAACAAAGGTTTGGGACCCAGTAAGATAAAGAATGAAGACATTTGACTAGGTACAATGGAAGAATGAGAGATGATTTTGTGAACTCTCAGGAAAAACATCAACCAACTTTTACAATAGATTTGGGATTAAAAATTCCCATGAATTGATAGATTTGGGATTAAAATACTTTCACCAAGCACCATCTGATGTCTCTTAGGTGTTTCTCCACCGCCTGCAAGTTTCCATAGCATCGATGGAGTTGTCATGGAATCATAAGCATTTCCTCTTTTCCACATAGAATCTATATCCCCTATAGGGTTATATGTATATCCCTTTTATAACTGAACTTTTTTTCCCAACTTTTTTTCACTTATTTGGTCGTTCATGGTTGCATATTGAATGGCGGAAGCAGTGGATTTGCAAAACTTATTGGGATATTTTTCTTCCTATTGAGATTGACATGGTATTTTTAGTACCTTCATGATATATATTAAATGAGAAGTCTTATGTTTAATGATCTTGGATAAATGGGCATATGTAGGACGATTAAATAATAAATTTCTTATGCTCATTCCGTCATGCTCAGAAAATTCGCCACAACCTAGCTTCTTTGGTTTCAAGGGACTAGCTTATAGCTCATGGTAGCAAAGTAGAAAGCTTAAATTGAATAATCTCTTATGTTTTTGGGGTTTTAAAGGGTACTAGTTTATATCTCAATCAATACAACAAATCTTGGAATTAGCGTCCCATTTAGCGTCCCTTTTTAGTGTAAGTTTTCTTCACATTGAATGGTCAAACTAGATGCTAAATGGGACACGTCCTGGACAAAACTTAAAGTGTCTCAAAAAATGTCTTGTTTTGCTTCCTAGATAGCATCCTTTATGACGTCCAAAATAGCGACTATTTTGTTGCTTCCATAATAGTGTCCAACTTTGCTTCCTAAACAACGTCAAGGTTTGCTTCCGAAATAATGTCCTATTTTACTTCCTAGCAAGTGTCCTTTTTTTCTTCTTGAATGGAATCCCCATCAACACCATATTTACATCCTTAATAGAACCATGTTAGCATCCAAAGTAACATCCAATATTGCATCCATTTTTGCTACCACTTTAGCATCCCATTTTGCACCATGTTTTACTTCCAAATATGTGTCAATTTTCGCTTCCAAATTTGCACCAATTTTTGCTTCCTTTTTGCATCGTGTTTTGCTACCAAAATGACGTAAAATATTTCTTCTATTATTGCAACATATTTTGCTTCCTATGTAGCGCCATGTTTTGCATCCAAAGTAACATCTTATTTTGCTACCATATCAACGCCATGTTTGGTTTCATCATTAACGCCGCGTGTTTCATCTTTTTTAATTCCTAGCGTCATGTCTTATTTTGCTACCATATCAACGCCATGTTTGGCCTCATCATTAGTGCCACATGTTGCATCATCTTTAATTCCTAGTTTCACATCTCTAATTTTTTGGTCACTAATTTAGTCATTTCTAGTCATTTTATATACGAATTTTGGTCATTTTGTTTGGTCACTTATCTCTTATTTTTTGGTTAATAATTTAGTTGTTTTTAACCGATATTATAATATCATTAGGGCATGGAGGAATCGAACCACCAACCTCCTACTTGTAAGGCAGACGCTCTTCCATTGAGCTAGCACCCTTTCATAATTTGGGAACCTAACCTACAAAGTCCTCTATCATGGTAAAAATGATCAATATACAACTTTGAGTATCTAATGGTCGACAAAGGATGATAGGTTGTATAATTTCACAATATATGATCAAGCAGGTTATGAAATCCATAAACATTTTTCTAGGAATTTTGAACAAAACTCAAGCAATTGGCTTAATTGGACTGCAAAATCATTATTCCCTAGCAACCATAAGTGTACCACTATATGAGACCTATCAAGAAAAATTATCTTAGTGTCGATGCCAAGGATATAGTAGATAAGCATGATCATCCTAGATCCATGTATAAGTGGAGCAATACGAAGAATCAAAAGAGCATTATCAACCCAATAGTTCGTGCTTCACATGGATCCTATCCACCATGGGATGAGAAAAGATCCTTCTTCCATCAAGATAATGAGTATCCACAAGGGCAAATGGTTAGGATATATTTTGATTCCAATTCATAATGTTTGTTCACTTCCCAAGGTGATGCTGCAGTGCTTGCATTGGGAGATCTACATGATCCCCAACAACATTGGATATACGCATATTCATGGGGCCATAGAGTATAGGATGAGGCTATCTTTTTATCTTTTTCTTTGGAAGACCATGCATGATTGGAAACACTAGGAGAAGGAACAGAATCAGATATACTTAAAAAATTACAATCATGACAGGGCATATGAGTCTACTCTATAGTCATTATGCAGATGTTGGAAATGGGTATAACTTCCTAAGGACTATGAACAACATCCATTTAAATATGAATGAAAAACCTTCCATGTTAGAGGAATACTCAATGGAAATGGGCTTACTGTTTCTAAAATAAAGAAACAAAGAAGCCAAAAATGGAAGCTACAGGGGGATACACATGAATGTGTTTAAACCTATCCCTTTTAGGAATATTCCTTTCATTGAGGTGATGATACCTTGGTGGAGAGCAGTATGGAGATGGTGTACAATAATGTCAAGCATAAGAGTAACATTGGCTAAATCCACGACCTCTTTTCATACAATTAGGGGTGCCCTCTGGGCTAGGACTTCTTGCAGGAGTCTGACTTTGATTAGGATGGTGAGGTGTACTCTTATCAACAATAGGACTACGACTTGATCATCTTAAAAACCTTTTTCTTGGAGGCCTACTTCAGCTTTTCAAAGGACTTTGAGCTAGGTTTTGTCGTGAATGCATACTCAAACTCCTTCGTGGAATCCTGCTTAAAGGCCTGCAAGCAATCGCACTTGGGCTCCTACTTAAAGCACTATGACTTGGGCTCCTTCTTACAACCCTATGAGAAATCACACTTGGGCTCCTGCTCAAACTCTTTCAAAGGATCCTACTAGAACTCCTTGGAGAAAAAGTTCCATTTATTAAATTAACAAGACAACAAAGTGCACAACGTACAATTATACAATACCAAACTATATGAAATAATATATATACTGAAGAATGCCAAGATAATATCATAAATAAAATGATACACCTTAATAACACTTCCATGAAATTCACATATCATTTCAATAAAAGGGGAAAGGAAGATTGACCTAGAACTACTAGGGGCATCACTCTCAGAAGATTGAGAATATGGGATCCTGTGTGCCTTAACTTCAGCAGAATCCATCTCTTTGGTTTTTTACTCATTCTCTTTCGCTAATTCTCCTTCCTCCACAATACTTTAACCACAATTCCTTTCTCTTCCTCAATCCCTTACTTGTCTAAAGTTTCTTTCATTAGTAATGCAATTAGTTTTACTCGAATGAAAAAAAAACTGTATTCAGATGATTTTCCATATAAGTCATGGTTAATCAAATATTTTAAAAATAAATTAACATGAACATGTTTAGCACAATGATTTCAAATTTCAGGATATGCAATTAAAAACCCTGCCACATGCCCCAATTTTGCAAAAACAATATTATATTATTTGATTTTATTTCAAGACAATATGTTAAATTTTATGCTATGTTGTAATTGATGACTTAGCAGAGTCAAGGATATTTAATGTAATTATGAATATTTTAATTATAAATAAATAAAGGTGGAGACAACAGAGTAGGAGAGTTGTTAAAAGAGTGTTTACTGGCCAAATTGTCTGAGGAGATTGGGTGGAGAGCAAACAGCCATGTGGCAGCATCCTCAAACCACTTCCAACT
>LPNX010955384.1:0-142545 GCA_001517045.1 Pseudotsuga menziesii
AAGAACCTATCTATTGTATGGCAGACACCTCGGGGTAAAAGTGTCTCATAACTAGATCCGCATTTAAATTTGTAATGTTTATTCTTGTTTATTCTTTAGATTGTGCAAAAACCACTGTGTACCCAACCACTCATGACCATATTTTTTTTTTTTTAAACTACAGATATCGTCTCTATATCGACGGCTTGCCGTCGAAATTTGCAACGGTTACTCGTCGATATAGCGATGCTTACTCGTGGAACTTTGCGATGGATACTCGTCGATAAAGCGACGCCTACTCGTCGATATAGCGACGCTTACTCGTGGAACTTTGAGACGCTTAATCGTGGAACTTTGCGACACTTACTCGTCGATAAAGCGACGCCTACTCGTCGATATAGCGACGCTTACTCGTGGAACTTTGCGACACTTACTCGTCGATATAGCGATGTATGTTCGTCGATATAGCGACGTCGTACCGTCGCAGGTTGAATTTTTCATTCTATGAAGGTTCGTCGCAATTGCGACGTATTCCCGTCGCTCTTGCCACGCAATTAACGGGTCGTCGCTATTGCGACGAAATGACTGCCACGGGAAAAAAAACGCTTTTCCGTGGCAATATCCACGCTTTTCCGTGGATATTGCCACGTTTTGCCATGGCAAAATTGATCACTTGTACTAGTGGATTTTGTATCCACATATTGATGTTGTAGAAGATGATTCAATATCCACATATTGATGTAATAGAAGATGATCCTGTACGCATAGAAGATGATTCAGTATTTACATACTGGGGTTGCAGAAGATGATCCAGCTGAGATTGATGATGAAGATGTATGATGGTGTTCTAAAAATTGCTATGAAATATAGAGACTCACTAGTTAGATGTACAATTGTGGTAGTAGTTTCTACCTTGGTTGAATACCTTCCTAGTTAAGAGGGAGTGTTAAAGTATTGTAACTTCAAAAGATATTCCATATGCATTGATTGTATTCCTCCATTGGTAGATGAGTTTGGTCATGTAAGAGTCATTGAAAGGATCAATCTAAACCTCTAGATGTAAGCTAGGTCAATAGTACCAAAGTGTCATTATTATAAATTTTATTTTTGGTGTCTTGCTAGGCAAGTAGACCCTGTTAGGTCCTAGGACAAGTAAAGTGACAAATATAAATAGGGAGGTTCTCCCATTCATTTGTACATACTCACTCAATAAAATTTGCAAGAGAGATAAGAACAAGTGCACCCGAAAAGAAGAGAGAATCAGTTGTGTCGGTTTTACACTGCTCTAGTTGAGTTCTATACTAAGGATGTTTTGTGGGGTTTTTCTCCCTTGTAGTTTCCCCAAGGAAAATCTTTGTGTTTCTATGCTTTTTTTTTATTTCAGTGATATTACTAGTGAAAATTGTTTTAAGATATCATCTAAGAAATTAAGAAAACTTAATATTTGGCTAAGTCAATAATAAATAAGTGAATTCCCTATTTTTTTTATTAAAATCTTCTTTACTGTGTGCATAGGGTCTGCCGAATAATAATAATAATTTAATCTTCACTTGTCACTTCCTTAGTAGCATCTGTGGAATTCTCTGATGCTAGCTCTTTCCCCTATCACCCCATTGATCGATATCAAAGCATACATAATAAAAAACATATTTCATACAACACTCCACACAAATTGGTGTATGAGCACATTCACAAATTGGTCATGACAATTTGAAATGATCAAGAATCTATGCATTTTATCTATTATTACTTTTTCTCCTTATATTTGTATAAACCAGTATAGATCCAAATCCTAGGATCTATCAAGCACCGAGATGGATCAAATCTCTCGAGGTGCAAACCTCTTCTTAGGTATCCATTGATTTCATTCAAACCAAAAGACACATCTTTTTATTTAAGGTCCACATATAATATTTTTATTATTAATATTTAATATTATTTATGGCTGACATATAATAATTTTTATTATTTTTTATTTTGTTAGGAATGAACATTGCATCATTTCCCCACACATGGTTTTAAAACCATATGCAAGGCCCTCCTACAACCATGGGTTGTTTAGGAGGCCTTGCACATGGTCTTAAAACCATTTGCAAGGCCATCCTAAACCATGTACAATAAAACCATGGGTTGTTTAGGAGGCCTTGCAAATGGTTTAAAAACCATGTGCAAAGCCTCCTAAACCATGTACAATAAAACCATGGGTTGTTTAGAATGCCTTGCACATGGTTTTAACATTTTTTTGCAGATAATTCAATTTTGTGTTTTTTTCTTGACCCACATATTTTTTTTACAGATAATTAAATTTTTACTTTTTTATTGTTTTGCTAGGTGGGAATATTACAACATCTCCCCCATATTAGATTGTTTTTGTGACCGACATTTATTTTGTCCTATTAGAAAATTTATTTTTTATTAATAAATATAACGTTACGAAAGTGATATTATTTTTTATTTTGTATTACAAAATCTCTCCCATAATATTTACTATCACTATTATTTTTTGCCAACATGCTACAAACACTACATCATGTTACAAGATCTCTCCCATAATATTCACTATCACTATTGTTTTTTGTCGACATGTTACAAACGTTACTAACGTTACATCACATTACAATATCTCTCCCATAATATTCACTATCACTATTATTTTTTGCTGACATGCTACAAACGTTACTAACGTTACATCACGTTACAAGATCTCCCCCATACTGGGCTGTAGAGCACCTCTCAGCGCAAAAATCAAAGAAAAATACACTATTCATATCAAGTCAAAAAACAAACAACTTTGTATCTATAATGAATGAACTTTAAATCAACTATGTCTCAACTATAACAAAACTAGAGTTTTTCAAGAACCATGAATTATTCTGATGTTGAGTTTATTGACATAACGCATGGAATTTTTTTACAGTAAAGTTAAATATAATATATAAGAGTCATTCCTTATAGGTTGGGTAAAATAGTATATGTATCACCGTATATATTTGATTCAAGTTTTAGTCAATAAACAACTCCTTCCATGCAAGTATTGATTTTATTGCACATACAAATTCATAGTTTCCTTCACACCCCTCAAATATGAAATTGGATTGATTATTTGTTGTCACAGGTTGTGTACTATTCATAAAACCCACAATATTCCTCGTTGGTTTTGGGATTCCATCAATATACATTGATATACCTTTGTTCTGATCATTGTATTTTAGTTATATATAATTTGCAGCTATGCCATATCTTTGCATACTTTTTGTATATTGGACTAGGCATATCCAATCTATGTAGTTGTAGCAGGGTTCGAAACACTCCATCACATCAATGAATCCACCATCTTGGACCTTTATTCTAACCATGGAAAATATCCCCTAATGATGCAATGATGATGGAGAAATGTAGTATATCCTTCCATCGAGACAAAAATTAGTGTTGATTTGAGGAAGATCCCTACGTACCCATTGTATGAATAGATTCTTGTACCTCAAGGGAACCTCAATGTCTTCTATTGTTTGTAGGAATTATGCAACCGGTGAGGACACCACTTGTTCCTCTACCCTGTATGGTACAAGTATAGAACAAAACACCACAACAGTATATCCTTTCCCTAGATGGTAAATCTATTAATAAAATCATTCTTATACCTTAGATATGCAAGCTTTATTCTTTGTTCCACTACTCTCCATGTAGTCTACAGTACCTATAAAGAAGCATCAAGAAAAAAAAGACAACAAGATGAGAGTAACCAAATAGATTAACAATATATACTAGTGATCGAGGAATCTAGTAATATTTAACTGATATTAACACAAATCAAATATGGGAAAGGGAAAAAGTTTTGTATTATTGAAATAAGAAGGAAAAGCTACAACCAAATCCTTAATGTTTCCATCTTTATCTTCTAAAATGGTCTTACCACACACTCACACAAAAATCTTTGCACACAAACTCACTTAACGTTTCCTCAATACTAGACTTCAATCCAATAACATAAGGATGCTCTTCTTGGTCTCCCCTCACTCACTCCGTGAAGGCTTCTTTTATAGGCCAAGGAAGGTCCAAATGGGATGATATTATTTAGGAAATGGATGAGGTCAAGTTCCACCTCTCCCTAGTTGATAGGAACCACCTTCATGAGGGATTTCGCATGGAAGCTTCTTGAATATTCCTTTTTTCCCATTTTAACTCTGTTGGCACTTTCTCCACATAGGACAAAGGCACCAACACTCCTTGTGAATTGGGTAAAGGTGCTAGAGGCACCTGATTTCAAGAGACAATAGGAACTAATGCTATATCATAAGGGAGAAAAAGCACTAGCCTTCTCAATAGTGGGAAAAGTCATCCAGAAGAATCCTTGACCAGGTTCTCTGAAGGGTGCTTAGGCATCAGTGAATATCTTAGGTGCAATAGAATGCCCCCTAAAGTATGAATCTAGAATAATGTGATAGGTAAAATACTTTGTTAGATAACAATCTGATATTAAAGGCAAAGAGAGATCAGCTCACAAGTAACGTAAGACTAGTAACTCATTTTTCTGACGCAATCATGGTTGCCAACCAATACATTGCAGATCCATGAGGATGACTATGTCATGGCTACTAAAAATACAATTTAGATCCATGATCAATGATGTAGAAAGATGAACATGGCTACAAAACATACAAAGTAGATCCATGTCACTCAAACTCAATACGAGACACAACCATCAAACATACAACGTGGATCCATGTCATGAATTCAAATAATATTCCATCGCAACCTAAGGATAGGAAACTATGCAGACGAAAGCTAACCGCTCAGGGTCCTGTTGCCGCCTTTTCACACACCTGGATCACGTGGCAGAAATCTTCAAGCCACTCGGTGTGTCCTTGGGGGCATGTCTCGAGTCAAGGCTGTCACCTTGTTCTTGACTCCTCTGTTTAGGCTCAACTCCTAACGAAGCCAAGGGGGGTAGACCCTATTAAGTTACTAAGGATGATTTCTTAGTGTGGTGATGTTAAACTGAAATAGTTTTTTAGGAGTTTGAATATTTTAACTATAACAATTGAAGATGACAAGATATGAAAATAACACACAGAAGCAGAAAGCTGATAAATAATATATATATGAAGCAAAAATGACCAGTGCCTTAATAATGGAGTCAAATCAAAGAGATCAATATGCTTGCGTGTGCTTGGAGTGAATGTTTTGTGATTGAATCTTGGTATGTTTTAAGTTAAAATTGGAATATGAGTTGTTTAAATTAGGCTAAAAGGGGGACTCCAGATATACCCGAGAGTACTTGGAGTATGTCCAAAACAAAACCTACACGGCTACACGCAAGGAATATGTGGACTGAAATGGAGTCTCTGGGGCTATGTTCGTAATGCACCCATTAGGGTGTGACAGAGATCGGCACCCCAAGGTCACTTTTCAGTAGGTTCCCGCTTCCTTTGGGTATTTTACCACCGTAAAGGTTTGATCGAGGTGTTGGATTTTCACCTGATGGTTTGTTAATTGGGGAAGGTGAGTCTTAATTATGCTAGTAATCCAAGTGATTTTGATATAGCTTGACTGATCGGGTGAACCGCAGCCAAGTGTAGAGCATACACACTAGAGTCTTGTAAATTTTAATAAGTTTTTAAGAGATGTGTTCTTGATTAAAAGAAAAGCCTCCAAGAACCTCTTTCGATCCAAGTGGATCTCAATCGGGGAATCGAGGAGGGGTTAATTTTAAATATTCTGATAAACAAATGATAGAAAAAATAAAACAACTACACAAATCTAGTTTTCTGATTAATCCTACCACGAATCTCTTTCCCCTTTCGGGTCACTCGGGAAATCGTGGGGTAAGTATTATGATTACTTTTGAAAGTAAGATATGGAACATGGAATTAACAAAAAGATCAAATATACTACCCTACAAATCATATCAATTCTAGTGAAAAGGAAATAAGCAGAAAAATGACGAAAATGGAACTGACGCGAATCCCCCCAGGGGGGATGGGGAATGGGCTCGAAAGAGCCTATTCAAAGGATGATTTTACTACAGAGGTTACAATATAAAATCACTGATAAAACAGAGATTTATTGGTCCTTATACAGGCTGAAACCAAGATATTACAGTTTATACAAAAAAAATTTCAAATTATGTGACAAAAGAGAGACCTCTGGGGGGATTTGAGCGCTCCAAAAGCCACTTTGGACAGAAGATTCATTTATTCTCTGTCAGAAATGATAAATTAAAGTGAGTGAATTATAATAACAAATTCCCCAAATCACTTTAAGAGTACCTTTGGGTCAGCCTACTTTATCTCAAAAAATTAATGAAATTAAACTAGCTAAACCGACGAAAAAGGAACCAAGGAAAGAAATATTTCCTTGGGATCTTGGCTTGCTATTTGTGCATCCAATTAAAAGCACTGATATTTCAGAATATTGAAATTATTTAAAATCAAATGAAACTACCTTAACAGCAAGCTATGAATTTTTCAATAAACTACTTGCGAAACTAAGGCAATTTAGCTAGATCTCTTGAATTTGAACTTTATGTGCACGATGAAACTAAGATATAGAAATTTGAAGGGATATTGTTAATTATATCTATGTATTCTTTTATTGATGAGATAGATCAGATTTAAAAAGAAACCTTAAAGTAACAGTTTGAGGAAAGTTTAATAATTTTTAAAGGAGGAAGAGAGAGAAAGAGTGCTTGAAGCCTGGGAATGTTGGGCTTTGGATTCTGATTTGGTGGAACACCGAGGGAATATGTCATTCATAAGATGCTGAAGATGAGGAATATTCAAACCAGCTCAACCTCTTCTACCAGCGAGATCATCTGCAACTTGAAAACCCTTGCACAAACAGATGGTTAAAACATAGGTGCTGCCGAAGGAGATGATTGGAAAGCATGCAATTAAACTTAAAATACATACAAATCCAATAGATCTGGAACAAGCAGCAGTAAGAGCATAAATCAAACTAGAATAAACTCTTACCCTAACATGAGGGAGCTCTCTCCTTCAAGGCCAACAATTAACCAGCAAAGCAATGATAAACAAAAGCAGATTATACCTCATAAGCATTTGACAATCAACATCCACAGATGAAGAGAATTACACCATAGATCTTGCCTCCAAAGCTTCTTTATTCCAGAATGAAAAAACAATACAGTACAAGAGCAACAGCACCTCAATCCAGTTCTAACTAGCTTGGAAGAGGAGGCTGTTCCTGGATATATACAATTTGTAGGCCATCTAGCCCAGGGGGGGTGCAATTACTCATGGAATAAAGTGAAATCAACTGATGGAGAGTCCATCAATGCCTGATCTGTGTCTAGCTGAGCCAGATCTGAGTCTCACTGAGTGCAACTGTCAATCGGGGGGCTGATCTGACTGACACCTCAACCTGTTGACTGAAGAATCCACCAAAAATAATCCAGTTGAGCCAAAAACATGTTGAGGAGAGAGGGAGGGTGAAATTCCTCATAAAGGATGCTCAAGATCAACTCTGGATCTGATTTGATCACCTCCTTCATTCAAGGATTTGTCAGATCCAGTCAATCTGCTTCAGATCTGACTGATTTCAATCAAATCGGCTGAGAATCCATTGATTTATGAATTTGGATTTGCTCCATTATTCATCAATTTATTAATTAAAATAATCAATAATTCATTTTTGGGGCTTTCTGACCTGAGTGATGGAAAATCTCTCAAAACTAGGAAACAGTGGGTCCATGGGTTTACATGGTGCTCTTAGCTTGAAAATGAGCACCTACATTACTGAAACTGATTATTTGGCCCACTTTTATTACAAAATCAATTTTTCCAATTAAACTATTAAAAAATAGCCTAAGTTTTGGAAAAATTAAATTTTAATAAAAAACACTGAAAAAACTAAAAAATTGAAAAATTGAAAAACACCTAGGGGGATTTAGACATGTTCATATGACTCAAAAATGATGTCTAGCATGTTTATACATTGACACATAGAATCTAATAACCTCAATAGGTAGAATCTAATAACCTCAATAGGCCTAAATGCCAAGCCGACCGCCCCAACTTTGGAGGTATGGAGTGAAAAACTCACAAATTATCAGTCGTTTGTTCAACAACCAATAATAACCAAAGGAAAAAACACCCTGGGCTGATCGGATTGACAAATAAAGTCTAAGAGACTGAGTCTTTTACAGACACTATCATGCTATAACATTTATTACAATTATCTCATGGGGTATGAACATGTGATATAGTACAACAAGCACTTCCCAGAAGTACTTCCAAAGGTCTTTTTGAAGTCCGAACAAGTTAGCCCTGTCCGGTTCACCGGGCTCACTTGATAAAAACCACTAAGTACAACTTAGGTGGTAACATTTTTGCTCCAACTGTGGGACATGTGCTCGATCTGGTCTTTAAGGAAAGGAGAAGATACGAGAACACCAGAATCTCTGTTTTATATACCCTGCAAAAACATCTCAACTTGACAAGAAAAACCTCAGTAGCACAAGTTTTATGAAAAACCAAATGAACCATTAAGCTAATTTATTTAAACAAAATAGATGTAACTAACTAAAAGAAGCAAAGTTTTATTATAGCTAACAATAGAAATGCAGAAAGTAAATGCTCTCTTTCAAAGAGCTTATTTTCCTACTCTAAGCATGATATAAAAAGGGTTAAGTGTAATCAGAAATCCAATGTAACCACCTAAGCATTTTATTGACATAAAAAAAAATTTCCTTGTCTTTGGTTACCAGCCAAAGTAAGGATACTTTATTCAGAAAATGAAAACCTGCGTGATGATCCAGAAGGGGCGGGATGGATGGGAAATCATAGGCATGAATAATGTAGTCAAACTTCCTCCCAAACTGGTAAGTGCTTGCGCAGGCTGCTTCTATCCAAGACCAGATAGGGTTGATGTACAAATTGGAATGATGAGGCAGATTGACTACACCATCATACTGATCATCAAGGCTTACCGGATGATAATTCACTGTATAAGCCCCAAGCAGCTCCAAGTCATGAGAAAACTCTATATGTGAAGATGATAGTTGAGATTGATATTCTTATAACAGCATCACATCCATCTTTTCACAAAACTGCTTCTCCATATCTTCATTACTGATACCCTTGTGCGTATCTGCATGATATGACTCTGAATGATCATATAAGAGTTTTGAATGCTGCTTTTCCATACTAGGATTTTCCAAGGTCTCCAGATTCATGCTTCCCTCTATGGAATTATAGTATATTGGACTTCCACAAATCTCTAAATAGACACTCCCCTCGCTGGGTATAGCATAGATAGGATTCTTAAAAAGATATCCACAAAATTCCCAATAGTCATCACCATCATCTATGTTAAATGTGATGGATTCCCCATTGCTGATATCAGGTTCCGATATTGAGTTCTCTTTGTCTTCATTACTGATATTGATATATGTATCAGACTGATAATGTGCATAAACTGCATGCTCCTTTTTCATATCAAAGTTTCCCAAGGCCACATGGTCCATGCTCTCTTCTTTAGATATTTCATAGACAGAAAAATCAACAAAAACATCAAAAGTTTCTGGTTCATTATTTTCCTCTTTATTAATGTCATAGACTGGATTTTCCATGAATGTCCAGGACTCCTCATCAACATCTTTGTCGGGGATAAGGGAGTCTTCGTCACTTGTATCATGCTCCAAGCTATACTTGTCCTCATTTTCATACTCATCTTCTTCAGAGAAAAGGTCACAAGGTAGTAGACCTTCCAGACTGTCATCATTATAAGGAAAACACATAGGAGTCCCATCATGTATATTACAGTTTTCATCATAAGTTTCACTATAAGATTCTGCAATGGTTTCATCCTCAGGCTTGTATTGTTTAGATGGTGACAAAGGGTAGGCCTGGCCTACCATGTATATATGATTAGGCTCGCTTGAATTTGTTTCCTGATTACTAACCTCGGGAAGTCCATGTTCCATGACATGATTCGCAACATAACAAGTGCTTTCTGGGTGGAATTGATGACAAGGTCTACACCATGGAATTACTTCATCTACCAGGTTAGTTGAGTCTAACTGGTTTGGAATCCTAGGCTCTTGCTGATGAAACTTCTTTTGATACACTTGATTCTGTTTTGGCTGAAAATTCCCAGGTCCATTATTTCTTTCCAGTGTGGTTATTCTGTTATGGATTTTATTCATTTGGACAGATTGGTTTCTCATGAATTGGTCCTGACTAGTCATCACTTTTTCAAACATGCTAGCTATATTTTTCATGGGGTCTTTAGAGGTTCCCTTTTCTTCTGATTCAAAGGATTTTCCCTTTTCTTCGTTGTATGAAGTGTTTCCCCTAGTGTAACCTGGAATGTTGGACTTGCCCGAAGATTGCATATTCCTTTCTATTTTCTCGGCCAGATCTTGAGCAGTTTTTAGATCGACCGGATCTTTATCCCTTAATTGGTATCTCAAATCACCCGTGAAATCTTTGATGTAATATATCAATATGGAGGCATCGCTTGGCTTGATGTCTCTAGGGAGGTCCACAACCACACGCTTGAACTTAGTATTAAATTCATCCATGGTTTCACTCTCCATCTTCTTTATATTATGAAGGGCAACAAGCAAATGTCTTGGTTCTTTCTTTTCCCCCCATCTCTTCTTAAAACCTGCTAGGAATTCATTAAGGGTTTTATATGAATCATCACCAAGGTTTTCATACAATTCCACAGCATCATCCTCTAAGGATAAAGCAAAGAGCTTCATTTTGATATCTTCATGGTTAGAGGCAACATCATCACAGTAACTGACTAGGTGCCTTTCAAACTTTCGAAGATGAGTCCTGGCAGTGGTAGCATTATTTCCCTTGAATCGGGGGAGCTTCTTGATAGCATCTTTCGAAATGTTATGAGGAGCACCTGCTATCTGAGAAAAGTCAAGGGGTTTGTAAAATTCCATCATTTCTTGAGATTAGTGAACATGACTCTCTACAAATATGTGATGGATATCTGAGATGGATTGGTCTCCTAAATCCTTAAGGTTTCTACTATGAGTCTTCCTATTCAACCTTGCCCTAATAAACCTTTCGGGATCAGGGAGAGGATTGAATAATTGTCGACGGTTTCTTTGGGTAGAAATTATTGAAGGGATGTTAGACAGTGGAGTTGCCAGATGGATCGAGTTTTAATTTTTATGTTTTTTAAAGACTAGATCAATCAAAAGTTTTTTTATCTTTTTAGTTGTTTAGAAAAAATTTAAGCTAAGTCATACTCGGGAATAAAAATATGTATCCCTGGCAACGGCGCCAAAAAGTGTTGCCGCCTTTTCACACACCTGGATCACATGGCAGAAATATTCAAGCCACTCGGTGTCTCCTTGGGGGCAAGTCTCGAGTCAAGGCTATCACCTTGTTCTTGACTCCTCCATTTAGGCTCAACTCCTAACGGAGCCAAGGGGGGTAGACCCTATTAAGTTACTAAGGATGATTTCTTAGAGTGGTGATGTTAAACTGAAATAGTTTTTTAGGAGTTTGAATATTTTAACTATAACAATTGAAGATGACAAGATATGAAAATAACACACAGAAGCAGAAAGCTGATAAATAATATATATATGAAGCAAAAATGACCAGTGCCTTAATAATGGAGTCAAATCAAAGAGATCAATATGCTTGCGTGTGCTTGGAGTGAATGTTTTGCGATTGCATCTTGGTATGTTTTAAGTTAAAATTGGAGTATGAGTTGTTTAATAGGCTAAAAGGAGGACTCCAGGTACCCGAGAGTACTTGGAGTATGTCCAAAACAAAACCTACACAGCTACCCGCAAGGAATATATGAACTGAAATGGAGTATCTGGGGCTATTTTCGTAACGCACCCGTTAGGGTGTGACAGAGATTGGCACCCTGAGGTCACTTTTCAGTAGGTTCCTGTTTCCTTTGGGTATTTTACCACCGTAAAGGTTTGATCGAGGTGTTGGATTTTCACCTGATGGTTTGTTAATTGGGGAAGGTGAGTCCTAATTATGCTAGTCATCCAAGTGATTTTGATACAACTTGACTGATTGGATGAACCGCAGGCAAGTGTAGAGCATACACACTAGAGTCTTGTAAATTTTAATAAGTTTTTAAGAGATGTGTTCTTGATTAAAAGAAAATCCTCCAAGAACCTCTTTCGATCCAAGTGGATCTCAATCGGGGAATCAAATGATAGAAAAAATAAAACAACTACACAAATCTGGTTTTCTGATTAATCCTACCACGAATCTCTTTCCCCTTTCGGGTCACTCGGGAAATCGTGGGGTAAGTATTATGATTACTTTTGAAAGTAAGATATGGAATATGGAATTAACAACAAGATCAAATATACTACCCTACAAATCAGATCAATTCTAGTGAAAAGGAAATAAGCAGAAAAATGACGAAAATGGAACCGACGCGAATCCCCCCAGGGGGGATGGGGAATGGGCTCGAAAGAGCCTATTCAAAGGATGATTTTACTACAGAGGTTACAATATAAAACCACTGATAAAATAGAGCTTTCTTGGTCCTTATACAGGCTGAAACCAAGATATTACAGTTTATACAAAAAAAAATTCAAATTATGTGACAAAAGAGAGACCCCTGGGGGGATTTGAGCGCTCCAAAAGCCACTTTGGACAGCAGCTTCCTTTCTTCTCTGTAAGAATTTATAAATGAAAGAGAGTGAATTATAATAACAAATTCCCCAAATCACTTTAAGATTACCTTTGGGTCAACCTACTTTATCTCAAAAAATTAATGAAATTAAACTAGCTAAACCGACGAAAAAGGAACCAAGGAAAGAAAGATTTCCTTGGGATCTTGGCTTGATATTTGTGCAGCCAATTAAAAGCACTGATATTTCATAATATTGAAATTATTGAACAGAAAATTAAACTAACTTAATAGCAAGCTATGAATTTTTCAATAAACTACTTGCGAAACTAAGGCAATTTAGCTAGATCTCTTGAATTTGAACTTTATGTGCACGATGAAACTAAGATATAGAAATTTGAAGGGATATTTTTAATTATATCTATGTATTATTTTCTTGATGAGATAGATCAGATTTAAAAAGAAACCTTAAAGTAACAGTTTGAGGAAAGTTTAATAATTTTTAAAGGAGGAAGAGAGAGAAAGAGTGTTTGAAGCCTGGGAATGTTGGGCTTTGGATTCTGCTTTGGTGGAACACCGAGGGACTATGTCATTCATAAGATGCTGAATATGAGGAATATTTAAACCAGCTCAACCTCTTCTACCGGCGAGATCATCTGCAACTTGAAAACCCTTGCACAAACAGATGGTTAAAACATAGGTGCTGTCGAAGGAGATGATTGGAAAGCATGCAATTAAACTTAAAATACATACAAATCCAATAGATCTGGAACAAGCAGCAGTAAGAGAATAAATAAAACTAGAATAAACTCTTACCCTAACAGGAGGGAGCTCTCTCCTTCAAGGCCAACAATTAACCAGCAAAGCAATGATAAACAAAAGCAGATTATACCTCATATGCATTTGACAATCAACATCCACACATGAAGAGCATTACACCATAGATCTTGCCTCCAAAGCTTCTTTATTCCAGAATGAAAAAACAATACAGTACAAGAGCAACAACACCTCAATCCAGTTCTAACTAGCTTGGAAGAGGAGGCTGTGCTTGGATATATACAATTTGCAGGCCATCTAGCCCAGGGGGGTGCAATTACTCATGGAATCAAGTGAAATCAACTGATGGAGAGTCCATCAATGCCTGATCTGTGTCTAGCTGAGCCAGATCTGAGTCTCACTGAGTGCAACTATCAATCGTGGGGCTGATCTGACTGACACCTCAACCTGTTGACTGAAGAATCCTCCAAAAATCATCCAGTTGAGCCAAAAACGTGTTGAGGAGAGAGGGAGGGAGAAATTCGTCATAAAGGATGCTCAAGATTAACTCTGGATCTGATTTGATCACCTCCTTCAGTCAAGGATTTGTCAAATCCAGTCAATCTGCTTCAGATTTGACTGATTTCAATCAAATCGGCTGAGAATCCATTGATTTATGAATTTGGATTTGCTCCATTATTCATTAATTTATTAATTAAAATAATCAATAATTCATTTTTGGGGCTTTCTGACCTGAGTGATGGAAAATCACTCAAAACTAGGAAACAGTGGGTCCATGGGTTTACATGGTGCTCTTAGCTTGAAAATGAGCACCTACATGACTGAAACTGATTATTTGGCCCACTTTTATTACAAAATCAATTTTTCCAATTAAACTATTAAAAAATAGCCTAAGTTTTGGAAAAATTAAATTTTAATAAAAAACACTGAAAAAACTAAAAAATTGAAAAATTGAAAAACACCTAGGGGGATTTAGACATGTTCATATGACTCAAAAATGATGTCTAGCATGTTTATACATTGACACATAGACTCTAATAACCTCAATAGGCCTAAATTCCAAGTCGACCACCCCAACTTTGGAGGTATGGAGTGAAAAACTCAGAAATTATCAGTCGTTTGTTCAGCAATCTAATAACCAAGGGAAAAAGCACCCTAGGCTGATCGGATTGACAAATAAAGTCTAAGAGACCGAGTCTTTTATAGACACTATCATGCTAGAACATTTATTACAATTCCCTCATCGGGTATGAACATGTGATATAGTACAACAAGCACTTCCCAGAAGTACTTCCAAAGGTCTTTTTGAATTCCAAACAAGTTAGCCCTGTCCGATTCACCGAGCTCACTTGATAAAAACCACTAAGTACAACTTAGGTGGTAACAGGTCTTCATTCCAATCCCCAAACGATACGATTCTAACCATGTGAATATATGTCTTGACATCGAACATGGTAGAAACCACTTGATTACCAGGCATTGATGTAAACTGTTAACAAGTGCAAGGGAAATCATCATTAATGTCAATCATCCCCAAGGTATCTTAGTACTTTCTCCCAAGTGTGAATAAGGGTTTTGATGTAAAACACTTGGTAGAATATTTCAATCAGAGGTCATTGATGAAAACCTACTATTGAAAGCAAGGAAACCTGCCATTGAGGCATGTAGGCTTCAAGGTACTTGACTTGGTTTCTAAACCTAATTCTTGGATGATGAGCTGAAGCTGACAGGAATAGATTCGTTGAAGTATTGCCATGATGTTTCCCCAATCATTGACATGAAACATGGAACAAAAGTTGATTTTGAAGTGATGAAACAACCATGAAACTGACTTAGAAACGACCGACTTTATAGGAAGGTAAAGTTATTGATGAGTTGGATTGCAAAAGAGACATCGTTTGAGCAAATTGCGAAACAAAAAATGACTTGGAATCATTGACTTGATGAGGTAGAAACCAGATGTAATGCAAGGTTTATAGCGACACATTGTTTATATTGACCCAAAGGAGTTAGGTGACTCATGAAAGTGGTTCGACTTAGAGACAAGCTGAATACCCAACTTTTCAGAAATGCAAATGCAGATAGGTTCCATGTTCAAAGGTGGGCTATGAGCTGCCATCGATATAAATGAAAATATATTCCCCTTTCCCTTAATTTCCCCATCACGAAGGACGAGTGCCTATTTTTCATTATTACAAGTTCAAAGAAGGTAACAAACACTCGTTGTATCTCATTGGAATATGAGTCCATTATCATATGTTTTATGAACCTGATAAAGGAGAGTATGATTCCCAAAAGAGGGTCTCTCAATGTTTAGTTTAATGAGTCCATTGAAATATAACTTGGTATCGTTCATATTTAGAGAGTCTAAACGAAGACAAAAGAAGACTCCAAAAGGTGCTTTTTTCGTACGATTTAGTCCCTAGGGCCCGGAAAAGTATAAAATAATGCCCGAGAGAACTCTTCTAGCTGAGGTCAACTAGAGTACTCCTTTTTCATAATTAGTCAATCCAAACCGAAAAGAGATAAACTACCATCGAAAAGATGACTCTTCAAGTACTTTTACAAGCGTGAAGAAGACAAGTTCACTCGACAATTTTTTCAAATTTTAAGGAGTCTAAAAATAGTTTAAATGTGACTCCATAAGAGGTCCTCTTTTTCATAAGCCAGTTCTAATGAGTCTGAAAAAGAAAAAAAGTATACTCGAGACCCTTTTACTAGGTTTTTTACGAGAATGTCAAAGGTATAAATGACTCTCACTACTTTTTGATCTTATCCCAAATAATGAAAAATACAAAAGGAACTTACAACATAACCACGATGCTTCTTTAATATGACCCAGAATATCTAAAAACCAAGTTAGGACCAATTTCATATAAAACTATATAAAGTAAATGGTAAAAACCCTAAAATTAAAATATTTTGACTTTAATAATAAAAATAAAATAAAAAATTACTATAAAAGGATGGTAAATAGTGATTTTTTACCATTGTGACTTTTTTTTATCATAGTGAGAGTGAAAATTGGTGGAAAATAATTTCTTTTCATTTGCATATTCTGAGAGTTGTGGACGACCTCTGCATAAACCGCTTGGACCAGGTAACTTCTAACTCTTATCTGTTTATTTTCATCGGTGCATTTCTTGTTTTAGAAGTCAATTTTTTGTTTTTTGTGCAAATCCCCAAAGGGGTAGTGCACATACAGGTTGGCACCTTTTTCCCTTTCGGGAGAGGCATCGGTGCATCCATCGAAAGAGGAAAGGGTGCTAAGTCTCCTATGGGAAAAGGCACCGATGCTCTGTCCTATAATAGATAGTGCAACAACGATCGCGACACTAAAAAAATCCATGCACAGTCAATTTTAAGTTCTATTTCCTTCCTTAAATGATTTATACTTGCTTCTAATGATTGTTTGAATGTTTTTTGCACGGAAAATAAGAGGCAAGATGGTCATATGGAAAGAAAGAAAACATGACCTGGATGACCTTCAGGAAAACAAGGATCTAGTTACATTGAGAGCCCTCCATGAGTGTGGGATTCTCAATTTCTTTTGTATACTAGGGATGAGAGCCTATGTGTGGTTGGTGGAACACATGATATATATGGATGTGGGATCCTCACCAGTAAAATTTTGTAGTGGGTACCCACACTCTCACAATATATGTAGAAGAAATATATTTTCTGACTGGTCTATCCCGTAGGAGAAGACAAATGACACTGACAGGGCCATGAGGAGGTGAGGAATCTTCTGATGACCTTATTGATGACCACTGTTTGATAAGGACTCATTCAATTGGACGTGGGAATATTCCCATCAAACATATTATATACAAGACATTGAGGACTGTAGCCTTTACCATCAAGAAGGTTACATGTACTAGGTCCACTCACTTGACCACTTGGGCGCACATGCTGTATGCATTTGAGTGCATGGATACCACTCTATTTAACTGGAGTGAGGGAATCTTGGTTAGATTGAAGGATCAATAGACTAAGTGTAGGAGGGGTTAGATAAATTAGTTTGGTTATGGGGCAATCATAGTATCCTTCTTCCGAGAGAGGGTCCCATTGATGAGACCCGAGGTTCCACTGATGAGAATAGATGCAGAGGATCCACAGATGAGTAGGTGGGTGTATGCCATAGCCCTCCATGGTGGTGAAGGAGTCCCCAGAGTCACCTATGGGCCAGCCTTTTTTCGTTGGCTGAGGAGCCAAGTTTTGAGGATAGAGGACTATTCCTACGCGGGGACTAACTTCTGTGAGGATCCTGATCTACCACTTCCTGATGGAGACTTATGGGACGACCGAGGTAAGAAAGAAACCGTTATCTGTGTTTTTATATATTTTTAATTTTATATTTTATTTTTATGTTGTAATGCTAAGATGTGAAAAAAATGTGGTGTGCATATATTGGGCCTTCCCATCTAGCTAGAGCCTCACTGTTGATGTATTTGTAACTTTGGAATGTATTCACTTGTATATCTCATATTGTACCCCGATGTTCCTATCGAGAGAATTATTTGTATTTCATTGTACCCCGATGTTCCTATCGAGAGAATTATTTGTATTTCATTGTACCCCGATGTTCCTATCAGGAGAGTCATTCATATAATAAAGTCATGCAAATTCAATGAGGTTAACCCTCCATTGCAAGTCAGGGCAATAGTCCCCACAATTGAGCTCAGGTTAACCCTCCTTGTTGATCAGGGGGGAAAAGTCCCCATAGTTGAGGGGCACTAGGGTTATTAGAATCTCCTAGATATGTCATCCCTGGTAAGTAATTTTCAAGTCGAAAACTAGTATAAATAGAGAGTTAGACTCTCTATTTGTCACATACACTCACACAAGTGCGGCGCATGAGTGAGAGAGGAAGTTGCCACACAAGTGAGAGAGAGAAAAACTATTGGAGATCATATTTTCTATATTTGGGTTTTCATGATTCCATTGGTGCTCATTCTATCTCCGAGGAAGTTGTGGGGTTTTCTCCTTTATGGTTTCCTCGAGGAAAATTCTGTGTCTCTTGTCTCTTGTGATTATTGCTGTGCATGTTATTCTCTCAGATAAGATCCTAAGCTCATATTGCTTAAATGATAAAAATATAACATGGTATCAAAGCTAACTTGAGAAGAAGACACTGTGCAGCTGCAAAATATAGGGCTTCTTACTTTTTGGGTCTCTCTCCACAATCCATCAGAAAAAGGAGGCTAGGCTAACTCTCCATGGAAGGGCGCATCTTTCTGTTGAAGCAGAATTTGATTCCGGGCATTTTCAGTTTCTGCCGTGAGAAATTAGGAATTTTTACATAAGAGGAATTTTTGAGTGAGCCCAGCATAGGATTGATATCCTCATAAAAATAAAATTTTAGAGACCAAGGTCGAAGTTTTTTTTTGAGTAAAACTCCGAGAAATTTAAACCCTAGTTTGACCCCGGGCCTGAAAAACCCTAAAATACTAAAACAAGTAGTTTTGGTACATTCGATATATCTCAGGATTGAAGAATTCTCAAGGGACAAAATTTTCATAGGATGAAGATAAAGTCCTGGTGTAGCCTGTGTAAAAATTTCAGCCTCAGAATCACTATATTCTGTGAGATATGATTCCTCCCAATCAGGTTTCCATCCTCTTCTAGGATTCATCCCTAAATAGGATACCTAGGAAGAACTGCAATATCTCGGGATACAAAGGTCCAAATGAAATTTAGAAAGATTTTCCAGATAGAAAATAGACTTAAATTTTGGTGGTAAAAGTTTCATACCCCGATGATGAAACAGTGACACGTGGTAGTCCGTACAAGTTCTCTATGCTGAACAGTCCTCAAAGATGTCACCTTAGGAAAAATATCATAAGTCCCAATTGGTGAAACCTATTCTTCTCAAAACTATGGTTTTGGAAAGAGGAAATATGAGGCTACCTTATTACACAATTGTAGACACAGAGGAGCAGTTTTCTTGGAGATACCACAGAAACAATATCAGGAATTTATGTAGAAGAAATTGGAAAACTAGGGCTTCTTATTCCAAGAGCTTCCCTCCATTCTTTTAAAAAAAGGAGTACATTGGACAACTTGAATTGAAGAGGTCTATCTTTATATACAATAATATCTTAAATATTCCAAGTTTTGGAAATTAGGGTTTCTTTGAGAAACCCTAGATCAACCAGATCCAGAACCAGGATGAACACCTCAAATCGGTAAGATCTAATATTTTTCTATTTACATTTGAGGTTCTCATTTCGAAATGACTAATCACACCAGCTTGATGACAATATTGGTGAAGCTGACAACTTCCAAGCATGGAAGTATAGGATCTCATTATTTCTTGAAGGAAATGAATTAGACACCTACATAAGTGGAGAGGTTAGAGTTCTAGAGGGAGATAAGGCTAAGGCCTTACACAAGAAGAACGTGGTCAAAGCCAAGAGTATCACCTTATACCACAAGTTTCTTCCCTAAATATACCTAAAGATATGTTTGATTCATTGACCAAGCTATTTTGAAGGAAATAATATAAATTAGAAGAAGTATAGGAACTCCATGATCCTTGAAGAAATTGACTTAGATCAATATTTCAGTAAGAAAGGTCTAGGAGCCAGAGGGAGATGAGGCCAAGGCTAGAGCCAAGGGAATCATTATAGATTCTATTAAAGATCATCTCATCCCTCATGTGTCATCCTTCAAGACACTAGAAGAAAGCTTTTGATTTTATGATGAAGCAATCGAAGAAGAATAAGATATGGTGATAACCACCTTGAATGGCCTCCCAGGATCATGGGATTCATTCATTCAAGGAATGTGTGCCAGAAGGAAGTGATTACTTTAAGCAGACTCTGGGAAGAGCACACACAAGATGAAGCTTGACCCATAATAAGAGAAGAGAATATGGGAGAAACTGAAGATCAAGCACTCATGATTCAAAGAAGATCCCTCAAGCGATGAGGAATATGAAGAACTCAATTCTTGAATAACCTCTTATCCATGTTAAGCATTTGGATAAGAAATGATGCTGTTATGAATGAAGAAGATGGTGAATATGAAAGAAGGAGTCTACCCATGAAACAAATAAATATAAGTATTCAATTGTCATTTCATGATATTATTTTGTTATGCATTTGTTTATATTCAGTCGATGCGTTATGCCACATGATAGAATGTTTGCATTAATGACAATATACTACTAATATGCATGTGATGGGTAAGTAGCTCATGGTGCCATACAAATATCCATTGCTAGTTATCTAGAATGAAACCTCTTTGCTGACATATTGGATTAGTGCACAATATCAATGTTGTCATGGTATATATGGAAGAAATATATAAAGTTTCCATGAGATACGGATGAATGTTGTATTGGCTAAAATAGTTGCATGATCATATATTTATGCATAAGAATTTTCATTATGAATATGCCTTATGAAGTGTTTCTAACTATACAACTAATGCATTTGTCTTGTAGGAAAGATCGCATTCAATCTCCTACAAGAAAAGAAGGATGAGACTTGTTCCGAAGAACAAGTGGTGACAGCTCAAGAAATAATCCAAAATGAACGATGATGACTAGAATGTGTTGTCGAAGATCTAAAGGGAAGTCCGTAGTATCTTCTATATGGATCTGTAAGATCCAGTATGTAGTAGGATACATGGAAAGATTCATAGCATGAGGCTTCTCACGGAAAGAAGACATAGACTACAAAGAGAAATTTTCAACCACTAGAAGTTTGACAGGCATAATCATGTGTGTAAAGTAAAGAAGGCCTTGTTCGAGCTCATAAGACACCCATGGGATAGCACATACATGAGGAGCTTGAAGATCAGCTAGAGTGATGAATATCTTAACCTTTACTACAAGGTTGAAGATGAAATCCTATAGAGGATGACAACCTCACATATGGGTGCATGAAGAACTTTTGAAAAGGTTCAAGATAGAGGATCTTGGTATCCAGTGACCCTAGATGGATACATAGAATATTAGTAGTAGAGGAGGCTACTTGTCACTCCGGTACAGAATGTATCAATGCATAGAGTACAAAAGGCAGAGGGAGAATGATGCTCTGTTTCAGAGGGAGTGACTGTAGAATATCCCAAGGTTCAACATGGTAAGATAGGATGGATATATTACTAATGGCTCTAGGATTACTGAGAGTAAAGCATATTCCAACCTTTGCTTCAAGGTTGAATGTAGAAGACCAGTGATGCTCCTATTATATGTCAATGACTTGTTCCTGACAGAAAAAGGGAACTCATTAAATTTGCAAGAAGAGGAAGCTTGCTAGGCATAGAGGTGTGGTAGAATATAGATGGAATCTCCATGGGACAAGGGAAGTATGCAGTAGAGTGTTATCTAGAATATTTCACTTTCTGTGAACAGTAAGGTGTTCCACTAGTCTGAAGGGTTCAGATCTAGAACAAATCAAGGACAGAGTTTGAAGACTCTCCCTGGATGCCGTAGATACCTGGAATGTGATGCTTTGATAGTAACCCTGTGTACCTACAATCAGCTTAAACATGAAAACACATCAAAGCTTCCAGAATATAATCTACTGATCCATGTTAGTGAGTAAGGAATCTAACAACATACATGTGAAATCAAACAACAACAATAATGTGGGACGAAAATCAACTTGCATTAAGATAAAAATGGAGAAATTTACAACCAAGCCTTAGTGCTGACATGCATCTCCATGAAACCAAGCACTCTCATCCCCATAAGGTTCAACTTTAGCTCTCTATGCTCTCCAATGGTTTGGGCTAAGTGATCAATCCAACATCATAACAATACCTTCATATTTCTCTCTCTCAACCATGGATATGAGATTGTATTTATAGGGCTTAATGGATAGGAATGGTTGAGAGATTTGTGGATGAGGTGGCCTCTAAGATTCTATGATGGGGGATCTTGAGCTCAACTGACCCACAATGATAGGGATAAGGGAGGCCACGAGGCTTATGCTCTAGAATCCTTGAGAAACTTCTCTTTTTCCCTTTTTACCGAGGGTACCGTGTTTCTTCTTAAATTATAGAGCGGTTATGGTAAGTAACACTTATGGACTAAGGGTCATAAGTGGTGGCACCACTTGTGGATAACAAGGGATAGGTGGTACGAACAAGGTAATGCTCCTGGACAACAGGGAAAGCGCGGTGCTGTGAATTTTCATGAAATATTGACAATTAGCATGGGTTTCCACTCCAAGAGTTGGGATTCAAGGAAAGTAGGTATGTCAAAGGTCTTATCACATCATGGTGATAGGATTTTGTTATAACAGAATGCTCCCAAAGCATGAGTCTTAGAGGGATACGATAAACGAGAGCTTTGAGAGAACAAGTCGTTGCCATGAGATGAAAATGTCAGCTCGATCAGAGCATGTTGTCAAGTAGGCATCTATAGTACATCAATATTTTTGACTCATAGACACAAGTAGCCAACTCATAGTTGCAGACCAATACAAGGTAGATCCATGAGAGGAATAAACAAGCATGGCTACTAGAATACATCGTAGATCCATGTGATGGAGGACTCAAACTTGGACATATCTACCAGACATACAATGTAGATCTATGTCATACAGACACAAATTTGAGCATAGCCACGACCATACAAATGTGGATCCATGCTAGATATACAAAACTCCATCGCAATCTAGGGAAAGCAATGAGCGCTTAAACAAATACCCATGTTCTTCACCTTGTCTTCCATAAAGTACGATTCTATCCATGTGATTACAATGATCTGAAGTCAAACATGGTGGAAACCACTTGATTACTGGTCAATGATGTGAACAGTTAACAAGTGCGAGGGAGATCACCATTGATGTCAGTGATTCCCAAGGTACTGTAGTACAATCTACTAAGTGCGATTAGATGTCCTGATGTCGAACACCCAGTTGATTCTATCGATCAAAGGTCAATGATGTGAACCTATGTCGAGAGCGAGAGAAACTGTCATTAAGGCATACAGATCTCAAGGTACAAAGTTTTTTTTCTAAGACTATTTTTTGGATAATGAGCTGATTTTGATAGGAACAGTCTCGTCGAAGGAGGGACATGATGAGTCCCACATTGATGACATGAAAATCGAAACATAGTTATGGAATGATGTGAATGTAGTAACCATAAGACGGACTCAAAAGTACTGACATGAGACTATGTGGACTGTAGATGTAAACTTCTTCAAATCCCCTTTGAACATTGGGCGGCATGACAAATGACTTGGCAGCATGATTGAACGAGACAAACACATGATGTGACAGTGGACAATAAATTATTTTGAAAGACTCAAAGGAGTGACATGACTCATGAAAGTGGATTGTCATGGAGATCAACTGAATACCCAATTTACTGACATGATGTGTAGACAAGTGCCATGTACAAAGGTAATGACAAACAACTGCCATTATTTGTAAAACGATTCCCTTCCCATTTTCACCATTATGATCGATGAGTGCCTCTTTTTGGTTTTACGAGTTCAAAGAGGGTAACAAACACTCGGTATAGCTTTTCGAAAGACAAGTCCAGACTCATATGTTTTACGAACCTGAGAGAGGAGGGGTTCATTCCCAAAACGGGTCTCTTAATGTTTAATTTAACAAGTCCACTGAAAGAAAACTCAATATCGTTCATGTTTAGAGAGTCTGAACGAATACGGAAGAAGAATCCAAAGGGTCCTTTTTTGTATGATTTAGTCTCTAAGGCCTGAAAAAGTATAGAATCATACCTTAGAGAACTCTTCTAGTCATGATTGGTTGGAGGGTTCCTTTTTCGTAAATAGTCCTATCCGAACCGAAAAAGAGATAACCTACCATCAGAAGGATGAGTCTTCAAATACTTTTATGAGCATAAAGAAGACAAGTACTCGACAATCTTTTCATATTTAGGGAGCCTAAAAAAAGTTAAAAGAGGAATCCATGAGGTTTCTTTACACAATGTCACTTTTTACAAGCCTGGAAAGAATCAGAAATGGACTCGATGATATTTTCATGTTTAAGGAGTCTGAAAAAAGATGTGAAAAGAAGACTGCATGACGTGTATTTACACAATTTCAATTTATACGAGCCTAGAAAGATTTGAAAATGGACTTAGACCTTTGATACTAAATTTAAGGAGCGTGACCAAAGTGTTGTAATAAATGCTCATCAACCTTTTCCATTTTATGGAAGTGCAAAAAAGTCATAAACCAACTTCCAAATCTTTTTTGCTATAGTTCTCCTATCCTGCAATCGACTCAGAAACAAGTGTTAAATCCATTTAAAACTAGCATTAAGGGATTACGATAGATAAATTTTGACTAAAATATGATTTTATATAAAAAATATAGTAAATCAGACCCAAAAATGCCTATATAAGTCATGTAAATAGTAAAAAATCAAATTATTTCACTATTTACCCATAACAGAGAGCACTTGGAGCATTTTCTTAGCCAGATCTTTAGCAGCTGATAACGAGAGTTCCCACCGTCCATTTTTAGCATCATCAGTTGTAGGTAATAGCTAAGACCTTTCTCTTTCATTTCATATTGTTTATTTTGAGTTTTGGTGGGGTTTTAGGCTCATATAGTAAGCCCTAAAACCTTAAATGCGGGCATCGCGCATACCCCTTGCGGGATACGCAGTACCTCCAAAGAACCGCGCCTATAACATAGCTGACAGGTAGTGCCACTGCCTGTCTCCAATGGTGCATAGGTGGTGCTGGCCATGGAGACTTTAAACTAATACCATGAGCAGTATAAAGTCATTATTTTGATTTTTAATGATTAGGAATGTTTGTAATGCATGCTATGATTGTTTTTGACAGGTCTTGGTTGCTCAAAACATGGTGATATGGAAAGAAAGAATGCATGACAATGATGATGCCTTCACTAAGAGAAATGTGGGTTGTATTTCCGCATTATGGGACTGTGGGATCCTGAAGTTCTTCCGGACCCCAAGCATGGTGTCACACGAGCGGTTATTGGAACACATACTGCGGATGTGGAATCCAAAGCAATAGTAATTCAAGCTAGGGGCTCATATTCTTACAATGGAGGTAGAGGATATCTACTTCCTGACTGGCCTCTCGAGATAGGGTGCCCCCATCTCATTGACAGGTTCCCATGGAGGGGATATTACCACTCGAGAGCTTATGGATCGTCACTATGCTCCAGGGACGAGGACATCGGGGAAGAAGATCCCCATCAGAGTAGTGATGAATGGGGCCATACGGACCGTCCTATTTACTATGCAGAGGGTGGCTGGGAGTCGGGGTGTGCACTAGGATTCTAGGGAACACATGTTGTATGCCATAGAGGCCATGGCACCCACGATGTTCAACTGGGCGGAAGCTATGCTTCCCATATTCAAGGATCAACTGACTAAGTGTCGACAAGGAGAAATAAAGAAGTTTGGCTTTGGTTCCATTTTAGCCAGCTTCTTCTTCGAACGGGTACCATAGCTAAGACCTCAGGTGGTCTTTAGGAGCTTGAGAGTGCAGGACTCCCGTATGTTGAGGTGGGTCCAGGTTATGGATTGTATAGGAGCAGGTAGGGGAAGGGTGAAGTTTGGTGATCCATTATTCATATGGCTTCGAGATCAGATCCTCATGGTTGAGGACTATGCTTACGCAGGAACGAACTTCACCGGAGATCCTGACCTACCACTCCCACCTGGCGGACAGTGGGGCGATATCGGTAAGAAGTAAGAAACCCTAAAATGGATGAAATGTTTTTATGTTTTTTATGTTTTATATTTTTTATGTTAAGTGATGAGACCTGTATATTCTCATGCAGATGTTGGAGCAGCACGACCTGGAGGAGATTCTTTGTTGGATAGGCGAGCTAGAGCTCACTTTGCACCACAGGGTGATGATATCATCAGGGAGATAGAGAAAAACCTGGAGAGGTTGACCTTGGATATCCTAGATGCTAACATTGATGACCTCCCGATGAGATATCAGAGATCCACAGCGGGAGTACTGGGTTGATTTAGTAGGCTGTTGCGTAGGGTAGCTCGAGTAGTGATGTGCTACCACGAGCACCACTAGTGTATGAGATATGTACTGGAAGTTGATAGCTTCAGGATTTTGTATGATGATTTTTCGTGAAAGCCTACATGCTTCAGATGAGGTCTCGGGACCTATTTTTTGTAAACATTTTCATATATATATATATATACAGACTTTTACACGGTGTTTATATGTTTCAAATGGAAAATGCATTTTATATGAGTTTTATGTGTCTTTAAATGTTTATTTACAATGTACCATGTTTGATTCCAATGTCATGAATGGGCAATATGCCAATCTAGGATGTAATTAGCCAATTAATTAGCAACTACATTATGTTCCCTAGAGATATGCCTATAAGTAATGGTATCAAATGACCTTTCTAGCAAATGTACTCTCTAGAAGAGGCAGAGGAGCACAGGGTTTCTAATGGTGTAAACATGGTTTAAATGGAAAACCACGAGTTGTGAGTCCATAAAGACTACTAGATCATGAACATCCTGGGAGGCAGCTTCAGTCAAAAGACCGATGACTGCTTCATACTCGATGATGTTATTAGTAGCAGGACCTATACAAACCGATCCTGAACTGACCAAATATTTAGCTGGGGAATAGAGAACCCAAGCAGTCGAGGTGAGATTCAAGGTGTGGTAGCAAGCACCATCAGCGAAGCGCTAGAAATCCATCTGCATGACCAAAACATGGTATGAACAGATGTGGACACTAAACTCAAAACCATCTTGAAAATACTAAAAGCACACTAAAAGTCAATCAATATACATATATACAAGATGCTATCCTAGAAAGAACTAGGCATAGTACCTTTTCAGGTACAACCCATTACGAGGTTTCCCCAAAGGGATTCCATCATAATCAATGAGCTCGTAAGCCCCTTTCTCTAAAACCTTAAAAATAACGAAAGGTCTATACCACATGGACTCGAACTTACCCTTCCCTAGCTTGTCATATCTTTGGTCATAAGTCAAAACTAGGTCACCCTCATTAAAGACACGGGGTTGGATGGATTTATCATACTACGCCTTGACATGTTTCTTATGTGCCTCATTAGCTAAGGCAACATCTCTCCAAATCTCGTCAAGGTTACGCAAGTACACAAATATTTATTCCTCTGTGGAAGTGTCAGGGAGAAGTTCGATGGAAAGTTGTAAAGATGGAATTTGACATTGAATTGGTAAGACAACTTCGAGTCCATAAACAAGCTGGAATGGCGTGAAACCAGTGGTTGTTTTCACCGAAGTCCGATAAGCCCAAAGGGCGGAGAAAAGAACGTGGTGCCAGTTGGATTTATGATCTCCAACCATCCGATGAAGCATAGTTTTTAGAACTTTGTTAATGGCCTCTACCTGACCATTAGCTTGTGGATGATATGGTGTAGAGTTTTCATGGCGAAAAACTATCTTGGCACTCATTTCCTCCATAATATTATTACGAAAATGGGATCTGTGATCAGTAACGATGGACTACGAAACTCCAAATCTAGCTATGATATGATTGAATAGGAAGAGAGTGGCAGTATTACCATCTTCTGCATATGTAGGCATGGCCTCAGCCCATTTTGTGAAATAATCAACAGCTACAATGATGTAGCCATGCCCCTCGGTTGAGGTAGGCTTACAATGCATGAAGTCAATCCCCCATTTTGAGAATGGGCCGATGGCAATGACGGGGTGTAGCGGAGCAAGATGGGTGCGATTTTTAGGATAAAAGTGTTGACAAGGTGGGCATTTCTTAATAGCCTCATGACAGTCTTTGAAGACAGAAGGCCATAAATAGCCAGCGTGAAGGATTTTCTGGGCTGTAGCCATCCCAGATAAATGAACGCCACATGCTCCAGAGTGGAAATCATTCAACACATGTTCAACCTCCTCATGGGTGAGGCATCGCCAGAGAATAGATTCAATCCCACGTCTATACAAGGTATCATTCAATATGAGGTAGTATTTTGCGTGGTGACGGATACGGCGGTGATCATCACGAGGTAAATGCAGCTGAAAACATTGTGTCTAGAGATAAATAAGAAAATCTCCATACCAAGGTTTGGTATTGCTAATCAGGAATAGGAATTCATCCGGAAATGAATCTTTGGGCTCATATTCCATCGAATCACAGGGAAGATCACACCTAAGCTCTAAAAAGACCAAGTATTTCTTTGATGTGGCTTTGGAAAACTCCAGATCAAAATCCTAAAGTATGACTATCCAACGGGAGTACTTGCCCCTGAGCACCTGACGAGTCAGGATGTAGTACATCGGGTTCTGGTCTGCAAATACAGTGGTAGTGCGGAGCAAAATGTAGTGATGAATCTTTTGTATAGAAATGAACATGGCCAATGCTAACTTTTCCACACATGAATAACCAGTTTTGGAATCCATAAGATTCTTACTGGCATAATAAATAACGTGCTCCTAACCATGGAGATTGTCCCGCACTAAAAGCATAGTGATGGTAGTAGCTGAGGCAAAAATATACAAGAGAAAGTCCTTTGAATAATCCAGGGGGTGTATCATGGGTGAATGAGTCAGAGCGTGCTTGATATTATCAAAGGCGCATTGGGCCTGGTCATCCCAAAAGAATGGGGTGTTATTCTTGAGGAGACACATATAACTGTGCATTTTCTCTCTGAAATTGCACACGAAACGACGGAGAAAGTTTTCCTTCCCCTAAAAACTTTGGAGTTCAAGGAGATTAGTTGGGGCTGGTAGATATAAAATGGTGGCAATTTTCAAAGGATTGATCCAAATGCCATCTTTGGATACCACAAAACCTAGCAGACATCCCGTCTCAACACAAAAAACACATTTATGCGGATGGAGCCATATATTATAGTGACGAAATCTTAGTAATATCTCTCTAAGATGACCAGGGTGGTCCTCCCATTGCTATGAATGGGCATGGAGGTTGTCAAGGTATGGTTCAACAATATGTTTAATATCGTGAAACACATAGGACATCGTGCACTAGAAGGCGGCTCCAGCATTTTTCAAGCCAAAAGGTAACTCCTTATATGCAAAGGTTCCCCATGGGAAAATGAATGCCGTATTATGCTGATCAGAGGGTAATATCTCAATATAATTATAGCTAGAGAAGCCATCCATAAATGAAAACATGACATTGCCAGCACAGTTGTCAATAATCTGATCGATGTGTGGGGAAGGAAAGTTCTCCTTAGGAAAGGATTTATTCAAATCCCTAAATTCGATACAGACTCTAATGGTGCCCTAATTTTTATTGATAGGGACAATGTTCGATACCCATTCCGTCAGGGGTACAGGATAAATAAACCCAGCTTTGAGAAGTTTCTCAATTTTAGCTTTTATAGTTGTGGCCTTTCGAGGATGGACTTGCCTTAGTTTTTGCTTGACCATATTGGCCGAGGAATAGGTATTAATCTCATGGACCACAATGGATGGGTCAATCCCCAACATCTCTTCATAGGACCAGAAAAAAATATCATGAAATTATTTAAAAAGTGCCGTATAGGTTTCAGATTCATCTGCCGAGCATTTCTGCCCAACATGAACATGCTTGATAGTATCAGGCTTGGCTGATATGTTGATAGGGTTTGTCTGAGTAATGTTGCAAAGGTTTCCTTCATAATCTGTATCTTGCAACAATATAGGACTTTTGGGTACGTTGACAATATCAGTAGGAAACAAGGATGCAAAATCATGGCTAACCGAACTGGTGTTGGGGAGGAACATAGATCTATGATGGTGATCCTCCCAAATGGACTCATCCATATTCATGATCTCCATAATGGACTCATCGGAGGGGAAATTATCAGAGAGATAATCTAGAACAGGAAGAGAAGGCTCTAACTAGTATGGTAAATGGTAAGGATCTGAAGCCACTAGATGAAGGTCATCTGTGTGATCATCGAAAAAGGTTTGAATGGTGTCATATAGTGCTTCATGTGGAATCAATGAGGTAGACTCAACAAATTGTTTACCCTTAGGCTCATAATCAAATGAGGTGATCATATGGATTGTCATGGTATCCGTGCTAGGAGGAGTGGGTGGAAAAATCCCCATAAGGGATGAATCCTTCAACATGCCTACCCCAATCGACAAGTAAGGAGGAGGGGACTGGCCTAACATGGGTATGTTATTGTCCGTGGAGGTAGTAACATCCAGCATACAAAAATCAAGTTGGTCAATAGTAACAATTCTCCCTAGATGCAGAAATTGGACTATTCGGAATACTGTTGAGGAGACATCAGTCATGGCATAGAACCAATTTCTCCCTAGAAGAAGGTTGTATTCTAAAGGGGCATCCACCACTTCTACTTGAATGGAAATGGTTTTCCCCCCCAGCTTGACCGCTAGGGATGATATGAGACCATGGGGTTGGAAACCACATCCATCAAAGGCCTTAAGGGTTGTAGGTGATGTTACAAGCTCAGGAGAGCCGAGATCCTTCCAACAAGACAGAGACAAAACTGAGGTCGAAGCTCCTTCATCTAGTATCGTTCAAAAAAATTTCTTTCCAACTACTTTTGTAATGACCTAAAAAGAAAGTTTATGCGGTAACCTAGACTTATAGTTCTCAATATTGAAATGAATCAAATTAGTTTTATTCGGGTCTAAAGCTCCTAATGCTGTCAACAAGTTTTTGCACTATGTAGGGCAACTTTGGAGCACTTCTAGGGTAGACATTGCAAAAGGTGCTTGAGCGAGATATTCAACGAAATTATAAAATTGAGCATCTCGGGCATTAGGGTTAAATACTACCTTCCGAAGAGTACTCTTAGGTGTGCGCAAAATCATGTCAAGAGTAGGCTTCTCGATAGATAAGGGGATAGTAGACGAGGATTCATGAGAGCTAGTAGAGGGAGATTTCCTTGAAGACGGATGGTATTCGTTCTTATTCGTGGGTTTGTCATAATTCTGAATTCGAGTTTACAGATGGATGGTATCTGAGGAAATCATATGAATTTCCTCTAATGAACTAGAGTTACCCTGATTAGACATGTGGTCTATCAGTTGTTGTTGAGAGGGAAAATGATCCATAAGTTCTGCAGGTGCGGGATTGGACTTCAGAAACTGGGAGATTTCGTCCCGACAAGGAAACACCTTTGAAAAATGGTCACCTCCGCATAGCAGACAGGGATATTTTTCTTTTCTTTTCCCTTTATCGTTATCACTGTTGGTTGGTCTTGAAGTCTCCTATTGGTTTCTAGGTTTTTTATTTCTGTTTTTACCTTTCTTTTTATTATTACCCAAGGTTTGAGTACTTTAAATGGAATTGACCTCGATGGAAACCTTGGGAGTCAAAGGAGTAAGGGTGGCAGTTTGGGGTTGCTTGGTAGGTTTCGGTATGGATGGGGACTGGATTGAACCAACAATCCCATCAACAGGTACTTCTACTGGTGGCTTGGCGAGATTGGTGCTAGGGTGAGGAGCTTGAGGAATCAAGTCATAAAGGGTTCCAAACTGGGAATAAACCAAGTCTAGGTACTGAGCCTGACTAATAGCTTGCTCTTCACTAACAACACCGCCCATAGCCACATCTTAGGAAATAGGAGGCAACAAGGATTTGGTGAAGCAATTAGCTAATAACTGATCTGGAATAGGGGCCTTAATAAGCCTTCTCTACCTTCTCCACTCATGAATATGATCAGATATGTGGGTGGAGGTATTCTAACATAGAGAGGTTAAAATATCAGTACCCGTTTCATAACAAATAGAGAGATGAAAGTGTGTGAGAAACCGGTTGCCAACGAGCCAAAATCCACAAACGAATGTTATGGGAATTCAATGTACCACTTCGCAGCTGTACCGGTCAAAGTTCATTGAAAGAGTTGTAATCGAATAGAATCATCCATGAGGGAGTTTGAATAACACCACAAATGGAATGTCATAACATGGTTCTTCATATCGTCTCCTTGCTTCCCATTGAACTTTGGGATATCCGATGGTAACTTTACCAGAATGGGTGGCCATGAGGGATTGTGTTGAATGAGGTCATTAATCAACTTGGACAAATTAGGTAAGTCCAAAGTTACTAGTAAAGGTAACTGTCTATTGGGATGCACATACTGGTAATATTGATATGGCATATAATTACCAGTATGACCATAAGTGGACTAAAAAACAGGTTGTTGTGACGAAGAACTACCAGAAAATATGCCCATAGGGGGTTGATTTCTAGGATCATGAATGCTAGGACCACTAGGGCTTCTAGGAGGAGGGCCACCAGGGTCACCAGGACCACCAAGACCACCGAGACCACCAGGACCACCAGGACCACTAGGAGGTGGACCACTAGACCCACCAGGGCCACCAGGAGGAGGTAAACCTCTAGAGCCTCCAGAACCACTAGGAGGAGGGCCACCAGACCCTCTAAGGCTAGAAGAAGGAAAGCCACCAGGTCCCTAAGGACCACTAGGATCACCAGGACCATAAGGAGGAAAGTTTCCAGATCCTCCGAGACCATTAGGCCCCCCAGGGGGAGGACCTCCATAAGGCGGTCCTCCAGCACCTCCCACAGTATGAATAGTCATCCCACCCATGGATGGCATGTAAGACCAGTTGGGTTGCCCCTATGGCGTAAAATAATTACTAGGGTGTGGAATTCTTGTAGGATTGGGTGGATGATTAATATTACCTACAGGTATGTGATAACCATAACCTCCAGAAGATTGAATGGTTATAGGTTGTGCCCCCGAGGGCTGACCTGAACTAGATGGGGGATTAACCACATTAGTATGGGTGGGAGGGACATAAACAATATATGGTTCTATGTTAGAGGTCTATCCTTGACTAGGTACAATTCCAGTGTCAGATAACGTAGGTCGTGTCGGGGGTTGCCCCTGGCACTAGAAGGTGTAGACGAAACGGGAAGTGAGGGTTGAACCCCAGGTGCAGAAGACCTGGGAGGATTAGGAATAAACGTAACATGAGAGGTGGTATTTTGACCTAGGTTGTGGGGTGTTATTGGATGATCTATAATTGGTTCAATGGGTCTCATAGAATTAGCAATTGAACGATATCCAATAGGAACAAATGTGGAACGTGATGGTGTCGGGCCTAATAGGTCATCTATTTTCCTATCAATCTCCTTTGCATAGAAAATGGTGGCATGGTATTTCCTACGTTCTTCTTCCATTTCATAAGAGTCTACACGAGTGCCAAATGAGGTAATGGCCTGTCCTACAGGGGTGTCCCAAAATGGAGCATTTGGGACCAAAATCCAGATGGGTAGTATCATCAACACGACCTTCCATGGGAGAATGGAACGAGGTATCTCCCTGGCAAGGCTGTTGGACCAAGGGAGGCGAGTGTGAAGAATATGGTCCTCCACTTTCTGCAACCACACTATCTCCCGCCTAGGAGGTTGTAGCAACTCCTTGGTTGATAACTTCCATAGGATTTTCTCCTAAACCAAGAATTAAATCAGGTGGAAAGCCCTGTACTCTTTTGGACTGTCTTAACTCAGCCAGTTTGTATAGTTCCTAACTAGCCTAGGGTTTGAAATTATAGAAAACACACCAAAAACAATTCCCTATACAAGCTATAGGTCAAAACAAGCACACGTAAAGTGATAGGAGGAGTTCAAATAGTTAGGTCTGTCACCAGGATTGTTAAAAAGGTGCCACTCACGATATACCTCGAGGGTACATGCATAGTAATCTTCCCAAATGTTGTTTTTGGTGTATGGCTCCAAACAAGATGGGAAAAGGGCTTTTCTCAGATGGATAGGGTATCCTAGTGGGGTCTCCCGATATACTCAAGATACGTGGGAGCTCAAATCGGTAGTAGTGTTTCCTAATGCATAATTGTACACAAGGGGCCTTCCGATATACAATTGAGATGTGAAGTACCTTTCTATATATCTCAAGGGTACGTGAAATTCCATTTGATATACCGATGGTATGTGGAAGAACCGCGCGAGTCTCGAGATGTAATGCAGACAAATAATGACAACTCCTACACTTAACGATGCCCAAACACGTCTCTAACCTAGCACTCCAATTTCTACATAAATTTTAGCCTATAACTACTGTTAATTTTAAAGTGGATGGTTAGGTGAATGCATGATGTTTTGACGGAAAAGTAAAACCATGCAGTATGCTTGTGCAAATATTTCACTTTACCGTTCAGTATGCCTACTTACAGGAGGGAAAGACAGTCTTTTTTTTTGTTTCAAAACCAAAAAATACTTCCAAACAACAATCTTGAACACAAAAGTGAAGACAAGCAACACTCTACCAAACTGATTTCTCTTTTTCTAAAAGCAAATAAGAAGGGAGAGAATCTCTTTTCCTAAAAGAAAAATAAGAAGCACACTACATGAAAATGCACTCTATTTTTTCAATTTTCTCAAAACATAAGCAAATCTAACTTAAAACTACCATATTTTTTATTTTGATTGAGATAGTTCTAAATGCATAAGAGATGAAAGAACATGAAGATCCTGAAAGCTTGTGAAGCCAATCAGAGAACCAATGTCCAACGCTCAATGATGATAACCTAAGCTCAATCAAAAAATTTCTTTTTTAAAGCAAAGGAAAAAGAAGTTCACTATGCAAACAAGAAATGAAACTAAGATGCTAATCAAATGTTCTTCTTTTAGTCTATATAACAGAAATGAAAAGAGATTTTACTGACACCCTAAGCTTTAAAAAAAAAAAAAATCCTTTCGCAAACACAACCAACAAGCACAAAGGTGAATGAACAATAAAAAATCTTAATCAAACTTTTGAATTTTCCAATCAAACCAATTTTAAAACATAAAATCTCAAACCACAAGCATCAGATTCTGTAACACAAGTATGATAATGTAGAACTGAAAGCAACACGACTCAATTTTTTACAAAAAAATAAATAAATGAGAAAATGAGGTCTTGGAATGATGCCTACCTAGCACCGCGCTTCTCTGGTGTTGACACGGCAGTTCTATCCCAACACCGCTTCTTTCCAATGGGATACAGGCAGTGGCACCACATGATTCCCACTCTATTCAGGTGGTGGCACCCCTCATCGTATACTGCATAGGCGTGGTTCCCTATAGAAGACCAAAACAAAAAGATAACGATATATCAAGTCAGAACAGGACTAGATCAAGGTAAAAACTACTAGATTGAGTATGGAAACAGAGCATATAAGGTCGAAATGACTCAGATCTAAACAGATCTGTAAGTTTCAAACCAAAATGGATTAAGTCAAAAATTAGATCCGACTGAAGAGAGTTGGAGAAGGAGCCTAGATTTAGACAAGAGTTGAAAACTGAGGAAGATCAGAACAACTGATACATATAACTAGTCCCCAGCGGAGTCGCTAGATTTGTTAGCTGGAATATTTCACCTTCTGTAGACAGTAAGGTGTTCCACTAGTCTGAATGGTTTAGATCCAGAACAAATGAAGGATAGAGGTTGAAGACCCTCCGTGGACGCCGTAGATACCTCGAATGTGATGCTTCGATAGTAACCCTGTGTACCTGCAAACAACTTAAACACACAAACACATCAAAGGTGCCAGAATATAATCTACTGATCCATGTTAGTGACTAAGGAATCTAACAACATACATGTGAAATCAAACAAAAACAATAATGTGGGATGGAAATCAACTTGCATTAAGATAAAAATGGAGAAGTTTACAACCAAGCCTTAGTGTTGACATGCATCTCCATGAAACCAAGCAATCTCATCCCCATAAGCTCCGACTTTAGCTCTCTATGCTCTCCAATAGCTTGGGCCAAGTGATCAATCCAACAACATAACAATACCTTAATATTTCTCTCTCTCAACCATGGATATGAGCTTGTATTTATAGGGCTTAGTGGATAGGAATGGTTGAGATATTTGTGGATGAGGTGGCCTCTAAAATCCTATGATGGGAGATCTCGAGCTCAACTGACCCACATTGATAGGGATAAGGGAGGCCATGAGGCTTATGCTCTAGAAGCATCAAGAAGCTTCTCTTTTTCCATTTTTACCCAGGGTACCATGTTTCTCTAGTAAGAAATGCTTATGGACTAAGGGTCATAAGCAGTGGCATCGCTTGTGGATAACAAGGGATAGGCGGTGCGAACAAGGTACCGCTCTTGGACAATAGGGAAAGTGCAGTACTGGGAATTTTCATGAAATATTGAAAATTAGCATGGGTTTCCACTCCAAGAGATGGGATTCAAGGCAAGTAGGTATGTCAAAGGTCGTATCACATGATGGTGACAGGATTTTGGTATAACATAGAGATCCTGAAGTGGTTTGGGATAATGGAATGCAAGGCCATTACCACACCTATGGCATCAAACCTAAAACTATTGGGTGATGCTTCATCAGAGTTGGTTGATGCTACGATGAATCATCAGATGATTGGGTCCTTGATGTACCTGACGAATATGAGACCAGATATTTGCTTTGCTGGGAACACATTAAACCAGTTCCTGACAGATCCGAGACATGTTCACCTGATGGTTGCAAAGCATGCAGTGAGGTACCTAAAGGGTACAATTGATTATGGGCTCTAGTATGAGGTGAATCAGAATATTAACCTAGAGGGTTATATGGATTCAGATTGGGTAGGCAGTGCCATTGATAGGAAGAGCACTTCGGGGTGCTACTTCAGTTTGAGATCATGAGTGATCTCTTGGTTTAAAAGGAAGCAGTCCTTCATGGTGCTGAGTACAACTGAGAGAGTAGAAGTGAAGCTCTAGTTTGTGATCTAGATCGATATCTCTCGAAAGAGGGAGTTCTAGCATAGCTGGTGAGACAGGTTGTCTGAGCATAAAATCCTGGCAAAGCTCATAGGTTTCTTAGACGTAAAAAGTCCTGTAGGTTGTCCTCAGATGTAATCGGTCTTGGTGAAGCTTGCAAGTTATCCTTGGATATAATCAGCCCTGATGTGATTCTATGCTAGAAATGGCCAGAGTGAAGTTTGAGTACTTCAGGGAGAAGCTTGGTGTTCTCCAGATCGAGGTTCCTTCCAAGGGGAAGTGATGAGTCCATGAGCCTTTCTGACATGGTTGCAGGATGTGTTCCTCCCATGGTTAGATGTAAGTGTAGAGCCCTTCTGACAAGGTTTCAGGATGTGTTCCTCCCATGGTCAGATGTAAGTGCAAATCCCTTTTGACATGGTTGCAGGATGTGTTCCTCCCATGGTCAGATGTAAGTGTAGAGCCTTTCTGACATGGTTGCGGGATGTGTTCCTCCCATGGTCAGATGCAAGTGCAGAGCCCTTCTGACATGGTTGTGGGATGTGTTGCTACCATGGTCAGATGTAAGTGATGAGCCTTTCCAACATGGTTGTGGGATGTGTTCCTCCCATGGTCGGATATAAGTGTTGAGCCTTTCCAACATGGTTGCAGGATGTGTTCCTCCCATGGTTGGATATAAGTGCTGAGCCTTTCCAATATGTTTGCGAGATGTGTTCCTCCCATGATCAGATATAAGTGCTGGGACATTCTGACATGGTTGTGGGATGTGTTCCTCCCATGGTCATATTTGAGTGTTAGGTGTGCCTTTTTGACATGGGTGCTAGATGTGTTCCTCCCATGGTTAGATGTAAGTGTTGGGAGGACCTTTTTGACATGGATGCTGGACGTGTTCCTCCCATGGTCAGATATAAGTGCTGAAGAAGATTAAGACCTACATGAAGGCTAGGCCTACAACCAACATGAAAAAGGGCTAGCTCTGTAGAACTTCCTGTGATGAGTAGAATTGAGAGATAACACCATTTGAGCAAGATAACAGAGTAGTGATGATGATGATCTAGCGGCGATCCAAACTTGATGATGATTCAATGATGATCCAATATCGATGATGATCCAGATTTGATGTTGATCCAGTGATGATCCATATTTGATGAAGATCTAGTGATGATCCAGCTTTGATGATGATCTAGTGATGATCCAGCTTTGATGATGATCTAGAGAAGAAGACTTGTGCTGATGAATTGTGTCAAGAGAATACCTTCCTAGTTGAGAGCGAGTGTTGATGTATTTGTAACTTCGGAATGTATTAAATTGTATATCTTAGATTGTACCCCGATGTTCCTATCGGGAGAATCATTTGTATTTCATTGTACCCCGATGTTCCTATTGGAAGAGTCATTAATATAATAAAGTCATGCAAAGTCAATGAGGTTAACCCTCCATTGTAAGTTAGGGAAATAGTCCCCACAATTGAGTTGAGGTTAACCCTCCTTATTGATCAAGGGGTAATAGTCCACACAGTTAAGGGGCACTAGGGTTATTAGACTCTCCTAGAGATGTCGGCCCTGGTAAGTAATTGTCAAGTCAGAAACTAGTATAAATAGAGAGTGAGACTCTCTATTTGTCTCAAACACTCACTCAACTGGGGCTCATGAGTGAGAGAGGAATTACTCACACAAGTGAGAAAGAGAACAAAAATTGGAGATAATCTTTTCTATCTTTGGGTTTTACTGCTATCATTGGTTCTCATTCTATCTATGAGGAAGTTGCAGTGTTTTCTCCTTAATGGTTTCCACAAGGAAAATTCTTTGTGTCTCTTGTCTCTTGTGATTATTGCTGTGCATGTTATTCTCTTAGATAAGATCCTAAGATCATATTGATTAAATGATAAAAATATAACACTCTCCCATAGAGAGGCGAGGAGTAGTCCGAGAGATGGTGATTTGCTACACCGAGGCATATGAGGAGCTTGATGAGATGGAGGAGAACCTACAATGTTTGACTATGGTGATTCCAGACATTTCCATTGATGATCTACCTAGGAGATACCAATGCCAGACTGCAAGGGTTTCAGGCCGGTTTGGGAGGCTACTCTGTAGAGTGGCTCGGGCCATGATGTGCTACCATGAGCACAATCATGATTATTATCCTATAGTGGATCCCACATTTTTTGTACTATATTTACACTGAAATATTCGAAGCTTCAATTTTTTCCCTATATATATGTATTTTGAAACTATGACAATCTCAAACTTTAGGTGATATGAAATCTTGATACTTCAACACTTTTTGTATCTCAGATTTAGATTTTATATATATATGAAAAACATTTTATTTACAGATGTGTGTGCAAATGTGATGTGTGAATGTATGCCTACTATGAATCCAAATGGCATGTTTTTTATGTTAAAATGAACTTAACGATGAGCAATATACTGATCTAAGACAAAGTTTTCTAGGGAATATTCCACAGTGTTTAAATGTCTCGTAACATGTTGATAAGAAACTTTCTCAAACTACCTTTTTAAAATCCTAACTCTTGAGAATGTACGAAGGAGTAGGGGATTCCAGATGGCGTAGACTCAATTTAACTAATGCAAAATAAACTCCGAGTCTAAGTAAACCCTAATCTATCGTACATAATTAGTGAGGGATTCCGTCAACAATCCAATCACCGCATGATCCTCTGCAGGATTGTTGGTGGAGGGATCCAAACAAGTACCCCCTGAACTCACTAGATCACCTGTAGGACAGTACAACACCCAAGATTTTGATGCAAGACTCAAGGTGTAACAATTAGCACCATCCACAAAACCGACAAAGGTGGTCATCTGTCCATTAAACATAGGACTTACGTAAGTAGGGTTTTAAAAAAAACATCTTATATCCACACAAAAACCACACTTTAAAATAAACACACAACACTATATAAACAATATTTACAATGCAACTATGCTAGATGACCTATGCATAATATATTTTGAGGTAGAGCCTATTTCGGGGCTCTTCGAAGGGTACCCCATCATAATCCTTTAAATCATATGCTCTTTTCTATAAAACACGGCTGATAATATAATTCCCATGCCACATAGATTCTAGTTTCCCTGCCCCCAACTTATCGTGTTTCTGGTCATAGGTCAAGACCAAGTCTCGTTCATTAAAAGAGCGGGCTTGAACAGATCTGTCATATTGAGCTTTCATTCATCATTTGTGTGCCTCATTTGCTAAGGAAACATCATGATGAGTTTCATCAAGCTTGTTTAAGTACACGAACCGTTCTTCTTCTAGGGTGGTATTGGGTAAAATCTCTACAATGAGTTTCAAAGAAAGAATCTCACACTCTATTGGAAGAGTGGCGTCTAGTCCATACACCAATTGGAATGGTGTAAAACTAGTGGAATTTTTTACGGTAGTCCTATAATCCTAGAGCACAGAAAAAAGTTGCAAATGCAAATTAGACTTAACCTGCCCTACCATCCATTGAAGCATAGTTTTTAGGAATTTATTGATTGCTTCAACCTGGCCATTGGATTTTGGATAATAAGGTGTAATTTATCATGACGAAACCCTAATTTTACACTTAGTTGTGCCATCATCTTGTTTTGAAGATGTGACCTATGATCAGTGACAATAGCCCTAGGAATCCTAAATCTCGCAATAATATGGTTAAATATAAAAAGAGCATCCATCTTTCCATCTTCGGAGTACGTGGGAATAGCTTTAGCCCATTTAGTGAATTAATCCATAATAATGTATCCATGCCCCTCGACTGAGGTACGTCTACAGTGTATGAAGTCTATGGCCCATTTTGCAAAAGGGCCAATTGCTACAACATGATGTAGCGGAGCTGGGTGGGTGCGCTTTTTGGATGTGAATAGTTGACAAGGAAGGAATTTTTTGATAGTTTCAATACAATCCTTGAAAATAAAAGGCCAAAAATATTCGATGCGTAAAATATTTTGGGCAATAGCCAACCCAGAGAGGTGACCTCCATAGGATCTATAGTGGCAATCATTTAAAACGATGTCAGCTTCATCATGAGTGAGACATAGTTGTAATATGCAGTCAATGCCATGGTGGTATAAAGTATCATTAATAATGAGATAATACTTGGCTTGGTGGCAGATACAATGATGATCATCACGAGTTGCATTCGGTTGATATCGTTGAGGCTAGAGATAGAGAATGGGATCTCCACACCAAGGGTCATTCATACTAATGAGGAATAAAGATTCATCGAGAAATGAATCAATAGGATATTTTCCCTTAGTAATATAAGGAAGGTCACACATCAACTCAGGGAAGACAAGGGACTTCTTAGAACTAGTTTTCGAAAATTCCAACTCAAATTCCTAAAGAATAACAATCCAGTGTGATTTTTTTGCCCTAATTACTTGACGAGTTAAGATATAATACACGTGGTTAGAATCCGCGTAAACAATAGTTGCATGGAGCAATATGTAATGACAACTTATGTACTGTGATGACCCTGGCCAGGACGAGTTTCTCCACATGTGAATAGCAGGTTTCTGAGTCTAAAATACTCTTATTTACATAATATAGCACATTTTCTTGATCATTTTCATTAGTCTGGACTAAGACCATACTAATGGTTGAAAGAGATGCATCCACGTACAGGGAATAATCCTTCATATAATCTAGTGGTTGCCACATAGGTGCATACATAAGAGCGTGTTTGAGGTTTTTGAACACATGTTGCGTCAAGTCATCCCAAACAAAGAGGGTATCCTTTCTCAATAATCACATAAAAACATGTGTCTTTTTAGCATAATTACATACAAAATGATGTAAAATGTTTTCCTTCCCCTGCAAATTTGGAGTTTTGTAACATTGGTGGGGGTAGGTAGGGCCATGATAGCTTCATTTTTTAGAGGGTCAATACGGATGCCATCCTTGGATACCATGAAGCCAAGAAGTCGAATGGTCTCAACATAGAAAACATATTTATGTGGGTTTATTCTAATGTTAAAATGGTGACATATGATAAAAATGGCTCTCAAATGATCAACATGATGACCCTGCTGCTTTGAATGAGCATGCAGGTCATCAAGATAGGGTTCTACAATGTGTTTAATGTCATGGAAAGTGTATGACATGGCGCGTTGAAATGTAGAATTGACATTTTTCAAACCAAAAGGGAGTTTTCTATAGGAAAAGGTCCCCCATGGGAGAATGAAATCTGTCTTAAGCTGGTTTGATGGGAGTATCTCAATCTGATTATATAAGCCATAGAAGCCATCCATAAATGAAAAGATGACACTCCTGACACAGTTATGAATAATTTGATTGATGTACGGGGTGGGGAAGTTGTCCTTAGGAAAAACCCGATTCAAATATCGAAAATAAATGCAAACCCTAATAGTACCCTTCTTTTTATTGACAAGGACTATGTTGGAAACCCATTCAGTCAAGGGCACGGGGTAAATGAAACCAGCACTGAGAAGTTTTTCAACTTCTTCCTTGATGGCTGCTGTTTTCCTCAGATGTAACTGATGTAAATTCTGTTGACTTGGCTTGGAACCATGGTAGGTTTTAATCTTGTGTACTAGAATAGAGGGATCTATCCCTGTAATTTCCTCATAGGTCTAAGAAAAAAAGTCTCTGAATTCCTTAAATAAGGCCGTATAAGAATGTTTCTATGAAGGTGAAGAGTTTTGGCCTATATGGACGTTCTCTGAAATACTAGGTTTCACTGATATATCCAATGGGATGGTTTTGGTAATGTTACACAAAATAATCTCAAATTCAACATCACGAGTGAGGATCGGAGACTGAGGATCAATGACTATATCAAAAGAAACTGTTGATGCAAATTGTTTGTCTACCATATGGCCATGGGGAAGGAAAGAGGATCGATCGTGATGATCTTTCCAAGGCATATTATCTAGGGACATAACTTCCATGATGGATTTGTCAGAGTGAAGTGTATGTGAAAGTTAATCTAAATACAGGGGGGGAGGGGGGGTTCTAGCCAATACAATAGGTGATAAAGATATAAATCCACCGACAAATGATTTTTGATGGTGGGGTCACTGGTGGTTTGGATAGCGTGGTACATTTCCTCAAAAGGACTCATTGATGCTGATTCAACAATGGACTTTCCTTTGTTTATAGTAGAGGTAGAAATCATGTTCACGAATGCGGACTATGAAACAAGAGGATGATTGGATAATGGAAATATTCCCATGAGTGAAGAATATTCGATGAGACCTACTCCAATGTTATTGTGGGGTATTCAAAATTGGAACTTTGTTCGTAGTATTTGAGGTGGCATTCGGTGAACAAAAATCTAAGTGATCAACTGTATCAATCTTCCCTTGGAATGGGAAATGAACTATCCAAAAAAAGGATGAAGAAACAACTTGCATAGCATGAAACTAGTTGCAACCTAGGAGAATATTTTAATACAAAGGAGCGCCAACAACTTCAACATGAATGGAAATTGATTTTCCCCGCAGTTCTACCCGGAGAGAGGGAAGTAATCCATAAGTTTGAAATCCACAACCATCAAAGGAATTTAGTGTCGTGGGTGAATGATTAATTTTAGGAGAATCGATGGATTTCCAACAAGGAAAAGACATGAACAAGGTAGAGGCTCCCTCGTCCAATATGGTACAATGGATGGTATTTCCAATAGCCTTTGTGGACAACTGGAAATCCAACTGATGTGATAGCCTAGTTTTGAAATCATCCAACTTGAAAGTGATAATGTTGCTATTTTCAGGATCCAATGCTCCAAGGACTGTTAGCAAATTATTTCGTTGTGTAGGGAATGTTTGGAGTACCTCAAGAGTCGACATAGCACATGGTGCTTGGGCCAGATATTCAACTATATTATAGTACTGGGAAACACATGCATTAGGATTGAGAATGGAATTTCAAAGTGTACTCTTAGGTGGGAGAAGAATTGTATCAGGAATAGGTTTTTCAATCTAAAGACCGTTACTTGGAGGAGGGTTAGAAACTGAAGGTTTCTCAAATGGAACATCATCGAATTTCTTTTCTGGAGGAGGGTCATAAATTTGGGATGTTGTGTTAAGGTGAACCATTTCACTTGACATAATTTTGACTTCATCAATAGATGATGAAGAAGGCCCATGCCACGGATTGATGATAAATCAATTGCTGTTGGGTGGGGAAAGGGTCTGTAAGAACTATCGGGGTGGGTGATTTTTTCAAAAACTTGCTAACTTCCTCTTGACGAGGACACTCTTTAGTAAAGTGACCACCTCCACAAATCAGGAAGGGAAAATTTTCCTTTCTCTTTCTCTAAGAATCAGTATCAGGGTTTTGTGTTTTACCTTCCTGTTGGTTATCATATTTCTTAGATTTATTTTTACATTTATTCTTTCCTCCCGAAGACTCAACATATTGAACTGCATTTACCTCAGTGGAAACAACAGGAGAGGATGCAATTTTGGGTGGTGTAACATGTTGAATAACTGGTGTGGTAGGTCGATTTTGATTTTTCACAGATTTTGCCGTCGATTGTGTCTGAACTAAACCAAGAATGCCATCAATGAGTGGTTCCATTGCAGGTATTGAGGGGCATGATGTAGGGAGAGTAGCATGAGGAATTAAGTCATACAAAGTGCTTGACTGGGAATAAACCAAGTCTAAGTACTGATCACAACTAATTTACTACTCCTCCGTAACAACACCTCCCATGGAAACATCCCTAGCAATGGGGGGAATGGGAGCCTTAATAAACCTACATCTTTGTCTCCATTCATGTATATGATCAGAGATATGGGTGGAAGTGGTCTGGAGAAGTGAGGTTAATAGGTCTGTACCTATCTTGTACTGAATTGGTAAATGAAAAATGGGTTAACAATTCCATTAACAAGGAATTAAAGTCCTTAAAGGAATGTTGGGGTAGATCAATATACCATTTCGTAGCTACTCTGGTGAGGGTTCTATGAAATAATCGTAGACAGATTGAACCATCCATCAAATAATTTGATGAGCACCACAGATGAAAAGTCATCACATGGTTTTTGGGATCCTCACTAGGTTTACCGTCGAATTTAGGCATGTCTGAAGGTAACTTAACCGGGATCACTGACCATGAGGGATCATGATGTATCATATCGTTGATCAATATAGACAGATATGACAAATCTAACATAGAAAAAAATGGAAATTGTTAATAAGGTATTAAAGTCCTTAAAGGAATGCTGGGGTAGATCAATATACCATTTCGTAGCTACTCTGGTGAGGGTTCTCTGAAATAATTGTAGACGGATTGAACCATCCATCAGATAATTTGATGAGCACCACAGATGAAAATTCATCATGTGGTTTTTGGGATCCTCACTAGGTTTACCGTCGAATTTAGGCATGTCTGAGGGTAACTTAACCGGGATTGCTGACCATGAGGGATCATGATGTATCATATCATTGATCAATCTAGACAGATATGACAAATATAACATAGAAAAAAATGGAAATTGTTGATTAGGTTGAGGATATTGGTAGTATTGTTATGGAATTTGTAGACTAGTAAAACCATAAGTAGATTGATAAATGGACGTAGATGATGTCCCCATGACTGGTTGGTTAGGTGGTTGATTTACAAAATATGCACTAGCAGGTTCGTTAGGCTATGGGCCACTGTGACTTCCCCTACCCTCCGACTGACGAAGAGGACGCTACCACGGCGATAACCATCTGGGCTACCAGCCCCATGAACATGTGCATTCATAAAATTGCTGAAATGCTGAAATAAAATGCTTTGAACTAGACATGCATACATGATCATTTATCATACACAGCGGAAGCAATCATATATTCATACAAGCATTCAACATTTCCATCACATTCATTAAGAGAAAACATGATTGCAGAAGTAAAATAGACAAGATTACTTATCTTATGAAAAACTCGTTCCACAACCAGCTACGTCGCTGCAACGTTCCACCCAACTATAGGCCAGCGTGCTCCTTAATCTCTCAGCAACGATGCCACCCCTGAGTTGGGCATGATTCTCCAAGGAATAAGGAAGAACCAAGATTACACATAGCCAAGGATACATAAAGCACAGCCAAGCCAACACAGTTTGGTTTATCAGGCCATCAACAAGACAACCAAGCCAACATGGTCAGGTTTATCAGGCCATTAAGGAGTTGGGAAAGGATAAATGCTAAGCTGGTGAGATCATTACAGAGCTAAGAACACCTACACCAGAACTAGCCTAGCTTCTAAGACACCCACACACACCCAACACAAGGAATCAGTCCTTTCTCTGCTACACAGTCCCTCAGGCCATGCATTCCCTTCCAGTGCTATTCAGGGGTTGTGGAGAATAAATCCAATCCTCTAGCTCTATCTGTGTGGTTTCCAAACACACCAGGTTTATCAAGCAAACCAAGCCCCCATCCCTGCTCCCAACACAGTCTGAAGACAAACCATTGCACGCAAGAAATCAATCAACAGTTATAGCTTAATAGGGGAAAACGACTTTTGAGTCGTTCTTGGCCCTATCATGGCCAAAACGACTCCAAACAATCTACAGCAACCCCAAAGCGTAAAAACAAACAAAACTCATAATTACATGGGAAAACAACAGTCCCAAAACGTATCAGCATACACTACCAACAAACGTGGGGAAGAACAACTCGTTCTGCACAATCGAAGCCGCTGGGGAAAACTTACACAGACCACATTGGGGAAGAAATTTTAGTCTCCCAGCCTTTGCATGAGAGAAACTTGCACCAGACCCCAAAACATAGAGGAAAACATATGCACAGGCCACAAATCAGTAAGGAAAACTTACATGCAGTCCCTGAGTGTAAAAATGGCTCTCCAAAGGAAAAATCATGGGTGATAGTGACCGAACAGCTCCCAACTTGCTGCATGAGTAACAACAATGTAGAACCCACAAATCACCCTGTGAGGAAAGTATACAGCCACACCATATGAAAATACGTAGAGGAAAAACCGCGTGGGTAAAACCAGGAAAGTCTTGTGCGTGAGAATGAACAAGAATTCCCCCCCTGCTTGAGGGTGAACAACCAAGGAAAAGAATGGCGCCCTGGGGAGAATGTAGTGTTTGCTGGAGTGATGGCCGTGGTTTTCTTGCCATCGTGAGGTTAACCACACTGGTGGAGTGTGCGTGTGGGCAAGGACTGACAGTCCTGCCACACTCCACTCCCAGCCATAACTGCCCCAACTAACAACAGAGATTTTAATGGTGGTGGTTGGATAAGACAAGGGAATATGACACATATATTTTCCCCCTTTGGCCAAGGTTTGACATTCCCCCACCCTTATCCTTGTGAAAATCATGCCCCTTCTCAATTTAGTTGCCGCGAACGTAGCTGGTTGGGTTATTTAATTAAATATGCATATTTACATGATGACTAACTTAATATATGCTGCATGCCCTGATATACCATCGGTGACAATTTAAATCTGAAACATAGCATAACCAATCAATGGTGGGGCCTTGGCCTTTAGCTCCACACCATGATCGTTTACAATATTTACATCATATACATCTAATGCAACGGGGTCAAAACCGGGGAGTTACAGCCACCCAAGGGAGGTGGGCCTCTAGGGGGTTGGCATAGAGGGGGAGGGCCTCTAGTTGGAGATACTCCAGGGGGTGGTGATGGACCTCCAAAAACTGGTCCTCCAGGTGGTGGTCCTCCCGATGGTGGTCCTCTAGGTGGTGTTATTCCAGGGTGTGGTCCTCCAAGTGGTGGTCCTAGAAATGGTGGTAGTCTAGGTGGTGGTCCTCCATATGGTCTATAAGCTCCTCTAGGTCCTTTAGGGGGTCCTCCAGGAGGAGGGCCTCCGGGTGGACCTCCAAAACCTCCAGCATTGTTTACAAAATATACTCCATAGGATGGAACATTAAAACAATTAGGTTTTCCCAAAGGGACATAAGCATTCCCGGGTAGCGCATTCCATGATAAACAACTGACAACGGTGCTAGTTGGTAAACTTGATGAACCATAGGTGGTTGATTCCCAGGGTAAGTATACTTGCAATAAGGTGGAATGACAGTAAGTTGGACCCATGAAGGTCCTCCCTGGCCGGAAGAGGGTACAACCATGTTGATATTAGGAGGAGGGGTATTTACTGCTGGTGGTCCCATTGGTAAATTCTGCACCATGCTAGAAATGGTTCCCCTGGTAGGTAAAGCAACTTGAGCTAGGGAATTCCCCCCAGGTGTAGAAACTATCAGGGAAGTGGAAACTGATGGAGAGTTTTGACTAGGAGATGTGGGGGTAGAGGTTTGACATGAATCTTGAGTAACCATGTTCAGGGTCGGTGACCCTAAGACATGAGCTAATTTTGGTGAAAAAAGGGCATGATATCTAGGTGGGGTTATTCTCAAAAGGTTGGGAAGAGAAGAAAAACTTATCCTTCTTAAATTTTCTCCCATAATGCATAAATTCTCAATAGATTTCTAGAAGAATTTCGCATTTGATGGAGAATTTCTAAGGGTTTTCCTCAGAGGAGTGAGTACCGAGGGCTCTAGTTCAGTTGTAGTAGTGCCATATTCAGCAATGGATTGGCCTAGGGAAGTTTTCCAAACAGGAGCATTTGGAATGAATTCCGTCCCTATAGTGTCATCTGATGGGTGGTTAAAAACCCAATACAATGAAACATGTTGACCTTCCATTGTAAAATGAAAGGTTGAATCAACCATAGGTGGAATTTGTACCAAAGGGTTGTCATACATAGAGAATTATTCACTACTTCTAGTAACTAAAACATATTCTACATGAGAATCAACAGAAGTTGTTCGGTCCATGGTTTCACCTCTGTTTCCTTCCATAGCGGGAGGAGATATGGGTGGTAAACCTAGTAACCTACGACAATGCCTCACAGGTAAATCATCCAAGGTGCTGGCTGAAGCTTTCTACTCTATATTTCTAAAAAGAATAAAACACACACAAACAAACCTATGTAAGGTAAGGACACAAGCATAATTAAATGACATGATGGGCTTGTAATAACCGGTTCCTCACTGGGATTGTCAAGTTGTCACAACTCGCGATATACCATAGGGTCCAATAGTAAAACATGATAAGGAGGATTGAGACCGTACCCTTTCCTGAATACTCGACTACCTAGACAACACATTCATAGTATCTCCCCGAGTGCCATTCTCGGTGTATTGCTCCAACAAGACAACCAAAACAATGTGCTCAGTTGGTTAAGGTATCCTAGAAGGTTCTCCCGATATATGCAAGGTACGTGGGAGATCAAATTCGTATTAGTGCTGTCTAATGCAAAACTGTTATAAAGGGGCCTTTCAATATACAATCGAGTACATGAAGTAGCTTTCTATATACCTCAAGGGTACGTGAAATGCCATTTGATATATCGATGGTATTTGGAAGAACCACACAGTACCTGGGATACAATGCATGCATAAAATGACATCTCCTATGTTTTATCACGTTGCAACACGTCTCTACCCTATCACTCAAATTGCTAAAAAATTTCAACCTAAGCTACTGTTTATTTTATCTGGATGGTTAGTGAATGTTTGTGAGGCGTATATTAAGATGAAAATTTAAGATCTATATGTGATGCAAGTATTTTTATTTGATGAAAGCTAACTGAGTACGAGAGAAATCTTTTTCTTTCAAAAACAAGATGTCATGCTACTTTCAATAAACCAAACTTCAAGATCTATGCCAATTTTTTCAAACACACAAGCTTTTCACCATTAAAAGTATCTAATCTCTTAAAGGAGAAAATAAGTAGAGCCTCTATTGTCTATCGAAACTAAACTTTCTCGATCAAACTCATAAAGATCTACTTGCCTAAGTACTCATGCAAACGATGAATTAACTTTTCCTAAGAATTCATAAAGAAAATGTTTCTAAGTACTTACGTAAACAAAACAAGCTAGCTGACTTCTTTTGTATTTTTTAATATTATTTTGAAAAAGAAAGGACATAAAACAAATGAAATAAACTAATCTCAAAGAGGCTACATATCTTCTTTTTCACAACAAACTTGTCAGAGAATGGGCTAAGCCAGTCATGCATCCAAAAACTGTAAATAAAACACAATTCCTTTTCACTACGAATTACTTATTTATGAAAAATATTAAATCTGGACTCAAAAGATGAGATCATGCTACCATATTCTCAGATCCAACAAACAAACAACAAGCAAATCACACAACAAACTTCAGAGAAGCAAAAAAATTAAAAATACATGCTATAAGGAAGTGATGTACTTACCTTGAGACACTGTCTATGGTTGCACCAGAGTTCCAACAGGTGGATGACGCACATTGTTCATTGAGTAGAGGTTCTGATGACACTCTGTGTCATATTGAGGAAGGCACCAACAACACTTAGTGCTAGGGCACAGTAGGCGCCAGAGAGGGTCGACACTTTGTCAAATATTCCCAGGTGCACTGATGGATTCACAAATGGAAAAAATCCAATCACCTGCAAAGAAACCAAAAGGACTAAGATGGACTGATAAAAAGGTGAATAACACTTCAAACATAGGCAAATGATAAAAAAGTAAGGTGGATCACTTACCTTAATAATCCAATAGAGTTAAGCAAAGAGGATGAAAGTTTTACAAGTGAGAATGTTACCAATACTTATAGATCTAACTGGATCTACTTCATATAAAAGTGGATCTGATCCATATCTGACTTGATCTACCCCATATCTAACCAAATTTGTCACCAAATTTGTTTGTAGGAATTCTGCAACCGATGCGGATATCGCTTGTTCCTCTACCCTGTATGGTACAAGTATAGAACAAAACACCACAACAATATATTTTGTCCATATATGGTCAATCTATTAATAAAATCACTCTTATATCTCATATATGCAAGCTATAGTCTTTGTTCAACTGCTCTCCACGTAGTCTACAGTACTTGTAAAGAAGCATCAAGAAAATAAGTTAACAAGATGAGAGTAACTAGATAGATTAACAATCTATACTAGTGATTAAGGAATATAGTAATATTTAACTGATATTAACACAAATCAAATATGGGAAAGGGAAACACTTTTTTATTAATGAAATAAGAAGGTAAAGATACAACCAAAGCCTTGATGTTGCCATATTTTTCTTCCATAATGGTCTTACAACACACTCACAAAACTCCAGACTCACACAAATCTCTTTACACACAAACTCACACAACTTTGCTTCATCCCATACTTCAATCCAACAACATAAGGATGCTCTTCTTGGTATCCCCTCACTCACTCCATCACTACAAAAAAACCTTGTGATTAGCATCTCTTTTAGCTTCCTTTTAAGCGTCCACTATCACTTTCAGTGTATTTTTCATCATTTTTTGGACAAAGTGGACGCTTTTCCACGGGATGGTGCTTTTAATGGTGTTATTTGCATCCATTTTAAAAATTTTGTGCTACTTTGGATGCTAATTAGCATCCCAATTAGCATCCCAAATAATGTCCCAATTAGCGTCCATTTTTAAAAGTTAACGCTATTTTGGACGCTAATTAGCATCCCAATTAGCGTCCATTTTAAAAGTTAACGCTATTTTGGACACTAATTAGCATCCCAATTAGGGTCCCAATTAACGTCCTAATTAGCGTCACAATTATAATCCTAATTATCATCCAAGTTAACGTCTCAATTAGCGTCCAAAAAAAACAACCCATATAACGTTAAGAATGGCCTCTAAAAAAACATCTTGAATAGCATAGCACCATATATTAATCCAGGGTTGACAGGAATTGTGCCATGAATTTCGGTAGGAAAAAAATCCAACATAATGCCAAGTATAGAGCCAATAAATGCACCTAGAAAAGATCCAACATAGTGCCAGGTATAGATCTAGGTTTAACGCCTAGAATAATGCCATAAATTTCAAAAGGAACTGTGCTAGGAATTGCACTAGGTTTAAAGCTACGGATTGTGTTTGGAAAACATACGACATAATGTCAGATATATCAATTTCAATGTCAATGATCATGATTCATGTGATGGTACTTTTGGATCTTGATTTATCATAGTGGCATGTAAATGATTGTATTCATGGCACGTAAAGGCGCCCTGCATGTTGACTATAAAAAACATCATCTTTTCTCCATGCATGTGCTCCCTAACTATTGTGTAAGTGCCAATATTACCTAGCCTTAATCACTATCTTTCTCTAATTTTATCACATTAGCATGCACATGTTAAAACTACACTGTTTTGACTGATTGAGCTCCCATATTTGAAGGGGATTTGCACATGACTTGCTGACATACAACTGCCAACTATAAGGTGCCCCTTTTGCAAGTGTATGATTCAACTTAAGGAAAAATATGCTACAAGAACTACACCTTGAAGTTCCAGAGATCCACTAGAGGAACCAGGCCCTTCATATTACTTATTAGACACATACTACAAGAATTACACCTTGTATTTGATTGAGTTACCCTACCGAGTGCATTGTAAAAGATTGTATAATCAGACCAATATTTGAGGAAAACTTGCAGCAGAGATATTTACTACTGTCTTTCTCTATGATTCAAATGAGAAAAAGTAATCTTGAGGTGTCTTCAAATTACTTACTAAACTCTTTCTCATCATTAGTTGGACATTTACTGTCAATGGATATGCTAGACACCCATTCCTCTAGAACTATGTTGTTGGGAGCGGGGAGCGGGAGGGGAGCGAAAAGTTAAATTTTCAAAAGCTCCCGTTTTGGGAGCGTTTTTTTTGTATAGTATATATTTTAATATATTTTTATGGATTTATATCTAAAAAACATATAAGATGTTGAATTAGCTATAGAGTTCATGGATTAAACCATGTAACATCAATCATCTAGTAGTTACAACTTATAACATTATCATCAATTGATCAACCATAAAAACCTTTGTAGGAGTTTGGAAAAGAAGGGAGGTACCATAACATTGTCATCAAACGATCAAACTAGTATAGGATCCTTTAGTATAGGAAAGGAAGGGAGCACCTTGGGACTGTGCTCCCAAAAATAGGAGCTCGCTTCCGAAGGAAGCAATCTTTAGGAGTGGGAGCGAGGGGGTGGGGGGCGATCCCATGCAACATAGCTCTAGATGACCTTTCTAATCAAAACCAACCATATTTAGGACAGTAGGAATCACTTGAAATTCCTTAACATCAATGAGTGTGTTGCTCACCATTGTTTCAATGAAAATTTAGGCATATTTGTGTTTCAACATCATGTGGCCACTATGGTTGTAACCTTAGATTCTAGGGAATCAAAAGCTTCCATGACCAGGACATCTGTTGAAGTGTTTTCTTCCTTTGCTTTTATGTCATGATCAAGCTAAGTGTCCTCCAAAGAAGATGAATTTGCATAAGTCAAAATACTAGGATCTAAATGTACTCCCTGAATTATAATAGCTTTTTTGTCCTTCATATTTCCTTTTCAAAGCTCTAGCCAAACCATCTTCATAATTCGACATAGTACCAAATTCTATGACAAGATCTTCTGCAGAACTGAATCTCTATCCCAAACAGGTTTGAATCCAAAAAGAGGACCCCATGGATCTGAAGTACCTATATATTGCTTCACGGACCACAATTACCATCAAATCATTCCCAACATTGCTTCACTATTGTCTCCACCAAGCGTTCCAAAAATGATGATTAAAATCATCCCGAATCTGCCTTGATTTGATAAACAAGACAACACCATGAAATTTTAGTTAAGATGATGATACCACCCATTATGTCCTTTCTGTCATCATTATTTGTATGCCAGTGCCTCATGTACTGAAGATGAACTGATAAAATCTATACATCAATTCTTGTATGTCATGCTAGGCTTGCATAATAGTGGTAACATTATATTTGTTGTAATGTCTCTTCAGGTTTTTTGTTAGAGGTTTGTTACTGTCTCCTTACTGCTGTATTTACTGTGCATATAGACTATGTATTTGGATCAAATTCATCAGAACATTCAAGAGAAACCTCCTTGTAAGAGATGGTACCTCATTAGAAAAGTCTGGACATATACACACTAAGAAACTCTTAAATCTCATCAATCTAAATTAACGCCTCATTAGCAAATACACATTCGGTAAAATTTTGTGTTAACAGGTCCATAGTTGGAGCAAAATTAATTCTACTCACACTAGGTGCTCATTAGAGGAATTTTGGGGTCTAAAATGGGCCTCCTAAGGAAAATAATAAAATAATGGTTAAAATAATAAAATAATAGTTAAAATAATAAAATAATATTGATTAATTTTGGAGGAAGAAAGAAAAAACTACTTTTTGTGTTCGTATTTTCGACATATCTCCTTGTTTTTTTACTCAAATTTCGATCGGGAGAGCTCGTTGGATGCGGAATTTGATTTTGCATCCAACGAGTACCCACATTGTATACTTTTGACAGACCTCGCTACCCCAAAAACAAGAAATACCTGAAAAAACGTGATGATGATGTCATCATCACATTTTTTCAGGTATTTCTTGTTTTTGGGGTATCAAGGTCCATCAAAAGTATGCATTGTGGGTACTTGTTGGATGTGGAATCAAATTCCGCATCCAACGAGCTCTCCTGATCGAAATTTGAGTAAAATCATAAGGAGATATGTCGAAAATACGAACAAAAAAAGTAGTTTTTTTTAATGACAAATATGTCGATTCAACCATTATGGTTGACTTATTTTATTGAAATTCTATTGGTTCTTGAATTCCAACTCACAAAAACTTATTTTGGCACGTTTTCTTATAAGGCCCATTTTGGACCCCAAATTTCCTCTAATGATGACAGATAGCAAATAATGTGCCCAACTTATTGAAGAGATTGTTCACCTTTCAGAAAAATAAATCACCAAATATATTTTACTCAAAACCACTCTCACAAACTCATAAATGCAGGCTGCTGTAGAAAACTCAGATTTATGTGTTTTAGTATTGAACCACATGAAAAATCAAGTGGAAACTATTCGTTAGAACTCATTTGATTAGTCCCTTAACTTCCACTGTAGCTAATTCCTAACCGCAGTTCAAACCTAACATGCATACCTTTCAAATACTAATCACCTTAACTAAAAATAGGAAAACGAGTTAACTAGTGCTCTTCTTTCTTAAATAAGCCTACAACTACTACTGGAGATAAGCCTTAAATGTTTGTTCAGTTAACTAAAGGTGTGTAGCTCTGAGACTAGATTAGGAGTGTTCCCTCTCTTGCTTTGAATAGCACTAAAACACAACTGCACTTGAATTGTCTGATTTTGATCCTAAAATATCACAGTTAGTTTGACTCTGCAAAGGCGCCCTGCATGTTGACTATAAAAACATCATATTTTCTCCATGCATGTGCTCCCTAACTATTGTGTAAGTGCCAATATTACCTAGCCTTAATCACTATCTTTCTCTAATTTTATCACATTAGCATGCACATGTTAAAAATACACTGTTTTGACTGATCGAGCTCCCAGATTTGAAGGGGATTTGCACGCGACTTGCTGACATACAACCACCAACTATAAGGTGCCCCTTTTGCAAGTGTATGATTCAACCTTAGGAAAAATATGCTACAAGAACTACACCATTAATTCAAAGATATGTGCCCTCCATTAATTCACCAAGTGTTAACTCCTTTAAACGACTGTGAATTGATTAACTAACTGCTTGACCATTAGTTAGGAGTTTAACATAATGTCTTTAGTGCTTCACAATAAGTTCCATCCACTCAAGCAAGTTTTCAAGAGAGAGAAGAAGAAGTGCACCAGAAAGAAGAGAGAAGCAATTGTCTTGGTTTTTACACTGTTTTGGTTGAGTTCTATAATGAGGAAGTTTTGCTGGGATTTCTCCCCCACGAGGGTTTCCGAGGATAAATATTTTTTTCTCTTGTGTGACTGTACTTGTTGTTCTTTTAGCGATCCTACCATCTTAAATTGTTTTAGAATATCATTTAAGGAATAAGAAAAATTAATAGATGTTGTACTTTTAACAACAATAATAGTCTCCCTTATCTTTGTGAAATGGTGAAAGAAGTTGTAACATCCCTCTTGTATGCCCTAAATTTTTGGTAATCATGAAATGTATATTGTATGTATTTCCGGTGAAGAGCTCAAGGCCAAGGCTCCACCAAAAATACCTTGTCATCTATATAAGTTAAATACCTTGTTATGATGTAGCGGAGGGAAGCTAACTACCATAAATAATAGTAGATTGCGTAGTGGTCAAATTGTAGTAAGTACTACATGAAAATACATGCATATATAAAACAATTGTATGCATATATATATATATATATATATATATATATATACATATATGTGAATTTAATATATAGACATATACATATATAGAATCCAAGAGATAAATAATTGAATGAATGAATTGTTTACATAAACAAATTGTTCATACGGTATAAATATATTAATGAGATTGTACATATATATATATAAACCATTATATATATTTCATTAATATAACAAAGAGAGTTATCTTATATAGATTGTTTGATAACAAGTAGGATATGCCTTATAAAATAAGTAATACTACTTTTCCCTATACAAAAATCTATTCACAATGGAAAAGGTCATTTATTTGATTAAAGGAGTATATATTCAAAAGTATTTATTAGATAGAGACGGTATTTAGAAATTGCAGAACATTTATTATCGTATTAATGGGACATCCAAAATTTCAGGCTATCAAATTATGAGGAGGCCATCTCTCCAAAGAGAATCCTGGAAATTATTCCCATAACAATAAAAATGATGCCTTATACCTTCCGAGGTTATTTAGAAGACAAACATGCGGAGATATGCTTCTGCCACTTCGCTCATGGAAAACCAATAGGAATTTATTTAAATAGGGAGAGTGGGAGTTGTGGAAAGGGGGGGCGGGAGCTGTGCATGCTGATCTCTGCGCTTGATGAGAAATGAGCTTTGCGTGTTGAGGATGGGAAAATCTCTGCACTTGATGAGCAATGAGCCCAGCGTGTTGATGAGGGGAAAATCTCTGCGCGTTGAGGGCCTGTCTATTTAGCAGTGTTAAAACCTAGCAGCATTTAAAGGTATGTATACTCCTATACGAATGGAGGATCGAGGTTAGATATGAGCATTTTAAACTATGCATTGATATTTATATAGTCATGGCGTGAGTCTTGAGTTACAGATCTAAATCATGATCCAAAGTCCTCGAGCTTAATCTGTACGGCCTGATATTTATATGGTGCATGAATCCGTTAGTATGAAATCTCAAAAGACCTCTAGTTAAGTTCTAGTTGCTTTTGTTGAGAGCCGATTCATTTAGTGGAGGGATGCTGATGGATAGAACCTGATCCTTATGAGCTGCTATCCTTTTGGGAGCCGATCCATTTGTGGAAGCGTTGTAAATTGTTGTATAGATATAGATCCATTTTACTTCCCTTTGTTTGGTTGAAACACTGTGGAATCCAACAGAATGGGGTCGGATCCATACATGTGGATCCTCTACAAATTCGGGTACTCACTGTGATTTACAATCCAGTGTTTTTTTTACTGAATTCTAACATCGCTTACTTATTTACGGAATGGATCTAAGACGTTAAATCTATCTTCATTTAGATCTAAACTATGAATCCGTCCACACGATCTTGCTTTAGATCTTGATAACTTCCCAAATTAAGTGGAACATTATCCTTAAATTTTTGTTTCAGGGACGAGCAACCTTGTGTTCTTGGGTTGCGCTGTTAGATCTCGATTTTTTTTAGGATGGGTTAAAAGGACGCGATTTTGCCACTGTTTTTGTTATTTGATTTCCTTGAATGATTTAGTGGGGCTTAACAGAGGCGATTTGGATTTTGTTTTAAATTTTTATTGACGCTTGAGTGGGTATGTATGATCTTAGGCAACTTTCCCAGCGAAATCGAAACCAAAACAATTTTCCAGCTCAAAATCATTGAGTACCAAACAATCGAAGGAAATGCCCTTTCAATTTCAGGTTCTGCTGTTCCTAAAAAATAAGTCTGGTCATGGCTGAGTATCAAAGGCGAACCCTGTATGTATTCTTTCTCCCCAAACTAAAATCGTTCCATTACCGGAAATTCCTAACCCAGTTGATCCACTAAACATTATACAGTGGTTTGTGATGTTTATGTTGCTCAAATAGTTACTAAACCGGTAATTTAATAGTTAATGTAAGAAAAAGAAAAAGGTAATGGATTGTTATAGATTCAAGAAAGAAAGTATTTTTGTTTAAGTGGAACGTGAGGTCACATGAGAATATGAAGAAAGGTAAAGTGGGTAATTATAATAAACATGGCTAAGTAATGGTAATACGAATAGATGAGGTCAATAAAGTGCATAAAAGGGTTACCTATTTAGGAGAAATTCCATGCAAGTGTAGTGATGGGTTGTGTTGCATTCTTCGACCTTGCAGTTAAGGAAGCCATATTTTATGGATTTGGGTCTAAATTCTTGAGAGTTGAGATTTAAATTTATTAATGAAGACAAAAGTTCTCTTAGAGAATTAACTTCTGAAGACAAAAATTATTCTGAGGAATTAAATTTGGTTATCCTAACTAACTGTAAAATAGTACTAACTAATCCCTTGGATGATTTTATAATAGGACTCTAGCTAAAAGCTCAAGATACATATATATATAGTCCTTGGAAGAAGAAATCATATATATCTAGATTTCAGAGTTACATCTTAAAATATATATATATATATATATATATATATATATATATATATATATCATTGATGATGTGAAAGGTGGGGCATTCTTACTCTAGTGTTATATGGGTCTCGGGTTGATAATGAAAAGGTTCTCTCCGAATTACATGAGAAACCGTGAAAAGAGAAAATGATAACACATCATATGATGTGGGTTGTATACATTCGTATGTTGATTTTAATAGAGAAGGTGACTAATTTTGATGGATGTAACCCCAAGTATGGGTGAACCACGTACATTGGTGTCTCCCTTATGTTTGCACCTTGTATAGTTTATCCTTGCTTTTGATATTTATGATTTATATTGGTGTTGATGTGTACAAGATTCCTTTAAATATGAGTTATATGCTTTAAGTGATGATGTTAAAATAATTATTGTTTATGCATGAACCACAAGGAGAAGTATGGGAATTAAAGTTCTTTGCAAATTTACATAATGTGCATGCTAGTAGAAAATGGGGACAACTTCCACATTAAGTATGCATCCTCTTGCCTATGTATGAATTTAAGATTTGATTGGGATACATTAGAATGTAATGTCATGCAAAATAAGTACGGTTAATGTATTTTCCATAGTTATAAACAATTCCTGTTGAGTTTTAAACTCTTGGTGGAAATATGAAGCTCTTGTTTAAGATTAAGTGTTTTACAATTATGCAAAGAGCTCAAAATATAAAGCGAAGCTATTACCCCACTTTAATGATGTCTTTATTATGGAGGGAGCTTGGGGGTGACCTTAATCAAACTCTAACTTTCATCCCACATTTGACTAGCGAACATATTATAAATTATGGATATTAGTAAGGATTGGAATGGCTGACTTTATTACAATTGACTTAAGTATTTTCGAGATAGCAAGTTTTCTTCTTAATGACCAACACCTTTTTCGTTGATTGAATTTACAGTGTGCCATGCTTTTATCCCTCAATTATTTTTGAGGGTAGTTATATTTTTGTGGAAGTTGTCATTGAAAGTAGTATTGTCCTTTTTAAGTTTTTGGGGTTTGTGACATTGGTCTCGCTCCTTTGCGTTTTGGATGCATTTTATCTTATGTGATCTTGATGTGTTGTTATTTTATGTTCTCTTGATGTCCTCCTTATATATTTTCTTTTCTCCTAAGAATAATAATAATGATGATGTAAACAGTGGAGTGGTTTCACCTAAGTGTTCTTAAAGAGGCTTGTTTATTTAATGGGCATGATACGTTAAACCATCTAATAATGTGAAGATAGTTTATTTGATATGTTAGATGGTATAATTATGCGACGCTTGTTTATTTCAATGATTCTAATATGTTAGACGATTGAATTATGTTAGTCCGAAGGATAGAATTATTGAATAAAGTCCCTGCCTAAAGCATATCAATATTAATCCTAGGAAGGATTGTAATGATTGAGTTTAATACATTTAATTCATGAAGTTTCAGTGATTGATTCAAAATGTGTGTTAGTTTGTATGTTACCATTCTCAAATCTTAAGGACGGTTATTCCAAGGTACAATAAGCTCTCGAAAAGATTTTTGTTCTTGCTGATATGGGTATGTTACAAATGGTATCAGAGCTAGAGTGACAACACTCGGGCCTATTTGGGCTCAACATGTAGTTAGGAAGCATGAAGATGGATAGTTCTAACCAATCAAATGATTTTGTTTGTGGATGCATGAAAATGATGAATGAGGGGGATAAGTTGTCCGAGTGGGCCTCCAAAGATCCAAGGAGGTAACTAAGAGGATAAAATAAATATCATGGAAAAAGGTATGACAAAAGTTGTGAGTAATGCTTTCATCTTGTTGAGAAATGGGAAGTTGGGATATGAATTCTATTCCTAATACATTAAGGAATGAGTATAGTCATTTTCTTAGAATTGCGGGTAGCGATATCTACATATATAGGGCTTGGTTAGGCTTGTACTAACATAAACATGACACTAAACAAATGGGTAAATAAACTATGGGTGCCTTAGATAATAAAAGGCATGGGTTGCTAGTAATAAATGTTAAAAGCTACATGAAGCTATGTGTCTATTATGAAGAGTATTGATTCTGTAAATGCTTGCAAAGAGACCGAAAATCCTAAGTAATGTGTAGTGTAGAAATTTCCATTTCGAGGAAAATTTAAAGACACTCTTCATCTGTAAAGAATATTGTACGCATAATACTGTTAGGCTTATCATGATATTGGTTCGGGACCAATTGTCCAATGTATTGTTGAAATTGTACACACAAGATATTATACAAAAGGAAATACTAAGTTAAAAGCTGACCTTACGCAAAACCAAAAAAAACGCCAACCTATTATGAGTAGAAGTAGAGAGGGTGACCTAGTAAAAAAATACCCATTAGGGCATCAATATATTCCTTGTAATAAGTAATAACACAACTGTTGTACTGAAATCAGAAGATTGGACAAACTATGTAAAGTATGAATAGGTGTTCTTGTATGATTTTGTCCTCGTGTTAAAAGGTGAATTAGGTTATATGATTAACACCTTAGAAAGTATTTGTATGTGAGTAACGAGATCTAACATTTATTTAAATATAATAAATCCCACCATGTGAAAACATTTTGACTATTGACACATGTGAGTTATAAGTATGTTGCACCAACATTGAACTTTTGCAAAAAGAGTGGGTTGATCTACAAGAAATAGCATTCTAAAGTCACATATGATGCACAATATCAACTATTGTTTTATAAAAGTTTTAAAACATGTGTATATTTAGGGCTTGCAGGGGGTTACTCAAATTACAAGAGTCCCAACAAAGAGTATAATGCTTTTTCCAAAGACACTAACATGCAGGTAGAACTAGCTATCACTTGAGATTCATGCCACTCATTAATATTGTGTAAAGTTAGAATGTCCCTTTACTCGTAATTATCTAGAGATAGATGAGTAAAGATGTTTAATGATATTAATATGGAAAATGATAAATGAATGAACGTCGTACAATGTTATGGACTAACATTGCAGGTGTATGCCGGGAACACTACCCATTAAATGGACGATTGGTTAAAAAATTCATTGGCTTAAGTAATGAAGTTCAACCACTCAAGAACAAGTGTTGTTTTATTCTTTATCTTATTATAATTTTCATGTTTTGAGGATTAACTGTGGATTATGATGTTAGGTACTAACATTGTAGGGTTTTACCGTGATTATGGCCATTGAAATAATCAAAGTAAAAACATGGATTGTAAATTCACTCTCGTAAAACAAGTTGTGCTTAATTGCCTGAAATGAGTAAGGAGTTATTTTGGGATGGTTTCCAGTATTGTACGAATCATGAATCTGGTAGAGGTACAAATCACTACAAACTATAAAATGTTGATTATTTTGATGAAATTATTGTTTATAGATAGACATTAATTATATTCAACCTAACTGTGAAGCTGATTCACGAATCGGGACAATGACAGTGAATTCACATTAAGCACAAAACAGTGGATGTCACCAATAGTCAAAGGTTGTAATTAACATTAAAAAATGAACAAGGAAAATATATGCTGTGGGAGCACAATGGTGTTAGGCAAGTGATTGTTGTGTGAGCACATTGGTGTTAGGTGTATATGCTGTAGGAGAACAATGGTGTTAGGAAAATGATTTCCGTGTGAGCACATTGGTGTTAGGCATATGAAGTGGCAAGAAAATTGATGCTCTAACTCTACCTTGCATTCTTGGACTCAAGCAAGGAGGCTTGAGTGGAATCATGAAAGAGTTATGATATCAATATCAACACATAGGAAAAGCTCGACATCTAGAAGACATGACGTTGTTTGATGTCATCGAGGAGAAAACTTTTGACTAGCGATCAAAAGGGAGAGTAACCTCGAATATACCTGTAAGTCCACATGGGAATTGGAAAAAGAACGGAAGGGAGAGTTTAGAAAATAAGGAACAAAAATATGTTATCAAACTTTCCATGTAACTAGACTGTCATATGACTTAATGTGTAAATGAGAAGAAAAACTTGAGTGGAAATTTTTTTCCCTCGAAGGCAGGGAAGAATGAGGAATTTAAAAGTTTTTTTTTTGAAATAGGTGATGAATGAAAGAAAGGTTTTACCTTAGGGGAATGAATAGTTAAGTATCCAAGTGGATTACCTATGAATCAACTACATTGTTGAAAAATAATTATGTATTACGATGATAAACATAAAATTAAAGACTAGAAGATGTTCCATAACTTGCAATTATGATGCTGCAAAAGGACCTATTGTTTATGTTTTAAGTTGAATTATGGAATTTTGACATATGAAAAATTCGGGTAGACCCAATCTTGTTACAAGAAACTACAGGTCTTGAAAAATGGTGACTTCCGAAATCAGGAAAAGATCAAGACATGAAAGTCAAGGAAAGAAAAGATGAATCAAGAGAGGAAGGAATTTCATTGAGAAATAAGGACACCGAGGACGATGTTACCTTAAAGGGGGAAGGGATTTAACATCCCTCTTGTATGCCCTAATTTTTTGGTAATCATGAAATGCATATTGTATGTATTTTCGCTGAGGAGCTCAAGGACAAGGCTCCACCAGAAATACCATGTCATCTATATAAGTTAAATTCCATTAGTTCTGGACTTAGGAGATTTAAGATAGTGACACAACCTTCAACAGGAAACCAAATCCACTAGGGGGAGAGGCTAGTGGTTAACAATGCCTCGGGGATGTAGTGAAGTTAACCTAGTGTCCTTACTATTTTTATGATGTAGCGGAGGGAAGCTAGCTACCATAAATAATGGTAGATTGCGTAGTGGTCAAGTTGTGGTAAGTGCGACATGAAAATACATGCATATATAAAACAATTATATATATATATGTATATGTATATGTATATGTATATATATGTATATATATGTATATATATATGTACATATATATGTACATATATATGTATATATATGTACATATATATACATACATACATACATACATACATACATACATACATACATACACACACACACACACACACACAGATATATATATATATATATATATGAATTAGAATCTAAGGGATAAATAATTGAATGAATGAATTGTTTACGTAAACAAATTGTTCATACAGTATAAATATATTAATGAGATTGTACATATATATAAACCATTATATATATTTCATTAATATAACAAAGAGAGTTATCTTATATAGATTGTTTGATAACAAGTAGCATATGCCTTATAAAATAAGTAATACAAGTTGGTTTATACAAAAATATATTCACAATGGAAAAGGTCATTTATTTGATTAAAGGAGTATATATTCAAAAGTATTTATTAGATAGAGACAATATTTAGAAATTGCAGAACATTTATTATCATATTAATGGGACATCCAAAATTTCAGGCTATCAAATTGTGAGGAGGCGATCTCTCTGGAAGAGAATCTTGGAAATTATTCCCATAACAATAAAAATGATGCGTTATACCTTCTGAAGTTATTAAGAAGACAAACACATGGAGATATGCTTCTGCCACTTCCCTCCTAGAAAACCAATAGAAATTTCTTTAAATAGGGAGAGTGGGAGTTGTGGGGGGAGCCGGGCATGTTGATCTCTGTGCTTGATGATCAATGAGCTCTATGTGTTGAGGAGGGGAGAATCTCTGCGCTTGATGAGCAATGAGCCCGACGTGTTGATGAGGGGACAATATCTGCACATTGAGGGCCTGTCGATTTAGAAGTGTTCAAACTTAGTATCATTTAAAGGTATGTATACTTCGATATGAATGGAGGATAGAGGTTAGATATGATCATTTTAAACTATGCATAGATATTTATAAATTCATGGTGTGAGTCTTGAGTTACATATCTAAATCATGATCCAAAGTCCTCTATCTTAATTTATATGGCATGATATTTATATCGTACAAGAATCCATTAGTATGAAATCTCAAAAGACCTCTAGTTAAGTTCTAGTTCCTTTTGTTGAGAGTTGATTCATTTAGGGGAGGGATGTTGATGGATAGAACCTGATCCTTATGAGCTGCTATCCTTTTGAGACCCAATACATTTGTGGAAGCGTTCTCAATTCTTGTATAGATCTAGATCCATTTTACTTCCCTTTGTTTAGTTGAAATGCTGTGGAATCCAACAGAATGGGGCCGGATCCATACGTGTGGATCCTCTACAAATTTGGGTACTCGTTGCGATTTACAATCCAGTGGTTTTTTTTAATTGAATTCTAACATCGCTTACTTATTTACGCAATGGATCTAAGACATTACATCTATCTTCATTTAGATCTAAACTATGAAGCCGTCCATGCGATCTTGCTTTAGATCTTGACAACTTCCCAAATTAAGTTGAACATTATCCTTAAATTGTTGTTTCAGGGACGAGCAACCTTGTGTTCTTGGGTTGCGCTGTTAGATCCTAATTTTTTTTAGGATGGGTAAAAAGGATATGATTTTGCCACTCTTTTTTTATCTGATTTCCTTGAATGATTTACTGTGTCTTAACAGAGGCGATTTGGATTTTGTTTTAAATTTTTATTGACGGTTGAGTGGGTATGTATGATCTTAGGAAACTTTCCCAGTGAAATCGAAACCAAAACAATTTTTCCAGCTCAAAATCATTGAGTACCAAACAATAGAAGGAAATGCCCTTTCAATTTAAGGTTCTGCTGCTCCTCAAAAATAAGTTTGGTCATGGCTTAGTATCAAAGGTGAACCTTGTATGTATTCTTTCTCCCCAAACTAAAATCGTTCCGTTACCGGAAATTCCTAACCCAGTTGATCCACTAAACATTATACAGTGGTTTGTGATGTTTATGTTGCTAAAATAGTTACTAAACCGGTAATTTAATAGTTAATGTAAGAAAAAGAAAAAGGTAATGGATTGCTATAGATTCAAGAAAGAAAGTATTTTTTTTAAAGTGGAACGTGAGGTCACATGAGAATATGAAGACAGGTAAAGTGAGTAATTAGAATAAATATGGCTAAGTAATGGTAATACGAATAGATGAGGTTAATCAATAAAGTGCATAAACATGTCACCTATTTAGGAGAAATTCCATGTAAGTGTAGTGATGGGTCGTGTTGCATTCTCTGACCTTGCAGTTAAGGAAGCCATATTTTATGGATTTGGGTCTAAATTATCGAGAGATGAGATTTAAATTTATTAATGAAGACAAAATTTATTTTAGAGAATTAACTCATCAATACAAAAATTATTGTGAGGAATTAAACATGGTTATCCTAACTAACTGTAAAATAGTACTAACTAACCCCTTGGATGATTTTATAATAGGACTCTAGCTAAACGATCAAGATATATATATAGTCCTTGGAAGAAGAAATCATACATCTCTAGATTTCAGAGTTACATCTTAATATAACTAGATATATATATCATTGATGATGTGAAAGGTGGGGCATGCTTACTCTAGGGTTATATGGGTCTCGGGTTGATAATGAAAGGTTCTCTTCGAATTATATGAGAAACCGTGAAAAGAGAAAAGGATAACACATCATATGATGTGGGTTGTATGCATTCGTATGTTGATTTTAATAGAGAAGGGGACTAATTTTGATGGACGTAACCCAAATTATGGGGTGAACCACGTACATTGGTGTCTCCCTTATGTTTGCACCTTGTATAGTTTATCTTCGCTTTTGATATTTATGATTTATATTGGTGTTGATGTGTATAGGATTCCTTTAAATATGAGTTATATGCTTTAAGTGATGATGTTAAAAGAATGATTGTTTATGCATGAACCACGAGGAGAAGTGTGGGAATTAAAGTTCTTTGCAAATTTACATAATGTGCATGCTAGTAGAAAATGGGGACAACTTCCACATTAAGTATGCATCCTCTTGCCTATGTATGAATTTAAGATTTGGTTGGCATACATTAGAATGCAATGTCATACAAAATAAGTACGGTTAATGTATTTTCCATAGTTAGAAACAATTCCTGTTGAGTTTTAAATTCTTGGTAGAAATATGAAGCTCTTGTTTAAGATTAAGTGTTTTACAATTATGCAAAGAGCTCAAAATAGAAAGCGAAGCTATTACCCCACTTTAATGATGTCTTTATTATGGAGGGAGCTTGGGGGTGACCTTAATCAAACTCTAACTTTCATCCCACATTTGACTAGAGAACATATTATAAATTATGGATATTAGCAAGGATTGAAAGAGCTGACTTTATTACAATTGACTTAAGTATTTTCGAGATAGCAAGTTTTCTTCTTAATGACCAACACCTTTTCCGTTGATTGAATTTACAGTGTGCCATGATATTATCCCTCAATTATTTTTGAGGGTAGTTATATTTTTAAGGTGGAATTCATCATTGAAAGTAGTATTGTCCTTTTTACATTTTTGGGGTTTGTGACATTGGTCTCAATCCTTTGTGTTCTGGATGCATTTTATCTTATGTTCTCTTGATGTCCTCCTTATATTTTCTTTCTCCTAAGAATAATAATAATGATGATGTAAATAGTGGAGTGGTTTCACCTAAGTGTTCTAAAAGAGGATTGTTTATTTAATGGGAACTATACGTTAAACCATCTAATAATGTGAAGATAGTTTATTTGATATGTTAGGTGGTCTAATTATGCGACTAGCACTGTAGTAGGGCCATCCTACTACAGTTCTAGCTGAGTGGTTTCTCAGATTCCTTGATTCAAGGAATTTTTTTTTTAACAAATAAGGTATAGAAATGCATGAGGGGATCGATGGATATATTGTAAAAAGGGACAACGAGGTGCAATAGAATAACCCGATGTTTATTCTGGGATGTATCTATAATGTAATTGAGTCATGTTGTCATGCCCCAATGTTTCGATTGGGAGGATCAATAATGTAAACAAGTAATGTCAAGTCATTGTGGGTAACCATCTGATTGTCTAAGGGTTAAAGTCTCTGCAGTTCCGGGGCACTAGGGTTATTATACTCTCCTAGTAGAGGTCGGCCCTGATAGGGTTTTAGTCATGTCAATATTAGTATAAATAGAGAACTGGAGTCTCTATTTATCACACAACTCATACACACTCAAGTGTAGTGCATAGTTGAGGAAGGAGAAGACACTGGGGCTAGAAAAGAAGAAGATTACTGCTGTTGGGAGATCACTTATTGTTTTGGGCTTTTACTATTTTGGTGCCGATTCTATCTCTGAGGAAGTTGCGGGGTTTTCTCCATTTATGGTTTTCCCAAGGAAAAACATTGTGTGCATTGTCTCTTGTGTTTGATTGTTGTACTTGTTATTCTCTCAGTTAAAGATACTAATAATGCTAGCTTAATGTTGAAAAAATAACATGGTATCAGAGCTAACCTGAGAAGAAGACACTGTACAGCTGCAAGAACTAGGAATTCCTAGTTTGTGGATCTTCCTCAACAGATTTTCAGCAAAAGTAAGGTGTAATAACTCTCCTCCTGAGGGGCATTTTTCTGTCGAAGTAGAATCCAATTCTGAGGTTTTTTAGTTTTGGACTCGACACTGCTACCAAAAATTAGGGCTTTTCCCAGAAGAGGAATTTTTCAGTGAGCCCAGGCTTGGATTGATCTCCTCCCCAAAATCTAAGTTAGGGACAAATTTCAAGACATTTGGGAGGATAGATCTCCAGAAAAGCAAAACCCTAATTTGCTCATGAACCAGCTCTACAGAATTTCAGCTCAAGTTTCAGATCTGACATCTTGACCTGGTAAGATCTAAAATATTTTGTATTCCATTTGAGGTTCTCAGTTAAGATGTATCATCATACCAAGCTTGATGAAAAGCTTAAGGGAGATGATAACTTCCAAGCCTGGAAGTATAGGATCTCCCTGGTCCTGGAAGAGAATGAGTTAGACTCCTACATACATGAGGAGGTTCCATTTCTAGAGGGAGATGAGGAAAAGGACTTACATAACAAGAAGATGGCTATGAAAAAGAGGATCATTGCTGATTCTATCAAGCATCACCTTATACCTCAGGTGTCATCTCTCAAGACACCTAAAGCTATGTTTGATGACCTAACCAAGTTGTTTGAAGGGAAGAACATAAACCGGAAGATGACTCTGAGGAATCAACTGAAGAATGTGAAGATTCAGAATGTAGAAACTATCTAGTCCTACTTCACAAGGGTTTCTTATATCAAGGAAAAATTAGAAGCTGTAGATGAAGAAGTGGAGAATGTAGAGATTGTGATGACAACACTGAATGGCCTTCCTAGGTCATGGGATTCTTTCATCCAAGGAATCTGTGCTAGAAAGAAGTTAGTAAAATTCAGCAGACTATGGGAAGAATGTTCTCAAGAAGAAGCATGGATAGCAGCTCGAGAAGAGAAGATGGGAAGTGAAGATAAAGCTCTCACAGTTCACTCTAAGAAAGGAAGAAGAAAACCTCATCACTTCAAAGGTAAGAATCCTCATCATAGAGATAACAATAGAAAGGACCCATCTAGATTAAGATGTTATACATGTGATGAAATAGGACACTTTGCAAAAGACTGTCCTAAGAACAAGGTCCACTCTCATAAGAAGAAGGGGAAGAAAAGAAGACATCATGCTCATGTTGTAGAGGATGATGAACCATCCAAGAAAAGAACCAGATATGAAAGTGAAGATTCTTCAAGCGAGGATGAATATGTTTTGATTTCCGCTCTCACAGGTAACATTACTCATGGGAGTGATGATTGGCTCATAGATAGTGGGGCTTCCAAACATATGACTGGATTCAAGGAATCCTTTGTAAGACTATCAAAACATGAATCACCTCACAAGGTGAAACTAGGAGATGACTACCAATATCCAATAAAAGGTAGTGGGGAATCTTCCTATAAAATAGACTCTGGAAAGTCTCTAACAATGAAAGAAGTATTGTTTGTGCTAGGACTCAAGAAGAACATTCTCTCCATATCAGAATTGGATGCAAAAGGAATGAGGGTTGCATTCATTGATGGTCAAGTCATCATGTGGCCAAGAGGTAAGACTATCGATGATGCAGTGGTGATTGGAGAACAAGAAGGAGGTTTGTACAAATTGAAGGGCCATCCAGAACAAGCCTTGATCCATGACACAGTAGAGCCAAATGAGATTTGGCATAGAAGGCTTGCACATGTGCATTACAGAGAACTACCTATTGCAAGCAAAGCTGTTGAAGGTATTCCAGAATTCCAAGAAAAACATGATGGGATCTGCAAAGGATGTGCGAAAGGAAAGAATACAAAGAAGACATTTCCTAGCAGCGAAAGAAAAGCCAAAGGAATTCTAGAAATCATCCACTCCGATGTATGCGGTCCTATGTCATCAAACTCATTAAGCCGGTATGCATAATATGTTTCTTTTATTGATGATTCTTCTAGGAAGACATGGGTTTACTTCATGAAGAACAAAGACGAAGTATTCAACAAATTCAAGGAATTCAAATCCTTGATCGACAACCACATTGAAAAGAAGATCAAGAATTTTTTATCAGATAATGGTGGAGAATTCACTTCAAATGAATTCAAAGAGCTATGCAAAGAATCAACGATTAAGAGGGAGTTGTCCACTCCTTATAATCCACAACAGAATGGGATTGTAGAATGGAAGAACAAAATTATCATGGAAGCTACAAGAGCCATGCTTCATGATCAAGATATTCCTATGCATCTTTGGGTGGAAGCTGCCAGAACAACTATGTATGTACATAACCGTACTCCACATAGAGTACTCAAGAACAAGACTCCTAAAGAAGTCTTCTTTGGCAAGAAACCAGAAGTCAGCCATCTCAGAATATTCATCTGTCTTGTGTACATACACATTCCAAAAGAGAAGAGAACAAAATTAGATCCTTCAGGAAAGAAGTGTATATTTGTGGGATACTTTGAAGGCTCGAAGGCTTGCAGAATATATTTTCTAGGGTACAAGAAGATTGACATCAACAGGGATGTGACATTTGATGAAGACACAACTTACAACAAATCAAGAAAGAGACTTGCTGAAGAACCTGGAGAAGCAGAAGCAGAAGCACCCAGAATTCATGATACAACCATGAACGAAGAAGCTCAAGAAGAAGATTGAGAATTTGAAGAACCACAAAGACCTGTAGAGCCACCTTTGGAGAAGAATCCTCATAAGAGGAAACCTACTTGGGTATGAGAACTTATCCAAGGTGTGGAAAGATATGGAGCTCCAGAAGAGAATCATAGAGAAAGAAAGAGAACCAGATCCTACTCCGGGTATGTATCTTTACTATGTGATTTCATTGATAAAGAACCTTCCAGTTACAAAGAAGTGGTAGAACAGAAAGAATGGAAGGATGATATGATCGAAGAATACCAATCAATCATGAAGAATGATGTTTGGGATGTTGTCCCAAGACCAGAAGGGAAGTCAGTTGTAACTTCCAAATGGATCTACAAGATCAAGCATGCTGCAGACGGTAGCATTGAAGAATATAAAGAAATATTTGTGGCATGGGGTTTCTCTTAGAAAGAAGGAATAGATTATGAAGAAACCTTTGCACCTATATCCAAATACACTTCCATCAGATCGGTACTTGCTCTGGCTGCAGTGATGAAATGGAAGATACACCAAATGCATGTCAAGACTGCTTTCTTGAATGGTGTAGTAGAAGAGGAAGTGTATGTAGAACAACCACTTGGTTTTGAGACACATGACAGAGATTCTCATGTATGTAGATTGAAGAAAGCCCTGTACGGTTTGAAACAGGCACCCATGACTTGGTACAACAGAATTGAAAGCTTTCTATCCAGTTTGGGCTTTACCAAGAGTAAAGCAGATTCCAACCTTTACTACAAGGTTGAAGATGGCAACTGAGTGATGCTTCAATTATATGTAGATGATCTATTTGTAATAGGTATGGATGGGTTGATTGCTGATACGAAGAGAAAGCTTGCTACTGAGTTCGAAATGAAGGACTTGGGGATGATGCATTACTTTCTAGGTATGGAGGTGTGGCAGAGTACATATGGAATATTCCTTGGACAAGGGAAGTGTGCAGTAGAGATCCTGAATAGGTTTGGGATGATGGAATGCAAGGCTATGGCCACACCTATGGCATCAAACCTGAAACTATTGAGCGATGCTTCATCAGATTCAGTTGATGCTACGATGTATCGTGAGATGATTGGGTCATTGATGTACCTGATGAACACAAGACTAGACATTTGCTTTGTTGTGAACACCTTGAACTAGTTCTTGAAAGATTCAAGAAATTTTCACTTGATTGTTGCAAAGCATATTATAAGGTACCTGAGGGGTACAGTTGATTATGGGCTCAAGTACGATGCGAATCACAAGAATAACCTGGAGGGTTATGTTGATTCAGATTGGGCAGGTAGTGCCATCGATAGGAAGAGCACTTCAGGGTGTTGCTTTAGTATGGGATCGGGTGTGATCTCTTGGTTTAGCAGGAAGCAATCCTTTGTGGCACTGAGTATAACTGAAGCAGAGTATGTCACAGCTTGTTCATCTAGTTGTGAGGCAGTATGGCTATGGAAGCTACTGTTTGATTTATTTGATCTCCAGTTGGATGCTACTTGTATACATTGTGACAACCAGAGTTGCGTAAAGTTATCAGAGAATCCAGTGTTCCATGACAAGTCGAAACATATCGAGATCAAGTACCACTATATCAAGGATATGGTGCAGAGGGGAGTAGTGAAGCTCCAATATGTTGCGACGGAGGAGCAGATAGCTGATGTCTTGACAAATCCATTGGCTAGGGTGAAGTTTGAGTACTTCAGGGAGAAGCTTGGTGTTCTCGAGATCAAGATTTCCTCCAATGGAAAGTGATGAGTCCCATATAATTTCTATCATGGTGAGAGGATTGGTTCCTTCCATGGTCGAATGTAAGGGCTGAGCCATTCTATCATGGTGAGAGGATTAGTTCCTTCCATGTTAGATATGAGTGCTGAGATCCATTGCCATTCTGACGAGCAGGTCAGATATAAGGGCTGGTCCATTTTGTCATGGTGAGAGGATTGCTTTGTTCCATGTCAGATATGAGTGCTGACCATTCTATCGAGTAGGATAGATGTAAGGGCAATTGCCATTCTTTGAATGGAGCTACCTGGTGAGGTACCAGGAAAACTCAGTCTAGGACTAAAAATCCATTCTGATGTGATAGAGGGATGTGTTCCCACTTGATCAGATGTAAGAGCTGAGCCATTATGTCATGGCTAAAGGATTAAGTTCCTTCCATGTCAGATGTGAGTGTTGGCCATTCTGATGAGCAGGTCGGATGTAAGGAAAACTGCCATTCTCTAGGAGAATGGAGGCAATTGGTGAGTTACCAGGTAGCTTAGTTGAGGAGGACTGGGATCCATTCTGATATGACTATAGGATTGGTTACTACAAGATCATATGTGAGTGTAGAGCCCTTCCATCATTGTGAGCAGGATGTGTTCCCGATTGGATGGATGTAAGTGCAGAGCCCTTCCATCATTGTGAGAAGGATGTGTTCCCGCCTGGATGGATGTGAGTGCAGAGCCTTTTCATCATTGTGAGCAGGATGTGTTCCCGCCTGGAGGAATGTAAGTGCAGAAATATTTCATCATTGTGAGCAGGATGTGTTCCACCCTGGATGAGAGTCTTTCATCATTGTGAGAAAGATGTGGTTTCGTCCTTGGTGGAAGAATAGAGTTCTTCCATCATTGTGAGCAGGATTTGGTTCCAGTCTGAATGAAAGAGGAAATATTCCATCATTGCGAGCAGGATGTGTTTTGGCCTGGATGGAAGTGCAGAACTCTTCCATCATTGTGAGCAGGATGTGTTCCAGCTTGGATGGATGTGAGTACTATGCCTTTCTGACGAGTAGGTCAGATATAAGTGCTGAAGAAGACCTACATGGGGGCTAGGACTACAACTAGCATGAAAAAGGGCTAGCTCTATAGAACTTCCTGTGATGAGAAGAATCATGAGATAACACCAGTGATGATCGAGATCCAGTGATAATGATCCAGATCGAGTGATGATCCAGATCCAGTGACGATGCTTAGTGATGATTCAGATCGAGTAATGATCTAGATCTAGTGATGATGATCTAGATCGAGTGATGATCCAGATTGAGTGATGATGATCCAGATCGAGTGATCATCTAGATCCAGTGATGATGACCCATGATGATCCAGATCGAGAGATGATCCAGATTCAAAGATGAAGATGACTTAAAGATAAAGATGATTTGAAGAAGAAGATGACTTGAAGACTCGGAAGAATTGAGATGCAGATGACGAGATGATCCAGCTAATACAGAGAAGAAGGCCAGTACTGAAAATTGTGTTGAAAGAATACCTTCCTAGTTAAGAGGGAGTGTTGATATATTTGTAACTTCAAAATGTATTCATCTATGTATCTTATGTATTGTAACCTGATGTTTATTCCGGAATGTATCTATAATGTAATTGAGTCATGTTGTCATGCCCCAATGTTCCAATCGAGATGATCAATAATGTAAACAAGTCATGTCAAGTAATTTTGGGTAACCCTCTAATTGTCTAAGGGTTAAAGTCCCCGTAGTTCCGGGGCACTAGGGTTATTAGAATCTCCTAGTAGAGGTTAGCCCTGGTAGGGTTTTAGTCATGTCAGGATTAGTATAAATAGAGAACTGGAGTCTCTATTTATCACACAACTCATACACACTCAAGTGTAGCACATAGTTGAGGAAGGATAAGACACTGGGGCTAGACATGAAGAAGATTACTGCTGTAAGGAGATCACTTACTGTTTTGGGATTTTATTGTTTTGGTGATGATTCTATGTCTAAGGAAGTTGCGGGGTTTTCTACATTTATGGTTTCCCCGAGGAAAAAAACTATGTTCATTGTCTCTTGTGTTTGATGTTGTACTTGTTATTCTCTCAGTTAAAGATCCTAATAATGCTAGCTTAATGTTGAAAAACTAACAACCAATGTCACAAACCCAAAAAACTTAAAAAGGACAATACTACTTTCAATGATGACTTCCACCTTAAAAATATAACTACCCTCAAAAATAATTGAGGGATAACATCATGGCACACTGTAAATTCAATCAACGGAAAAGATGTTGGTCATTAAAAAGAAAACTTGCTATCTCGAAAATACTTAAGTCAATTGTAATAAAGTTAGCCATTCCAATCCTTGCTAATATCCATAATTTATAATATGTTCAATAGTCAAATGTGGGATGAAAGTTAGAGTTTGATTAAGGTCACCCCCAAGCTCCCTCCATAATAAAGACATCATTAAAGTGGGGTAATAGCTTCGCTTTCTATTTTGAGTTCTTTGCATAATTGTAAAACACTTAATCTTAAACAAGAGCTTCATATTTCCACCAAGAATTTAAAACTCAACAGGAATTGTTTCTAACTATGGAAAATACATTGACCGTACTGATTTTGCATGACATTGCATTCTAATGTATCCCAATCAAATCTTAAATTCATACATAGGCATGAGGATGCATACTTAATGTGGAAGTTGTCCCCATTTTCTACTAGCATGCACATTATGTAAATTTGCAAATAACTTTAATTCCCACACTTCTCCTCATGGTTCATGCATAAACAATCATTCTTTTAACATCATCACTTAAAGCATATAACTCATATTTAAAGGAATCTTGTACACATCAACACCAATATAAATCATAAATATCAAAAGCGAGGATAAACTATACAAGGTGCAAACATAAGGGAGACACCAATGTACGTGGTTCACCCCATACTTGGGGTTACATCCACCAAAATTAGTCCCCTTCTCTATTAAAATCAACATACGAATGTATACAACCCACATCATATGATGTGTTATCCTTTTCTCTTTTCACAGTTTCTCATATAATTTGGATAGAACCTTTTCATTATCAACCCGAGACCCATATAACCCTAGAGTAAGCATGCCCCGCCTTTCACATCATCAATGATATATATATATATATATATATATATATATATATATAGTTATATTAAGATGTAACTTTGAAATCTAGAGATGTATGATTTTTTCTTCCAAGGACTATATATATATCTTGAGCTTTTAGTTAGAGTCCTATTATAAAATCATCCAAGGGGTTAGTTAGTACTATTTTATAGTTAGTTAGGATAACCAAGTTTAATTCCTCACAATAATTTTTGACTTCATGAGTTAATTCTCTAAAAGAAATTTTGTCTTCATTAATAAATTTAAATCTCAACTCTCGAGAATTTAGACCCAAATCCATAAAATATGGCTTCCTTAACTGCAAGGTCGGAGAATGCAACATGACCCATCACTACACTTACATGGAATTTCTCCTAAATAGGTGACCTCTTTATGCACTTTATTGATTAACCTCATCTATTCGTATTGCCATTACTTAGCCATATTTATTCTAATTACTCACTTTACCTTTCTTCATATTCTCATGCGACCTCACGTTCCACTTAAACAAAAATACTTTCTTTCTTGAATCTATAACAATCCATTACCTTTTTCTTTTTCTTACATTAACTATTAAATTACTGGTTCAGTAACTATTTGAGAAACATAAACATCACAAACCACTGTATAATGTTTAGTGGATCATTTGGGTTAGGAATTTTCAGTAATGGAATGATTTTAGTTTGGGGAGAAAGAATACATACAAGGCTTGCCTTTGATACTAAGCCATGACCAGACTTATTTTTGAGGAGCAGCAGAACCTGAAATTGAAAGGGCATTTCCTTCTATTGTTTGGTACTCAATGATTTTGAGCTGGAAAAATTGTTTTGGTTTTGATTTTGCTGGGAAAGTTGCCTAAGATCATACATACCCACTCAATCATCAATAAAAATTTAAAACAAAAGCCAAATCACCTCTGTTAAGCCCCAGTAAATCATTCAAGGAAATCAGATAAAAAAAGAGTGGCAAAATCACATCCTTTTTACCCATTATAAAAAAAATCAGGATCGAACAGCGCAACCCAAGAACACAAGGTGGCTCGTCCCTGAAACAACAATTTAAGGATAATGTTCAACTTAATTTGGAAAGTTGTCAAGATCTAAAGCAAGATCGCATGGACGGCTTCATAGTTTAGATCAAAATGAAGATAGATGTAACGTCTTAGATCCATTGTGTAAATAAGTAAGTGCTGTTAGAATTTAGTAAAAGAAAACCACTAGATTGTAAATCGTAGCGAGTACCCAAATTCGTAGAGGATCCACACATATGGATCCGGTCCCATTCTGTTGGCTTCCACAGCATTTCAACTAAACAAAGGGAAGTAAAATGGATCTAGATCTATACAACAATTTACAACGCTTCCACAAATGGATCGAGTCCCAAAAGGATAGAAGCTCATAAGGATCAGGTTCTATCCATCAACATCCCTCCCCTAAATGAATCGGCTCTCATCAAAAGGAACTAGAACTTAACTAGAGGTCTTTTGAGATTTCATACTAGCGGAGTCTTGTACGATATAAATATCAGGCCGTACAGATTAAGATCGAGGACTTTGGATCATGATTTAGATCTGTAACTCAAGACTCACGCCATGAATCTATAAATATCTATGCATAGTTTAAAATGCTCATATCTAACCTCGAGCCTCCATTTGTATCGAATTATACATACCTTTAAATGCTACTAAGTTTGAACACTTCTAAATCGACAGGCCCTCAACGCGCAGAGATTGCCCCCTCATCAACATGTCGGGCTCATTGCTCATCAAGCGCAGAGATTCTCCCCTCCTCAACACGCAGAGCTCATTGCTCATCAAGCACAGAGATCAACATGCATGGCTCCCCCACCCTTTTCCACAACTCTCACTCTCCCTATTTAAAGAAATTTCTATTGGTTTTCGAGGAGCGAAGTGGCAGAAGCATATCTCCATGTATTTGTCTTCTTAATAAACTAGAAAGGTATAAGGCATCATTTTTATTGTTATGGGAATAATTTCCAGGATTCTCTTAAGGAGAGATCGCCTCCTCACAATTTGATAGCCTGAAATTTTGGATGTCCCATTAATACGATAATAAATGTTCTACAATTTCTAAATACCGTCTCTATCTAATAAATACTCTTGAATATATATTCCTTTAATCAAATAAATGACCTTTTCCATTGTGAATATATTTTTGTATAAACCAAGTTGTATTACTTATTTTATAAGGCATATCCTACTTGCTATCAAACAATCTATATAAGATAACCCTCTTCGTTATATTAATGAAATATATATAACGGTTTATATATATGTACAATCTCATTAATATATTTATACCGTATGAACAATTTGTTTATGTAAACAATTCATTCATTCAATTATTTATCCCTTAGATTCTAATTCATATATATATATATATAGAGAGAGAGAGAGAGATATATAGATATGCATATAATTGTTTTATATATGCATGTATTTTCATGTCGTACTTACCACAACTTGACCACTACACAATCTACCATTATTTATGGTAGCTAGCTTCCCTCTGCTACATCATAAAAATGCTAAGGACACTAGGTTAACTTCACTAGATCCCTGAGGCGTTGTTAACCACTAGCCTCTCCCCCTAGTGGATTTGGTTTCCCGTCGAAGGTTGCGTCACTACCTTAAATCTCCTAAGTCCAGAACTAATGGAATTTAACTTATATAGATGACAATGTATTTCTGGTGGGGCCTTGGCCTTGAGCTCCTTACCGGAAATATGTACAATATACATTTCATGATTACCAAAAATTTAGGGTATACAAGAGGGATGTTACATCCCTTCCCCCTTAAAGGTAACACCGTCCTCGGTGTCCTTATTTCTCAACGAAATTCCTTCCTCTCTTGATTCATCTTTTCTTGGCTTGACTTTCCTGTCTTGATCTTTTCCTGATTTCAGAAGTTTCCATTTATCAAGGCCTGTAGTTTGCTGTAACAAGATTGGGTCTACCTGAATTTTTCATATGTCAAAATTCCATAATTCAACTTAAAACATAAACAAGAGGTCCTTTTGCAACATCATAATTGCAAGTTATGGAACATCTTCTAGTCTTTAATTTTATGTTTATCATCGTAATACATAATTATTTTTCAATAATGTAATTGATTCATAGGTAATCCACTTGGATACTTAACTATTCATTCCCCTAAGGTAAAAACTTTCTTTCATTCATCACCTATTTAAAAAAAAAAAAACTTTAAAATTCCTCATTCTTCCCCGCCTTCGAGGGAAATTTTTTTCCACTCAAGTTTTTCTTCTCATTTACACATTAAGTTATATGACAGTCTAGTTACTTGGAAAGTTTGATAACGTATTTTTGTTCCTTATTTTCCAAACTCTCCCTTGAGTTATTTTTCTAATTCACATGTGGACTTATAGATATATTCGAGGTTACTCTCCCTTTTGATTGCTAGTTAAAAGTTTTCTCCTCAATGACATCAAACAACACCCTGTTTTCTAGATGTCGAGCTTTGCCTAGGTCTTGATATTGATATCATAACTCTTTCATGATTCCCCTCAAGCCTCCTTGCTTGAGTCCAAGAATGCAGGGTAGAGTTAGAGCATCAATTTTCTTGCCACTTCATATGCCTAACACCAATGTGCTCACACAAGAATCATTTTTCTAACACCATTGTTCTCCTACAGCATATACACCTAACACCAATGTTCTCACACGAGAATCACTTGCCTAACACCATTGTGCTCCCACATCATATATTTTCCTTGTTCATTTTTTAATGTTAATTACAACCTTTGACTATTGGTGACACCCACTCTTTTGTGCTTAGTGTGAATTCACTGTCATTGTCCCGATTCGTGAATCAACTTCACAGTTAGGTTGAATATAATTAACATCTATCGATAAAAAATAATTTCATCAAAATAATCAACATTTTATAGTTTGTAGTGATGTGTACCTCTACCAGATTCATGATTCGTACAATACTGGAAACCATCCCAAAATAACTCCTTACTCATTTCAAGCAATTAAGCACAACTTGTTTTACGTGAGTGAATTTATAATCCATGTTTTTACTTTGATTATTTCAAAGGCCATAATCACGGTAAAACCCTGCAATGTTAGTACCCAACATCATAATCCATAGTTAATCCTCGAAACATGAAAATTATAATAAGATAAAGAATAAAACAACACTCGTTCTTGAGTGGTTGAACTTCATCACTTAAGCCAATGAATTTTTTAACCAATCGTCCATTTCAATGGGTAGTGTTCCCGGCATACACCTACAATGTTAGTCCATAACATTGTACAATGTTCATTCATTTATCATTTTCACATATTAATATCATTAAACATATTCACTCATCTATCTATGGATAATTACGAGTAAAGGGACATTCTAACTTTACACAACAATAATGAGTGGCAGGAATCTCAAGTGATAACTAGTTCTACTTGCATGTTAGTGTCTTTGGAGAAAACATTATACTCTTTGTTGGGACTCTTGTAATTTGAGTAACCCCCTGCAAGCCCTGAATATACACATGTTTTAAAACTTTTATAAAACAATAGTGGATAATGTGCATCATATGTGACTTTAGAACGCTATTTCTTGTAGATCAACCCACTCTTTTCACAAAAGTTCAACGTTGGTGCAACACACTTATAACTCACATATGTCAATAGTCAAAATGTTTTCACATGGTGGGATGTATTATGTTTTAATAAATGTTAGATCTCATTACTGACATACAAATGCTTTCTAAGGTGTTAATCATATAACCTAATTCACCTTTTAACACAAGGACAAAATCATACAAGAACACCTATTCATACTTTACGTAGTTTGTCCAATCTTCTGATTTCAGTACAACAGTTGTGTTATTACTTATTACAAGGAATATATTGATGCCCTAATGGGTATTTTTTTGCTAGGTCACCCTCTCTACTTCTACTCGTAATAGGTTGGCATTTTTTTTGGTTTTGCGTAAGCTCAGCTTTTAATTTAGGCTTTCCTTTTGTATAATATCTTGTGTGTACAATTTCAACAATACATTGGACAATTGGTCCCAAACCAATACCATGATAAGCCTAACAGTATTATGCTTACAACATTCTTTACAGGTGACGAGTGTCTTTAAATTTTCCTCGAAATGGAAATTTCTACACTACACATTACTTAGGGTTTTCAGTCTTTTTGCAAGCATTTACAACATCAATACTCTTCGTAATAGACACATAAATTCATGTAGCTTTTAACATTTATTACTAGCAACCCATGCTTTTTATTATCTAAGGCACCCATAATTTATTTACCCATTTGTTCAGTGTCATGTTTATGTTAGTACAAGCCTAACCATGCCCTATATATGTAGATATCACTACTGGCAATTATAAGAAAATGACTATACTCATTCCTTAATGTATTAGGAATAGAATTCATATCCCAACCTCCCATTTATCAACAAGATGAAAGCATTACTCACAACTTTTGTCATACCTTTTTCCATGATATTTATTTTATCCTCTTAGTTACTTCCTTGGATCTTTGGAGGCCCACTCGGACAACTTATCCCCCTTGTTCATCATTTTCATGCATCCACAAACAAAATCATTCGATTGGTTAGAACTATCCATCTTCATGCTTCCTAACTACATGTTGAGCCCAAATAGGCCTGAGTGCTTTCACTCTGGCTCTGATACCAGTTGTAGCATACCCATAACGATTATCTGAGAAACCATTTATTTGAGCTTGAAATAGGGCCATCCTAAATGTTGGATGTAAAAATGATCTATCCAACAACATGTAAAAATCTCACCGTAGTCACATGAAGTTTTGAAGGGTTTCTCACTTCATGGTCGAGTGTGGGTTTCCATGGAAAACAAAGGGAAAAGAAAAAGTAACCCCATATATTTAATGGAAGTAGGGATTTGAAAAATTAACGTTGTCGATGATGAGTGAATGATTTGTTTGCATAAGAACTTAATAAAAATCTAAAAACGAGGACCACTCAAGGCAGACCTAAAAATAAGTTTGGATTGCGTTTATTACATTGAAGGTGCTATTTAAGGGGCTGCTCTTATCAAGGTTTCCTCATCATTTATAATTTATTACATGAAAAGTGTTATTTAAGGGACTTCTCTTCTCAAGGTTCGTCTTCTGAGGAGCCTCCCCATGTCTCTCTATGAGAGTGTGCCTTCCGAATGTGTCTCGCTATGAGAGTGTCCCTTCGGTGCGTGCCTTCCATTGTTCCATATTCTGGCAACTCTCATGTCTGTTGCGTCAATGCAAATGGTATGCTCAACTGATAGGTGTTTGAAATGATCCAATATCTAACACTATTTATTGTTTCCATTATAAACTAAAACGACCATGACTTCCTTTGTCTCTCTCTTAATGCACTGGGGATGAAGACTCTTGCAGAACACTGGGGAATAAGACTCAGCTTTGTAAGTATCCGCACTTGAATTCCATATTCTGTAACTATTATTTCCTTGTCTATCGACACTTCTAGTTTCTCCTGCATCAGATTCATCAACGCTGTGACCACTTCTTCCCAGCGCTTGACGTTCTCTTTGCTAAAAGCGTACACTCTCTCATGGTATGCATGAGACTGCTATATCCGAATTCATGGTCTCGTATTTTCTATCTAAGGATGGGATGAGTATCTTCACCATCCATGATGATTGACAAGGCGATTAAGAATTGGGCCAACGACTATCATATAGATAAACCATCGTCTTACAGAAATGATTGACGACCTTTGCTTAGGACACAAATGGTTTTTTTCACAAGCTCTTCCTCTTCCCAGCTCTTGTAAATCTTACGACCTTAACTTCTGTCTACTTCTCCTTTCACTTAACCGACTTATAATGTGTTTTTCAGGTTTTCAGCCATATTGCTTGGAAGTTCTAGCTTATGTAATAATGCACCAAATCAGTAAGTTGATCTACCGAGTTTTTTATGTAGATGTTACACGAGCACACAATCAGGTAACTTTGACACTTCTGTGAGTAGTAATTTTTTTATGATGATTTATGTTTTTGTCTGTTGTATTTCACTATATAATTAGTCTCCAAACTTGGTCGAGGAAGAGGTGGACTTAGAAATAGCTCATCTGAATGAATGTTTCATTTTGGATTTGGTCTATCTTCCATATAGTGTTATTCATTAATATTGCTTATTTGTATTATTCTGTTAATCTTTCAACCTCCTTTGTTTGTAGTGGAGTTAAGAAACATATTCATGAAATGTCATTGCTATTTGTCCCTTTTTCAGAAGTTTGAAATTTTAAAAGATCTTTGTAGTCTTAGTGAACAGTACGAGAATGAAAGCGCATGAGGAGGGAAATCCACCATAGGCGGTTTGAACAGGGGCCACACATCAAATAAAACCAGTGAGAGCCGCTGCCTGCATGTGTGTCTCTATGAAAAACACATGCAAAGATCAAAGCAAAGTGAAGTGAAGCAAAAATATAGGTAGGTCAACATTATTTGATGAAATGAAAATATATAGTACTAGCATACCCTCAAATCTGGGAAAATGAAACACCGAAAATAATTTCAATATGTCTAAAATGAACAAAAGGTATATTTCATTTCTCCACTTTTGGAGTGTTTCGTAAATATGATTCTATTTTTTTTATAATTAGAATTTATGTTAATAGAATATAATATAAGTAATTCTAAGGGGTGGCAAGTGCAGCTTTTTTTTGGATATTGATGGAAAGGAAGAAATGGAATTTTCATGGGTATAGGTGTGGCGACAAGTAACTAGGATGAAATGTACACCTTCCTTCTATGTACATAAATTGTGAAGAGTCTTCAACTACAACAGATTATAATTTTTAGAAACTCGTTTCTTTTCATAAAGCATATAAAGGGGAAAAAACTTAAGGAAGGGAATATACAATGTAAGAATTATGAGTGTATTAATTGGAACCTTCAAATCCTCGACAACGTGAAACTTATGCACCTCATTCATCTCAACAATTCAGTTGTAGATCAACTTGCCAATGATACAATCAAGTTAGACAAGGGAATTATAGTGTAAATTAAGGACCCCACAAAAAGAAGATGGTTGCCTTAGAAAGTTCAATTTATATTACAAATGTTTGAAGTTAAAATGTTGTTTGGTGATAAATTGGGAATGTGCTCCATTTGGCATCTTCACCCATTCCAATGCATAACAAGTCTTGTCTCATTATTCCCAAGTGAGGGAGTGATTGCACTCACGCATGGCTTCCTCTTCTCATTTCTTCCATCTGTGCTCACTTGAAACATTATGGCCCTTGGTTTAGATTTGTGTAATGTTTGTGGGATCTCTCTAAAAAGAAAATGTTTTTTTATCGAGGTGATGCCTCCTACAATGAAGGATTGCATGGTGACCACTTCCATCTTGAAACAAAAGATAGATACCGCATTTTCTTCTCATTTTTGGCCTTTTAAAAATGTTGCACTTGCTCTACTTACCATAGAATTTACGTTAATTCAGTAATTTCCCATAATGTTGTCCTCCAAAATTTCACAGTGACGTTTCATAGAGGTCATATTAGTGTTTCATATGACAACAATATTTGTGTACAACTCTTGAAAAGTAAAAAAAAAAACTTAATTTCTTAGTTGGTGAAAGCCAATTGTTCAATTTCTCTTTAAATCACATATTTATTACAAAATAATAGTATGGGTGAAAGCATGAATCTCGGTGTCTAATTTGGGGGGGTAATGAGAAAATGAGTGTTGTTTTTGCAATTTTGTCAACTTCGGGCAAAGAAAAATTAAATTTGTATTTAGAATTTCATTTTGAAGTAAAAACAAAAGTTGTAGAGAATTGTGTTAGCTTTCTACGGTATTTTTTAGATTTTTTTTATTGGCATTTGATATGTCATTTTTGCAAGTGTTTGATAGTATGTTATTAATTAATGAAATTCTGAAAAATAATCATGTTTTTAGACACAAGTTAATTCATTATTCAACTATTGCTCATTAAAAACAAAATATGTTATGATGATCTAGAGAGATTGTACTAACATCTTTCTATAACTTTGTATCTAACAACTACATGCACTATTTATTAGAATTTTTTGAAATGGACCAATATAAAAAACTAGCATAAAATTGACATGTTTATATTAACGCAACATCTTCCCTAATTTACAATTCAAAACAAAAAAATAAAATTACTCTTTTGAAGACAACACATCAGTGTTGAGGACTGTGATTTTTCCAAATTTTTTCTTTGTTTATTTAAGAAGTTATTGAATTTTCATTTCAATGGAATCTATTAAATTTTGAAGCAATCTAGACACCTTCTAAGAAATATAATAAATAATATGGTGTATCACACCAATTTCAACAAAATTCATATCTATAGAAAGTAGATTGAATTATGCAACTAAGAGTATTATTTGTGACGAGAAATTGTAAGTATTTGATACGATCCGATCTCTTTGAAATTGGAAGAAGAGTGAGAAATGGGATGGAATTCCATTTTTGAAAATTTACAGGTTTTCAGCTGAACAAATATTTTGGCTGAAAGTTACTTTTAATGGTAACTGTTAATTTTAAACTTAGAAAGTTAGAAATATAGTTCTTTATAACTTAAAAGTTAACGGTTTTCGTAAAAATTAACTTTGGACCGAATAATTTTTTTGGCCAAAAGTTAGTTCTATGTTTTCGGTCGAAAACATAAATTAGTTCGGCTGAAAAGTTACAGAATATGGTTTTGGAAAAATTATTCGCATAGAATAGACACCCAGATTCACGATTTCACACACACACACACACACACACACACACACACAGATCTAGCTTTAAAGTAAACCAAATACATACAAATTTACACATTATCATTTGTATTCTATGCCATGAATCAACTTACTGAATCATAATTTTGAAAAATAATTTCGTTCATTTCGTGAAAAATTCAGTGTTTCATTTCCCTCGCTTTGGGGGTATGATAGTATTTATCTCCTACGTTACAAATGCAAAGATTTTAATATTTGCTCACACATTCTATTCCTTCTCTTCTGTGCATTCTATTCCTTATGTTTGATCATTTCCACCCCTTACATCACTCTTTCCGCGGGGATCATCAAGCTATGAGCCCTAAAGCTATTTTTCTATCGTTACCTTGGGATTTGAAGGGCCTGGGGTTAAAACCTATAAGCATCTCTGTGGCAATAATTGTTTATTTGAAGCTGCCATGGCCGCCACCTCGACAAATTACTTTCTCATTAACCCTTCTACCAATTCGTGCCCGTCACTCCAAACTCTTCAACTTCGTAACCCAGTGTTGTATCCCTACAAATCCTTAATCTTATATGTAAACTTTTCTCATACTCTTTGTGGACAAATTGATGTTTATTGGCCCAAAATTGCTTAAAAATATGTGGGTTTTAGCGGTTTGAAGCTTAAATGCCTCTGGTCTCTTCTTCTTTCAGTATTTTTATTGGAGCTAAACTGTATTGGATGTTGAGGCAGCCCACTCACCTTTAAAATATTCCTTGTATAGGTTTTGGCTGCGAAGGTTTTAATGATGGTTTTACATAAGGTGGGCACACTTTTGAACCATTTGCGGCCCCAAGTTTGCTTATGTGGTGTATATTTTAATTGGTTTTGGTAGTATTTTGTTGAAGTTGTGGAGATGGTCCAAGTTCACAGATTGAGGTCGGGACAGGAAGTGAACGACTATGGTAGCACTTGCAACAAGCATTGACCAATCTCAAGTTGCATTCACCCGTGAGGATAATTCCATTGAAATATGGAATGCTGCTCCTGGCTCCGTGGGATGGAACTGTGAACTGGTAATCCTAGGTAGAGATGGTTCTGTAATTTCATCCCTTGTATGGTGTCAGTCAATATCAAGTTCTTGTTCATCTGGTTGTTTATTCTTAGCTGGTTTGGATGGATCCATTTCAGAATGGGACCTTGGTTCTTTACAACAGAAGACGGTTGTAGAGGCCATTGGAGGATCTATCTGGAAAATGGAACATGAGCCCTTATAAAGAGCAAGAGATCCTCAGATTGAATCCAACTGGCATAATGATGATGGTGGTTATGATGAAAATGGAATAAACAACACTGCTAGTGGATCTGATAGTGAAGAAGAAGAACTTGTGGTGTAATGAGTGGAAGTTAGTTGTGATGATGGTGTTATTCACATTTATGTTGTTCGTGAGGAAGGTGTGGAATATTATAGGTCGTATCCAAGAGTTAAAGGAAAAAATTTGGGCGTTGTTTGGACTTTGGATGCAAAGAATTTTTTTGCAGGAGGTTCTGATGGTTGCATTAGGTGTTGGGATCTCACTACAACGCATGTGTTATACAGGATAGCAACTGGTATTAGAGGTATGAAGACTGGGGCAGACATATGTATTTGGTCTCAAGGTTCTGGAGTTTTTAACCTGCAAAGGGATATTTTCCTCTCATCTACTTCTAGCGTCAGGTGAGTTTTCATATTTATCCATTATTTTTCCCGTCAAATTTTTGATACAATTCGTGGCTTGTGTTTTCCTGGGTATGGGTTTGTTCATTATTCTTATCAATATAGATTTGTTAAGTTTTCTGTGAGGGCTCGTAATATTTTCTCAACTCACTACTTTTCCTCCAAGGTTTGAGCGATCTGCGCAAGCCCTCTTTCTTCTATGGTTATTTTTTATGTATAGATATTAAATCTCTATGTTTAAATCAAGGTTTCTGCAATTTTTTGTCAGATGTTTGCAAGAAATTCAGCAATTTTAATATTCTTCACACTTTTTACCTCAATTTACTGAGACGTTTTTCCTCTACTTGCATGCTTGTTTTTTTACATATTGTTTTCTTCAATTAAAATAAATCACGGTAAGTTTTCCACTGTGAATATTATTTTTTAAGAACTTTATTATGGGAAGAGTATACTTCCCTAGTTGTATGGAAGGTAAGTACAGAATATAATTTACTGTACGAAACATTGTAGTGCAACCCCTTCATGTCTATATTTTCTCCATTTGGATGTCCCAACTGAAAATTGGTTATTATTGTGTCATATTGTTCAACTGCAGCGTTTTCGCTCGAACTTAGCGTACAACCCTAAGTGTTGGTACTGATCTAAAGATAAATACATTTTCTTGTCCATGAGATCAGAAGTAATATTATTCTAACCAACCTTTATAACTTTGGGACACTTATTGTTGATCATCCTTAAGTTCAATACCCAAAATTGATCTCACAACCCCTTTTAGAGGGAAGGTGCATACAAGTTGGTCTATATCATGACACCTTATCAACTGTCACAACTGGTCCATGTGAAAATGGTAAACGCTCATTCCCACTGGTAAATGTCTGAAACTGACACTGCTCTTGCTGCTTTAATCCCACTACTGTAAGCATTTATCACAAACATCCTTTTTCTACTAGAAGTCTGGAATTCAATATTATCGTTGAGTTACTATTGGCCTGGGAAAAATGATAAATGTAGAGCCCAATTGTTTATGGTATAATATAGTAAATGTTTGGTCCCACAGTTGATGGATATGGATAATGCAGTGCTCCTATTGCATTGATTTGTCTTACAAATGTTGTGTATGTGATATTTGTTAATACATCCCATTTTCAACAATAAACTTTCGTTATTCCTTGTTAAGAAAAACTAAGTTAGAGGTATTGTCGATTTTAGAATTTCAAATTCAGTTATTTTGTGATTGGTTTTCACTTTCAGTATGGAGTAGCAAAGAATGAGGGTTTCTCTTGTATTTGCGTGATAAAAAGAAATCCTTAAATTATAAAGTGAGTTTTGATTTTTTAAAATTCTGATTATTTCAGATGTTTATAATCTACACACAATGCAAATATAGATAACACAAGAAAATACAAAGGGATGTTCTTGCAAGTGGTTTAAACATAAATTTTATGGAACTGTAACTTACATCCTTTTTGTTATCAATTTATTCATCTAGCTGTGTTGGAGGAGCTAGTCGATGAACCGACTAGTCAAGTTAACCGACTAATCAGAGATTAGGTCAGCCTCCAAAGGTCATGTCGGTTGATCGAACCGACAAGTAGTTACTTATAAACGTTTTGTAATCATATATAATAGGTTGATGAGCTAGTTAAGAACTTGGTTCAGTTTTGTATATGTATGGACCCTCATGTGATTCTATAAAATAATTTGTTATTCTACTATTTGTTCTTGTCTCTTGTCTCTATATGTTTATATGATTCTATATGTGTATTATTGGTAACCTTATGTGATCTGTGAGATTACAACATTGGTTCCATTTCCGGTAGTACATATGCATATGACATGACCATACGTAAATGATATCAGAGCAAGAGATTAAGAATTGGTGGGAGCATAAGATTGCAAATTATTTACAAAATTACGTGAGAAGAAACAGATTGACCATTGCGCAGGCAAAGGAGAAATTATTCACTGAAACCCATGAGAAATTTGTAGAATCGGTGCCTCAGTTGTTGAAAAAACTATTAGATGAAGCTAGAATCAAATAAAGAACAAGAATTACTCGAGAAACTAATTCGAGGAGGAAGAACAAACCTGTTGGAGAGGTTTGAGAAAATTGCAGACGAATTCTGTCAAGAACAAGCAGTAAAGGAAAGAGTTTCAGTTGAAAGTATTGAAAAAAGATTCTATACCGACTTTACTTAGCAATTTATTTTTTCGCTACTGACGCTATTGTTCAAATTTCTAATCAACAGAGGAGTAGGTCACATATTCAAACCTTGTACATCACTCATCGAATCGCCTGCAAACACTAACTAGGCATAAAAATAGAAGGTGTGGGAAACATTTATTGCAGAAAGGGAGTGGGAGAACTTCCTGAACAAATAGAAAGAACTATCTGAGCTTACTAAAGCATCAAGTAGGCTATTGGGGGGTAACTGGCCATGTGTCAGGGTAGAGAAAAAGGATTATAGTCGACCTAAGAAATACCATCACCAGCAATGAAAAGTCGACCTAAGAAGGAAATTGAGTGGATAGTGAATCATAAAGGTGCTTTGGACCTACATAAGATAGAAAGGGAGAAGAGGTAGAAAATAAGGGAAGAGATACGAGAGAGAGATATAGATCTCCAAAGAAGAATGGTTTCCAGGGTGACAGAGCATGAGGAAAATCCACCGCAGTCAGGTCATGACTGACAGGAAGAAGGCATAGATGAATAGGTGTCGCCAATGGAAGAAGATTTGTGGATAGAGAAGCGAGAAGCTCTCCAACTAGAAATATACCAGGAGGTAATACCTATGTCCCCGATAAATTTGAGTACCTGAATGTAGGCCATTATCGAGGAGGACCTGAGACTAAGAGCTGGTGATTTTGGTATATGGAGTCGACTAGACGATGAAGTAAATGATGACAATCATCTAGTAATCCATCGACCAGAGGAAGGAAATTGGGTTACACTTCAAGCATACCTGTCCAACCAAAGAATCCATTTACTCTACCTTGGACATGAAGGAGCCCCCCCCCCCCCTGCCAAACACAACTTTACAAAACATCGACCAATTAGACTCATGAGCAAAATAGTCCAGTTGGACATCGAAATAAGAAGTCAAAACTGACCGACAAGTTGTCGAAATAGAACCGATAAATAAAAAATCTGACGAAAACAAAAGCTCCATAGAGACTAGCTGTGGACAAAGAGATACACGGAATATCCACTACACCCACCACCATCCCCGCCACCACCACATCCCGAAGGAGAAACTGACACCGACATGGGGCATGGTTCATCACACATTCCCCTCTATGAGCACGACGAAGACCCCGAGAGACATTTGTTCATCTGTGAGTCGACATGGGAGGCCAATCAAGTTATAAATGAGGATAGACAAATGGCACAGGTCACAGGTGTGCTATGAAAAATAGCATTAACTTGGTATATGACCTATACCAAAAGAACACCTAATGCATCTAAAGCAGAGATCAAGCAGCAATTTCTGTCCTTCTTCAAAACATTAGATGCAAAGCATCTGGTAGCGAAAAAACTCAAGTCTAGAGTTCAAAAACTAGCAGAAACCGTTCGAGACTATGATAAAAGATAGAAATACTAATTGAGCCAAATAGAATATGTTATTGATAAACAATTATTGATTCAATGGTTTCTTGCAAGACTCTCCAAAAATATCTGACGCCATATAAGTCTGGAGAAATTTAAAATGTATGAGGAAGCACTGACAAAAGATTTGTAGGTCGAGATGGATGAGGAATACCCAACATACCCTACTGTTGAAGCATATATTGAAGAAATGTTATAAATCATGCGTAAATCCTTATGAGAACTGAACCTCAAGGGTCAGGAGATATGGTGCACAAAATGTTCTACAATCGGCCATACCAAAGATAATTGTCAACAAGATACAAGTCGACAAGACATCCGTTTTGTTTAGACAAAATGCTTTTGTGATATCTATCAGGAGCATGGAGATCATAAGACAAAATATTGCCCATACAACATGAAGAATGGAAAACTTCTTGGTGTGCGATCTGTGAAGTTAAGAGCCACATGACAACCGACTGCCACTTAAATCTAAAAAACCAACAAAACTATCAGGAAGTCTACCAAACAAACGTCGTGGTCCAGAAAAATGATAATGTCACAAACAAATGAAACATATTGAAATAATCGACAATATGAAGGCCGCAAATATGAACTCCGATTCGACAACCGTCGTGGAGGATTTGGAGATCGAGGGTGATTCTTTGGAAATCATGAAAATGAACCAAGACGACCGATTCAATGCTTCATATGCTATAAAGAAGGACACTGGTATGCAGACTATCCATATAAGGACAGAATCGACCTAAAATTTTGTACTAGCTGTGGTGTGGGAGACCACTCATTGGAAGATTGTCCCACCATACTTGACAAAATTAATGAAAAGAAGAATGTTAATGTCTTGTCTTGTGTTAAAAAAAGTGATATAATTTGCACAAAGAACCTACACATAGTAACTAGACAAGAAATGAAAACTGGAGGTGACAATCCAAGAATAAGCAAAATTAAAGATAAAAATGAACATCCTAACCATATAAAGCAAAAACAATTGTATAACAATGCATCGAGCATGTTTCAAGAATTTTCTAGACAAGAATATGTCGATGGAAATTTACAGAACATACTTCATGAACTATTGAGCCTAATACATAAATATAAATCAGTGGCACATTTCATTGACCTACTGCACAATATTAAACACAAAAATGACATGGATAAACAGACTAAGAGTATATGCAACTTAAATAAAAAGGATAAGAATGATGCTGACCCACTTGTCGATCTCAAAATAGAAGGTTGCCACGTTCGACAAGTCGTTATCGACTTTGGATCCCAAGTAAATATCATGATGAGAGATACATGGGAACAGTTGGGTAGGCCTCGACTGAATGAATCAGGAATATATTTAAAGCTGGCCGACCAAGGACTGATTGAACCCATTGCGGTTTAGAGAAATGTCAATACAACGATAAAATAAATTTTGACAAAAGTCAATTTCGAGATCATTGACCCTAAGGAAGGATCCAACTCCTTTCCAACCTTGGTAAGACACCCATGGGGAAGAAAAATGAAAGCATCTATCTCACTGGACAAAGAAAGAATAAAACTAAAAGGGAATGGACAGAAAGTGATTGTCCTCATTCACCCTTCACAAGGAAAACCTTGGACTGAGCCTATTGATGAAGAAGTCGATGTTCGACAACTCTACCAGATTCAAAACAATGAAGATTATAATAAACCTAATAATTATGGAGAACTTCATCTAGGGAACCGGGACTTGGTTGGATATAACTCAGATGCAGAACTATATGATTGGGAAATTGAAAACTATGAAACACAAGCAAGGGGTTGCTAGAGCATTCAAGCTATCTAGAAGAAACCAACTCAACAATGCTTTTCTATATCGACTATTCCAAAAATATTTGAGAATAAAATAAGGGAATAACCCTCTTTAGCACCTATAAAAATAGATAATCAATGGAGTCTTCGGTATAAAGAGAGAGAATCACTAGTTCAGCATATAGAACAAGTCTCTAAGAACCTAGGTGAACATGGCGGACTTCAAAGCCTGGTCAAAACATTTACAGGACAAGTTGCTCGATGGTGGGATACACATTAGTCAAGACTACAAATGTGGACAACAACTTCAACTTTCTTCATAGAAAGATTCGAAGGAAGGAAGCTAACAAAATAGGCACAACTACCTATCTTCATCCAAGGGAAAGACCCAAAAAAGAATATAATAATATGCAAAAAAGAATGGAGAAGACTTCGTTAAAAAGATGAGTGTATATGGCCACGTCTATTTCCCTAGACATTAGATGACCTACCTAACAAGTGGTACAAAATGGAAGAAGCACGAGGCGAAACATTCATATGGAATGAACTTAGAGAAAATTTAATTAAGGATTTTAGCTTTATACTAGAAGATGAAAAATTAGTCGAAGCTACAAAACAAATAAAAACATTTATACAGCCGACTACTAACAAATCAACACAAAATAATAGCTGAACAAATGCAACAGGCCATAAAATTTGATCTAACAAAATATCTCAGTCAACAAGACTCCAATTGGAAAATGAACATACATATGGGAAAAGTTTTCAGTGGAAATCTGATCATCTGGATACGATCAAACCAGTCAAAATGATACTCAAAATTGAATCAACCAACAAATTCTATACCGACCGGATGACAGCAATAGACTTTCCAACAAAATTTTCACTGTTCAAAGAAGGTAGTAGACAGATTAATGAAAGTAAAGTGCCAGAATGGATGGACACGAAAGTAAAAACCAAATAAATTGACATTTCTAATGATAATAGACCAAAAATGGAAAAAAATGGCGATTATTGGAGCGAAGAACAAACTACAGAAATCCTCGACTTATTAAAGGAATTCCAAGATGTATTTGCGCGAGATTACAAAGACTTAAAATGATTAGTAGAAGAAATGGGAAAGATGAAGATATAAATCAAACCCAATGCCCGACCTGTCAAGAAAAGACCTTACAAGTTGGCTCACAAATACAAAGAAATAGTTAAAAACAAGATCGACAATATTTTGACAGCTGGAATTATTTACCCCATCAACCAGTTAGAATGGGCATGCCCAATGGTCATCCAACCAAAAAATCATGACCCGACAAAACTACAAATCTGTGTCGACTTACGAGAGTTAAACGAGGTTACCTTAACAGATCCATTTCCAAATCCATACGTTGACGAGATCTTAAATGAAGTCGTAGGACACAAATGCTACTCATTTACAAATAGATTCCTAGGATATAATCAGGTACCAATAGCCAAGGAAGATCAGAAAAAGAAACCCTTCGTATGTGAATTTGGCTCATTTGCTTACAAAGTGATGCCATTAAGTCTCAAGAATGCACCAGTAGTTTTTTCAAGAATAGTTGTAAAAACATTTCAAGAATACATTTATAAAACAATGGTAGTATACTTCGATGATTGGACGATCTATTCCATGCTAGAAGACCATTGTAAATGGTTAAGGATTATGCTGGAATGATGCCATTAGATTCAATTATCTCTCAATATAAAAAAATGCATATTCTTAACCCTTATAGGAATCCTACTAAGTCATATCGTATGCAAGGAAGGTATCAAGGTCGACTTTTCTAAAATAAAAATTATCCTCGACTTAAAGCCACCAGTTAATCCAAAACAGGTTAGAGTACTGTTGGGTCATACATGGTACTATAGAAAATTCATCTGACACTATTCAGATATGACCTACCCATTAGAAAAATTGTTAAGAGAATATTAGGAGTTCGGCTGGACAGAAGAATGTGATACATCTTTCGACATATTAAAAATAAAACTAGTCAAAGCACCAATTCTCAGATTCCTAAATTGGTCAATCAAATTCCATGTGCATATAGAAGCTTCAAGCCTAGCAATAGGTGCAATTTTGACACAACCTAGGGAAGATGGAAAGGATTTTCCAATTGTATATAGCAACATAAAATTAAACAAGGAAGGATGCAATTACTCAATGACAGAAAGGGAGGCATTAGGTATGGTCTTTGCACTTCAAAGGTATCAAAATTACCTACTAGATAGCCCCTTCATATTCTATACCAATCACCAAGCACTAAAATACCTCGTCAACAAACCTTTGCACGATAGGAGAACCTGTCGTTGGCTATTACTGTTCCAAGAATTTGAATTTGAAGTAGTAGTTTGATTAGGATGACTGCATGTCAGACCTGACCACTTGTCGAGAATTGACACGGGGGAGGAACTGAAACGAGTTAAAGATGACCTATTGGATGCACATTTATTTCAAATAGAAGTTGTTCCTGCAAAAATTAGAAGAAATAGCACAATTCTTGGAGAATGGTCAAGCACCAGATGGAATGAGCATGAAAAAGAAACAAAATTTTAGCCATGAAAGCTGCACCATATAGCCTCATTAATGGATTATTATATAAAATGGGTTTGGACAAAGTACTCCGTCGATGTCTGTTAGAACATGAACGACAAAAAATTATGCATGAAGCACACTATGGACTGGCAGGAGGACACTTTCAGTCGGATACAACTGCTAAGAAAATCCAACAGTTAGGGCTATGGTGGCTGACACTTCAAAGACTGCAAAATTTTTGTTATCAAATGTGATCATTGCCAACGTCTAGGTTGACCGTTATCGAGTACAAATATTCCTTTGATATCAGCAAACCCAAGTTTAACATTCTAACTTTGGTCCATCGACTTCATAGGACCATTCCCAGTGCCAGCAAAAAGAATAGGTGCAAGGTACACCATAACAACAGTAGAATATGTCACTAAATGCGAAGAAGCAAAACCTGTCGACACATGTTCTATTGAGGTAGCTGCTAAATTCATATATGAAAATATTATCACTAGGTTTGGCTGCCCTCTAACCTTAATCAATGACCAAGGTTCACACTTCATCAATAAAAAAATCACAATAGTATGGCACAAGCAAGGGTTGACAGCAAAGGAAAAGCCACTCGACTACTAACCAACAGTCGAAGAGATATTCATAGAGCTAGCCAGGTAGACCAAAACTGACATCACCATACCAGAAGCTGCAAAATCAACCAATCAACACATTATAAAACCATTAACCGACCAGGAGAAGGAGGAAGACTATGAATTTAACCTTCATATTAGTAATTTCACTTCAGAAGACAGTCCGATAGAAGAGAAAAATCCCCTCCAACTTGAAAATGTAACGACTGGAAAACATGATGTCACACTGATAGAAAACAACATTATCATCCCAAATCAACAGCAAGAGAAAAGAGAAGAACATATAGGGGAAGAAACTCAATCAGGCAACCCAGAATAAGCCATGACGAAGGAAAATTTGAAGAAAATAGCTAAGGAAATATCAACTTCAAGAAAAATGGAATGGGAAGCGCAAACCCATCTTAACAGAGGATTCAGAAGATAAGGAATAACTACTTGCTATTGCTACTAACATCCTAGAAAATGCCGCGATAAACAAGGTATCTGTCGAGACCCAATTCAAGCAGTTTGTTGAATTAGGAGCAAAGCAAGGTAGGCTTAAAAAGTTAATAACTGCTACCTCGCTTGACATAAATCCTATCTATCTTAATCTAGACTCACAAAGACCTTCTCCGACTAGAATAACACCAGATACAACCATGGACATATCACCAATTTACAACAAAATTATCCCTAGAACCCTTAAGGAAAATATTGACAAAGATGTTGAAATTCAGTGATTTATCAACAATCTAACAAATCTATTCCTTAAATCCCAACAGATCACCACCACCCATAAACTTGTTGAGTCAAGCTTTTCTCAACAAAGTCTCACTCCACGAACCAACCAAGTTTCATCACCACCATCATCAAATCATCATACATTCACAACCTCAACCCAACATCCACCGTAGTCACAACCCACATTTCATCATTTACACCAACCTTCCAAAACCTTTCGGTTAATGAGGCAGATAGGGGATTACTTTCCCTCGAAGGTAATAATCAAGCAACACTAGATGTAGAAATCGAAAACCTCATGGAATATAATGGAATCAACAACCCTATAGACCTACAACTGGAAGTCAAAAACCCCAAGTCAACAAGTCATCTTCCAACCACCCCTCTAACCCAATCAACCAAAACAAATATTTAAACAACAATAAGACATGCAAACGAGAAGGAAAACAATAAAACAAGTACAAAACAACAAAGTAGAATGACCATGCTAAAAAATGCAAAAAGAAAATATAACGATAGAAAAGGAAAAAAAGAAACAATTTGAAAAATTACAAAAACGATAGCAAGAAAAAGAAAACGAAAATAATGAAAAAATAGAAATAACAAACAAGGACTCCATTCACAACCCTTAAATGCTTCCATCTCTAGCCAAGGTCAACCTGTGCAAATTTTTTTGATAAGAATTAATAGATACTAGAAAATATTATTATAAATTTTAAACACTAACCAATTATCTTTTAGAAAATATTATGATTAATCTTATGCATAGGTACAAATGTAGTAGTTACCATCTGCTTCAACTTTGCACCTACACACAAGAATATTTGAAGAGTGTCATTAGTGCTCTTCCACCTTCCTTTATGTCCATGCACTCAATAAATAAAGAAATTTGTAAATAATTTAATATGACTTTAATTTAAACAAACTCAACTTAACCATCTATACCTCTTCTTCCTTGGCCTTCACCTTCACGCATTGCAATGTGCAATCTGCATCATTCCTAATCTCTCAAACCAAATATCATTGATAAAATATTAAGGTAGATTTTAAACACAAACCAAATGTATTTGAGAAAATATTATGAGTAATGTTATTCACACGTAAAAAATGTAGAACTTTCCATATGCTTCAATCTTTGCATGTGCACACACGGATATTTCAACAGTGTCATTAGAGATCATCTACCATTGCACCTGCATGAAAAGATATTTCAAGAGTGTCATTAGTGCTCTTCCAACTTCCTTTACTCCCATGCACTAAATAAATAAATAAAAGACAAATAATTTAATATGATTTGAATTTAAACAAACTGACTAGAACAATGCTTAACTCCTGTTCCATGGACTTCCCCTTTACGCATTGCAATGTGCAATCTACATCCTTTCTAATCTCACAAACAAAATATCATTCATAAAATCTCGTTATAAATTTTAAACACAAACCAAATCTCTCTCAAAAAATGTTATGAGTAATTTTATGAACAAGTACAAATATAGAACTTACCATCTACTTCAACCTTTGCACTAGCACACAAGGTTATTTCAATAGAGTCATTAGAGATCGTCTTTTGTTGCACTTGCACAAAGAATATTTCAAGAGTGTCCTTAATTCTCTTCCATATCCATTTATGCCCATGCTCTAAATAAAGAAAGAAATAACAAATAATTTAATATAACTTTAATTAAAACAAACTCACATAAACCATGTGGTATACGTCCTATTCCATGTGCTTCCCAATCTTCCATTGCAATGTGCAATGTACATCATTAGTAATCTACCAAACAAAATATCTTTGAGAAAATATTAAAATATTAAATTTTAATACGTACCAAATATATTTGAAAAAATATTATGGGTAATCTTATGCACAAGTTGAAATGTAGAACTCACCATGTGCTTCAACCTTTGCACCCGCACAGAAGGATCTTTCAACAATGTCATTAGTGATATTCTAATGTTGAACCTACACAAAAGGATATTTCAAGGGTGTCATTAGTGTTATTCCACATTCATTTACGCATATGCACCCTAAAAATAAAGAAATGTCAAAAAATTACTATCACTATAATTTTAACAAACTAACCAAAACCATACATACCTCCTCTTCCTTAGCCTTCCCCTTCACCCATTTTAATGTGCAATCAATCTCATTCCTAGTCTCACAATATGGGATGTTAGGACATTCCTTAATCACCCCACCCATTGAACCTGAAAAAAACATAAAGTAGTAAATAAAGACCATCAAATATTATTAAAAATCCTTAAAATACACCAAATATCTATCGAGAATGATTATACAAATACTGATATCTATGATAAGTAATATTCTACAAACATTCCCTTTTATACTTGCATTGGCTCTGTATTTAAACAAGCACACAATACTTATGATGGAGTAAATGAGTTCAATTAAAATTTCATAAAACCATAATCTTATGTAACAAGAAATGAGTAAATTCTCCTATGCATACCTCCCTCACCTTTTCCCATTAAAATTGTGGAATCAACATGAGTTGCATGGGGCCATCCACACGATCCTTAAGTTCACCTCCCATTGAACCCCAACAAATATTTGAACAACAATAAGACAAGTAGAAAAGAAAGAAAACAATAAAATAATCACCAAACAAGCAAGTAGCATGGCCATGCTAAAAAGTGAATAAAAACACCTATAGCAATATTAAAAGAATAAAAAGCAATAGAAAAAGTTACAAAAAAAAATCAAAATGAAAATAACAAAAAAAGAAAAGTAACAAACACAGACTCCACTCACAACCCTTAAATTCTTCCATGGCTGACCAAGGTCAACCTGCACACAAAAGTTTTGATAATAAATAATAGATACAAGAAAATCTTATTATAAAACATAAACACAAATGAAATATCTTTCAGAAAATATTATGAGTAATATTATGCTTAATAAAACATGTAGTACTCACCATCTTCTTCAACCTTTGGACCTACACACAAGGATATTTCAACCGTGTCATTAGAGATCGCCTTTCGTTGCACCTGCACAAAAGAATATTTGAGTACTGTCATTACTGCTCTTCCACCTTCCTTTATGCGCATGCACTCAATAAATAAAGAAATGACAAATAATTTAATATGACTTTAATTTAAACAAACTCACCTGATCCATGCATACCTAGTCTTCCTTGGCCTTCACATTCACCCATTGGATTGTGCAATCTAGATCAATCCTAATGTCACAGAGCAAATGTCTTTGAGAAAATCTGATTATAAATTTTAAACAAAAAACACAATATCTTTGAGAAAATTTTATGAATAATCTTATGCATAAGTACAAATGTAGAACTCACCATCTGCTTCAACCTTCATGCAAAGATATCTCACCAGTGTCATTAGATATTTTAGTAGTGTCATTAGAGATCGTCTATTGTTGCGCATGAAAAAAATGATATTTTAAGGGTGTCATTGCTGCTTTACCACCTTTCTATATGCCCATGTATATAATAAATAAAGAAATGAAAAATAATTTCATATGAATTTAATTTAAACAAACTCACTTGAACCATGCATACCTCTGTTCCTTGGCCTTCCCTTTCACGCTTTGCAATGTGCAATCTACAACGTTCTTAATTTCAAAATATGTTCCATTAGGGCGTTCCTTGATACTCCACCCATTGAACAATGCCATTAGTGATCGTCTAATGTTGAACCTGCACAAAAGGATATTTCAAGGCTGTCATTAGTGTAATTCCACCATCCTTTACGCCTATGCACCCTAAAAATAAAGATTTTTTTTTTTTAATATCACTTTAATTTTAACAAACTCACCTGAACCATGCATACCTCCTCTTCCTTGGCCTCCCCCTTCACCCATTGCAATGTGTAATGGGCAGCGTGGAGAAGATGGAAAAAGGATCAATTAGGTTTATTAATTAATTATTTTTATTTATGCAAATAAGAAAGATCCTCATTATATAAGAGGATGCTCCCTAATAAAAAAGGTCTTCTTTTGTTTTTGCTGAAACACGTCTCTCTCTCTCTTTGCGTTTCCCTTTTTTCTTATTTGTATTGTTTTTAAGGTTTAGTGTGAAGCAGCCAGAGTGCCTAATTCATGGCAGCCTCTGGTCTTTCAATCCATTCGTGATCGCCTCCCATACAGAGAGATAGCCTTCCCCATAGGCTCTCTCTCTCTCTCTCTCTCTCTCTCTCTCTCTCTCTCTCTCTCTCTCTCTCATTTGAGGTTTTCTTCTTCTTGCCGGAATCTGCTGAGCAAGTAGGGGCAGGCCATACTGATGCTACGCTCTTGCTGAAATATTCCAACTTCATGGGAAAATGAGCATAGCTCCTCCTTCATCATGCTGCACTGTCAGTACCTCCTCACATCCAGGGCACGCGTAGCTGCACCTTCCGCGCACTTCCTTTCACCTCTGTGGATCTCCTAGAGCTCAGCATTGTCTTCAGCTAGAACAGTGTCGGTTCAGCCTGTGCTTCATTGATTGCACCCTAGAAAAGAAGTGTGTGGCAGATCAAATGGTATCAGAGCCTTAAGATCTTGACTATGGGCTCCAACAATATTTTTTTGGGTATTTTTAATGAAACATTCTAGATTTCGCCGGCCTCCAAGTTGATGAATGCAAGTGATACATAGATCTCATAGCCCCAAGGGTGCATATATCTCAGCTAAAATAGAGAGGAGGTTCATAGATCTAAAACAATACAGATCTCTCCCTCTAGACCTACAAATCCTTTGCTTTATTTCATGGTTTTATTACCACCTATGTTGGTTGTGATCTTCAGTTGGCCTCACCATGCCTCCTCGAAGAGATCCCTTGGTAGTAGAATCAGATTCCAATAATTCAAATCCAGTCCAAGATCTTGCTTTTGTACTCAATGAGTTGTTGAGGATGCAACAATAGACCAATCCAGACCCATTCCAATTGGACACTAGAATACAACTCCCTAAGTTTGCAGGGCAAACCAATGGAGAAGTTGTTGATTCATGGATCTGTAGCCTCTCCACCTACTTTAACACATGCACAGGACTCACTGAGGAGAGAAAGCTTCAAATTGCCTCCTTACAACTTGAAGGCCTTGCACAAACCTGGTGGGACACTGAGCAAGAAAAGACCACATTCATGGTGGAACTTGGAACTACTCCAGGAACTTTGTCCTCCACACCCATCAGAACTTGGGCTCAACTTTCTGACGCATTGAGAACCCGCTTCTACCCACCAGGGTATGCACAATCTCTATGGATGAGATGGCATCAAATCATACAACTTCCTTCACAAAGCATTGAAAGTTACATCGACTTTTTTTGAAAAATGTGCCTACAGCTCCACATTCCAGACCCAGAAGAGGTACTCATTCTTAAATTTATCACTGGTTTATTGATGCAGTTCCGTAGAGAGGTAGAGCTGTTTGAAAATCCATCATTAGATAAAGTTTTTCAGAGAGCATTGGCTATCGAAAGAAAGATTGCTCCTAGGGTTCCTACTCCTCAATACCGCCCCAACCCTAATGCCTCTCCCTCTCAAACAACCATCTCCAACTCTTCAACTAATTTTCCACCTACTCGACCTCAAAATCCTATTAGCCATACAAATACAAGAACAACTTGGTGTTCATTCCATAAGGATACCTCATACAACTCCTCAGATTGTTGAACCCTCCAAAATCTAAAGAACATCAAAGCCTTACTCACAGAGCTCATTAATACTCCACCAGTGGAGGACATTGAAGAAGTCGCTATAGACAATCCCACCGAAGTGGATCCCTCTTTGATCCTAATGACCTAGGATGATTCAAACTCCTCAACCCAACAACTTTTCACTCATAATTACCAAATAAAAAATTCTTTAGCCTTACTGATTATGGACAATGGAAGCCAGAAGAATTTGGTATCTCAAGCCCTAGTCAACCTCCTTAACTTGGTTACTACTCCGCACCCACACCCCTATCAGCTCAGATGGGTTCAGAATGAGGGTCCCCGTCTCCTAGTATATGAGCGATGCCTTGTCACCTTTGCTATAAGCCAATTCAAAGACACTGTTCTCTGTGATGTTTCCCCCTTGGATGGTTCATATTTACTATTAGGAATACCCTACCAATCGCAAAGAAATGCTATCTATCTAGCCAAATCTCGCTAATATAAGCTTTCAAAAGATTGCCACACCTATATATTAACATCAGCAACACCAAAAACCCCTTCTACTACCAAGAAAACCACACATGTCTAACTTAATCAGTGTATATCTCTCTGTGTGGTGCACCTTGTACCACCAAACAATACCACTCATCCTATTCCTGAAGCCATGACTCCCCTACTCAAAGAATTTTCCGATGTGTTCCAACCTCCTACGGGCCTCCCCCGCTCTAGGTACATAGACCATTCAATCCATCTCATCCCCAGATATGCCTTACCTAATGCCCCCACTTACTGGTTGGCCCCCACAGAAATGGAGGAAATGGAAAAACAATTGACAGAACTCATTAACTCCAGTCATATCCAACATTCTTCTTCTCCTTGCACATCTCCCGCATTTGTTATTCCCAAACAAGATACCCCAGACATGTGCCTTGTCACTGATTACCGGGTGCTCAATAAAGCTACTGTCAAAAACCATTACCCACTACCCCGAATTGAGGAGTTACTCGACACCCTCCAAGGAGCAAAATGGTTCACCAAACTAGATCTGACAGTTGGTTACCATCAGGTTCGAATGAACCCAGATGATGTATGGAAGACAACATTTAAGACCAAATTTGGTCTTTATGAATGGAAAGTCATGCCCTTTGGCCTCACCAATTCTCCAGCAACATTTATGAGGGTCATCAATGACATTTTTAGACCACATTTGGGCCGCATGGTGGTGATCTAATTAGATGACATTCTCATCTTCAGCCATACATGGGATGCACACATGCAACATGTCCGACAAATTCTCCAAATCCTCCAAGCCAACACGTTGTAGGTAAAATAAAAGAAGTCATATTTTGTTCAAAATACAGTTCCATATCTAGGATTTGTGGTCAATTCGGAAGGTATTAAACTAGATCCAACCCGTATCAAAGCATTGAAGGAATGGCCACTCCCTTCTTTGGTGAGTGAGCCCAAAATATTTTTGGGTGGTATAAATTTCTATCGTAAGTTCATTCTGCACTTTTCTCAGATTGCTTGTCCTTTACATCATATTTCTAATAGTTCTTCAACATTTAATTGGACTAATGACGCCAGTAGTAATTTTACTCAGCTCAAGGAATCCCTATGCTCATCACTGGTTTTACATCTGTTGGATCCCTGTCAACCTTTTGAGATTGAGTCCGATGCCTCACAATATGCTATTGGGGTTGTGCTTAAATAGGGAGGCCACCCCATTGCTTATCACTCTGAAACTCTTTCCCAGGCCAAGATGAACTATAACACCTATGACAAAGAGTTTTACAGCCTAGTTCGAGCCCTCAAGCAATGGAGACATTAATTGCTCGGTAAAGAAACCATCTTGCATATAGACCACCATCCTTTGATTTTCATCAATTCACAGTCAAAGATTCAGGAACAAAGGCACCTTAAATGGGCCTCCTACATTCAATAGTTTCACTTGGTCATCTAATATAAGAAAGGCACTTAGAATAAGATGGCTAATTTGCTTAGTCGGCCACCTACTATAGTCCTCTCCATTCTAGAGGTGCATTGTACCAACTATGACACATGGAAGGACCAATATGCTACCGACCCAGACTTTCAAAAGATTTGGATAGCCTTGCACAGACCCACAAAGATCAGTCAGACCCAATTCCTAGACTACACTATCCGGGATGGTTGGCTTTATAAATTCAATTTGCTATGTGTTCCACACTCATAGGAATGCCTCTTGCTCATCAGGGAGGTGCATGCTTCAGCCTATGCTAGCCACTTCGGTACCACAAAGACCATCCAAAATTTGCAACGCCATTTCCATTGGCCTTCCAAGCAGCCCCTAGTTGAGAAATTTATCCAAGCTTGTGCATTATGCTCCCAATCCAAGCAATCCAACCAGAAACATGGCTTATATCAGCCATTGCCTCTTCCTTCATGGCCTTGGGAGTCAATCTCCATCGACTTTCTCATTGGACTCCCAACCTCCCAAAATCAAAGTAGCATGGCCATGCTAAAAAGTGCAAAAAAAGAAAACATTTATAGCAATAGAAAATGAAAAAAACAACAATAGAAAAATTTACAAAAAATGTAGCAAAACAAAAGAAAAATAAAATAACTAAAAAAGAGAAATAACAAACAACAAGTGCACATAGAACCCCTAAATAGTTCCATGGCCCAACCTCAACTAGCACATAAATTTTTTGATAAGAATTAATAGATATGATAAAATATTATCATAAATTTTAAACACAAACCAAATATCTTTGATAAAACCTTATGCACAAGTACAAATGTGGAACTCGTTGTGTGCTTCAACCTTTGCGCCTTCCCACAAGGATATTTTAACAATGTTTTTAGAGATCATTTATCGTTGCACCTGCACAAAATGATATTTCAAGTGTGTCATTAGTGCTCTTCAACCTTCTTTTATGTCCATTCATTCAATAAATAAAGAAATGCCAATTAATTTAATATGACTTTCATTTAAAGATGCTCACCTAAACAATGCATACCTCCTCTTCCTTGGCCTTCCTCTTGACCCATTGCAATGTGAAATCTACATCGGTTATAATCTCACAAACCAAATATCTTTGAGAAAAACTTGAGTAATATTATGGACAAGTACAAAGGTTCAACTCACCCTACGCTTCAAGCATTGCACCTGCAAATGAGGATATCTCAACAGCATGACTAGAGAGCATCTACCATTAAACGTGCACAAAAATATATTTCAAGAGCATCATTAGTAATCTTTCAGCTTCCATTATTCCCATGCACTCAATAAATACAGAAATGACAAATAATTTAATATGTCTTTAATTTAAACAAACACACATGAACCATCCATATCTTCTCCTCCTTAGCCTTCTCCTTCGCTCATTAAAATGTGCAATCTACATCAATCCTAATCTCAAAAACCAAATACCTTTGACAAAATATTTATAAATTTTAAACACAAAGAAAATATATTTGAGAAGATCTTAGGAGTAATATTATGCACTAGTAAAAATGTAGAACTCACCATAAACTTCAACCGTGGCACCTGCAGACAAGGATATTTCAACAATGTCATTAGAGTTCGTCTACCATTCCGCCTGCACAAAAGGATAATTCAAGAGATTCGTTAGTTCTATTCCACCTTCCTTTACGCCCATGCAGTCAATAAATAATCAAATGACAAATAATTTTAAATGACTTTAATTAAACAAACTCACCCAAATAATGCATAACTCATCTTCCTTGTCCTTTCCCTTCACCCATTGTAATGTCCAATCTACAACATTCCTAATCTCACAAACAAAATATCTTTGAGAAAATATTATTATAAATTTTAAACACAAACCAAATATCTTTGAGAAAATTTGATGAGTAATCTTATGAACAAGTACAAATATAGAACTCACCATCTGCTTTAATATTTGGGCATGCACACAAGATATTTAAAAAATGTCATTACTGATCGTCTACCATTGCAACTGCTTGAAATGATATTTCAAGACTGTCATTAGCGCTCTTCCACCTTCCTTTACGACCATGCAATCAATAAATAAAGTAATGACAAATAATTTCATATGATATCGATTTAATGAAGCTCACGTAAACCATGCATAACTCCTCGTCATTGGCCTTCCCATTCACCCATTGTAATGTGCAATCTACATCATTCCTTATCTCACAAACCAAATATATTTTACAAAGTATAATTATAAGTTTTAAACACAAACCAAATATATTCGAGAAAATATTATGAGTAATCTTATGCACAAGTAAAAATGGAGAACTCACCATCTGCGTCATCCTTTGCACCCACATAGAAGGATATTTCAACCGTGTCATTAGAAATTGTCTCGTGTTGCATTTGCAAAAACATTTATTTGAATAATGTCATTAGTGCTCTTCCATCTTCCTTTATGGCCATGCGCTCACTAAATAAATAAATGACAAATAATTTAATATGACTTTAATTTAAACAAAAGTACCTGAACCATGCATACTTCTTCTTGCTTGGCGTTCCTCTTCACCCATTGAATTATGCAATCTACATCATTCATAATCTTACAATATGGGTTTTTAAGACCTTCCTTTATAACCCCAAGCATTGAACCTTCAAAAAACATAAAAAGTAAATAAATACCATTAAATATAATTAGAAATCTTGAAAAGACATGAAATATCTCATGAGAATGATTATACAAATACTAATATATATATTATGAGTAATATTCTGCAAACATACATTTTTATACTTCATTGGCTCTAAATTTAAGCAAACACACACAATATAATTATGATGCAATAAATAAGTTAAATTGAAATTTCTCATAACCATGATATTATGTAGCAACAAATGAGTAAATACTCCCATACATACCTCACTCACTTTTGCCATCTAAAATTCAGGAATCAACGTAAGCTCCAATGGCACATCCACACTATCCTTAAGTTCACCACCCATTGAACCAAAACAAAGATTTGAACAATAATTGGAGAACCATATGAAAAGGAAAACAATAAAAATATCCCCAAACAATGAAGCAACATGGCCATGCTAAAAAATGGGAAACAAAAAAGGTATAGCAATAGAAAAAAATGATTGCAAAAGTTACAAAAACAATAGAGAAAAAGGAAAGAAAAAGTAAATAACAAAAGATGAGAAATGACAAGCATGCACTCCACTCAGAACCCCTAAAATCTTCCATGGCCATCCAAGGTCAAACTACACACTAAAGTTTTGATAAAAATTGTTAGATACCAAAAAATCTTATTATAATTTTTAAACCCAAACAACAAATATTAGAGAAAATATTATGAGTAATCTTATGCACAAGTACACATCCAGAACTCACCACCCTCTTCAACCTTTGCACTTTAGCACAAACATATTTCAATATTGTCATTATATTTTCTCTACCATTGCACCTACACAAAAGGATACTTCAAGAGTTTCATTAGCTCTCTTCCACCTTCCTTTAGGCCCATGCACTAAATAAATAACAAATAATTTAATATGACTTTAGTTTAAACAAAATCACCTAAACCATGCATAGTTTCTCTTCCTTGGCCTTCCCCTTCCCCCATTGCAATGTGCAATCCACATCATTCCTAATCTCACAAACCAAATATCTTTGAGAAAATATTATGTAATCTTATGCACCGGTACAAATATAGAACTCACCATATGCTACAACCTTTGCACCTGCACACAAGTGTATTTCAACAATGTCATTAGTGATTGTCTGCCGTTGCAATCAATACATGATATTTCAAGAGTGTCATTAGTGCTCTAACACCTTCCTTTACGTCCATCCAATCAATAATTAAAGTAATGACAAATAATTTAATATGGCTTTAATTTAAAGAAGCTCACCTAACCGTGCATAAATCCTTATCCTTGGCCTTTCCCTTCACACATTGCAATGTACAATCTACCTAATTCCTTATCTCACAAACCACATATCTTTGAGAAAATCGTATTATAAAATTTAAACACAAACCAAATATCTTTGAGAAAATCTTATGAATTCTTATGCACAAGTACAAATGTACAACTCACAATATCCTTAAACCTTCGCAAATGCATACAAGTATATTTCAACAGCATCATTAGAGATCGTCTTCCATTGAAATTATAGAAAAGGATATTTCAAGAGTGTCATTAGTTCTCTTCCACATTCCTTTACACACATGCACTCAATAAAAGAAATGACAAATAATTTAATATATTTTAATTTGAAAAAACTCACCTAAACCATGCTTACCTCCTCTTCCTTCTCCTTTGCATTCACCCATTGCAACTTTAAATCTACATCATTCCTAATCTCACAAACCAAATATCTTTGAGAAAATCTTATTATAAATCTTAAACACAAAACAAAAATATTTGAGAAAATATTTTGACTAATTTTAAGCACAACTATGAATGTAGAACTCACCATCTACTTCAACTTTTGCACCAACACATAGGGTTATTTCTACATTGTCATTAGACATCATATACATTTTCACTTGCACAAAACTACATTTCACGAGTGTCATTAGTGCTCTTCTACCTTCCTTTACGTCCATGCAGTCGATAAATAAAGGCATGAGAGATAATTTAATATGAATGTAGTTTAAACAAAATCACCTTAGCCATGTGGTATACCTCCTTTTCCACGGCCTTTCCCTTCTTCCATTGCAATGTGCAATCTACATCATTCATAATCTCACAAATAAAATATAATTGAGAAAACCTTATTATAAATTTTAAACAAAAACCAAATATATTTGAGAAAAACATATGAGTAATCTTATGTACAAGTACAAATGTAGAACTCACCATCTGCTTTCAACCGTGTCATTAGAGATCGTCTACTGTTAAATTTGCACAAAAGGATATTTCAATAGTATCATTAGTGCTCTTCCACCTTTCTTTATGCCCATGCACTCAATAAATAAAGAAATGACAAATATTTTAATATGACTTTAATTTTAACAAACTCACCTGAACCATGCATACCTCGTCTTCCTTGTCCTTCCATTCACCCATTCCAATATGCAATATACCTCATTCTTAATCTCACAATATGGGTTGTTAGGAACTCTTTTAATAACCCCACCCATTGAACCTGGAAAAAAAACATAAAATAGTAAATAAATATCATCGCATATTATTAAAAATCTTTAAAAGACGCCAACTATCTCATGAGAATGATTATACAAATAATGATATCGATTATGAGTAATATTCTGCAAGCATGCCTTTTTATACTTTCATTGGCTCTAAGTTTAAACAAACACACGGAATATAATTATGATGTAGTAAATGAGTTAAACTAAATTTTTATAGAACCATAATATTATGTAACAAGAAATGAGTAAATTCTCCTATACATACACCTCCCTCACCTTTTCCCACTAAATTTGTCGACTCAACATGAGATCCAATGGGCCATTCACACTAGCCTTAAGTTCACCACCCAATCAACCAAAACAAATATTTAAACAACAATAACACATGCAAATGAGAAGGAAAACAATAAAACAATTACAAAACAATGAAGTAACATGACCATTCTAAAAAATGAAAAAAACAAATATAACGATAGAAAAGGAAAAAAAGCAACAATTTGAAAAGTTACAAAAAAGATAGCAAGAAAAAGAAAACGAAAATAACGAAAAAATAGAAATAAAAAACAAGGACTCCACTCACAACCCTTAAATGCTTCCATGTCCAACCAAGGTCAACCTGCACACAAAATTTTTGATAAGAATTAATAGATACTAGAAAATATTATTATAAATTTTAAACACTAACCAATTATCTTTCAGAAAATATTATGTTTAATCTTATGCATAGGTACAAATGTAGTACTTACCATCTGCTTCAACTTTGCACCTACACACAATAATATTTGAAGAGTGTCATTAGTGCTATTCCACCTTTGTTTATGCCCATGCACTTAATAAATAAAGAAATTTGTAAATAATTTAATATGACTTTAATTTAAACAAACTCAACTTAACCATCTATACCTCTTCTTCCTTGGCCTTCACCTTAACCCATTGCAATGTGCAATTTGCATCATTCCTAATCTCACAAACCAAATATCATTGATAAAATATTAAGGTAGATTTTAAACACAAACTAAATATCTTTGAGAAAATATTATGATTAATGTTATTCACACGTAAAAAATGTAGCACTTTCCATATGCTTCAATCTTTGCACATGCACACAAGGATATTTCAATAGTGTCGTTAGAGATCATCTACCATTTCACCTGCACGAAAAGATATTTCAAGAGTGTCATTAGTGCTATTCCACCTTTCTTTACTCCCATGCACTAAATAAATAAAGAAAAGACAAATAATTTAATATGATTTGAATTTAAACAAACTCACTAGAACCATGCTTAATTCATGTTCCATGGACTTCCCCTTCACGCATTGCAATGTGCAATCTACATCATTTCTAATCTCACAAACAAAATATCATTCAGAAAATCTGATTATAAATTTTAAACACAAACCAAATCTCCCCCAAAAAATGTTATGAGTAATTTTATGAACAAGTAAAAATATAGAACTTACCATCTGCTTCAACCTTTGCACTAGCACACAAGGTTATTTCAATAGATTCATTAGAGATCGTCTTTTGTTGCACCTGCACAAAAAATATTTCAAGCCTTGTCCTTAATTCTCTTCCATATCCATTTATGCCCATGCTCTGAATAAAGAAAGAAATGACAAATAATTTAATATAACTTTAATTATAACAAAATCACATAAACCATGTGGTATACGTCCTATTCCATGTCCTTCCCAATCTTCCATTGCAATGTGCAATGTACATCATTAATAATCTAACAAACAAAATATCTTTGAGGAAATATTAAAATATTAAATTTTAATACAAACCAAATATCTTTGAAAAAATATTATCGGTAATCTTATGCACACGTTTAAATGTAGAACTCACCATGTGCTTCAACCTTTGCACCCGCACAGAAGGATCTTTCAACAATGTCATTAGTGATATTCTAATGTTGAACCTGCACAAAAGGATATTTCAAGGGTGTCATTAGTGTTATTCCACATTCATTTACGCATATGCACCCTAAAAATAAAGAAATGAAAAAAATTACTATCACTTTAATTTTAACAAACTAACCAGAACCATACATACCTCCTCTTCCATGGCCTTCCCCTTCACCCCTTTGAATGTGCAATCAATCTCATTCCTAGTCTCACAATATGGGATGTTAGGACCTTCCTTAATCACCCCTCCCATTGAACCTGGAAAAAATGTAAAATAGTAAAAAAATACCATCAAATATTATTAAAAATCATTAAAATACACCAAATATCTATAGAGAATGATTATACAAATACTGATATCTATGATAAGTAATATTTTGCAAACATGCCTTTTTATACTTGCATTGGCTCTAAATTTAAACAAGCACACAATAATTATGATGGAGTAAATGAGTTAAATTAAAAGTTCATAAAACCATAATATTATGTAACAAGAAATGAGTAAATTCTCCTATTCATACCTCCCTCACCTTTGCCCATTAAAATTGTGGAATCAACATGAGTTGCATGGGGCCATCCACACGAGCTTTAAGTTCACCTCCTATTGAACCCCAACAAATATTCGAACAACAATAAGACAAGTAAAAAAGAAAGAAAACAATAAAACAATTACCAAACAAACAAGTAGCATGGCCATGCTAAAAATTGAATAAAAACACCTATAGAAATATAAAAAGAATAAAAAGCAATAGAAAAATTTACAAAAAAAATTTAAAAAAATCAAAATGAAAATAACAAAAAAGTAGTAACAAAAACAGACTCCACTCACAACCCTTAAATTCTTCCATGGCTGACCAAGGTCAACCTGCACACAAAAGTTTTGATAATAAATAATATATACAAGAAAATCTTAATATAAAACATAAACACAAACGCAATATCTTTCATAAAATATTATGAGTAATATTATGCATAAGAACACATTTAGTACTCACCATCTTCTTCAACCTTTGGACCTACACACAAGGATATTTCAATAGTGTCATTAGAGATCGCTTATCCTTGTACCTGCACAAAAGAATATTTGAGTACTGTGATTACTGCTCTTCCACCTTCCTTTATGCCCATGCACTCAATAAATGAAGAAATGACAAATAATTTAATATGACTTTAATTTAAACAAACTCACCTGATCCATGCATACCTCCTCTTCCTTGGCCTTCACATTCACCCATTGGATTGTGCAATCTAGATCAATCCTAATGTCACAAACCAAATGTCTTTGAGAAAATCTGATTATAAATTTTAAACAAAAACACAATATCTTTGAGAAAATTTTATGAATAATCTTATGCATAAGTACAAATGTAGAACTCACCATTTGCTTCAACCTTCACGCAAAGATATGTCACCAGTGTCATTAGAAATTTCACTAGTGTCATTAGAGATCGTCTACTGTTGCACATGAAAAAAATGATATTTTAAGAGTGTCATTGTTGCTTTACCACCTTCCCTTATGCCCATGTACACAATAAATAAAGAAATGAAGAATAATTTCATATGAATTTAATTTAAACAAACTCACTTGAACCATGCATACCTCCCTTCCTTGGCCTTCCCCTTCACCCTTTGCAATGTGCAATCTACATTGTTCTTAATTTCAAAATATGTTCCATTACGATGTTCCTTGGTACTCCACCCATTGAACAATGCCATTAGTGATTGTCTAATGTTGAAATTGCACAAAAGGATATTTCAAGGCTATCATTAGTGTAATTCCACCATCCTTTACGCCTATGCACCCTAAAAATAAAGATTTTTTTTTTTTTTAATATCACTTTAATTTTAACAAACTCACCTGAACCATGCATACCTCCTCTTCCTTGGCCTCCCCCTTCACCCATTGCAGTGTGCAATCTACCTCATTTCTAGTCTCACAATATGGGATGTTAGGACCTTCCTTAACAACCCCGCCCATTGAACATGAAAAAAACATAAAATAGTAAATAAAGACCATCAAATATTATTAAAAAACCTTAAAATACACCAAGTATCTCATGAGAATGATTATACAAATACTAATATCTATTATGAGTAATATTATGCAAACATGCCTTTTTATACTTGCATTGGCTCTGAATTTACACAAACACACAATAATTATGATGGAGCAAGTGAGTTAAATTAAAATTTCATTGAACCATAATATTATGTAACAAGAAATCAGTAAATTCGCTAATGCATACCTCGCTCACCTTTTCCACCATATTTGTGGAATCAACATGAGTTGCACTGAGCCATCCACACAAGCCTTAATTTCACCACCCATTGAACCACAACAAATATTTAAACAACAATAAGACATGTATACAAGAAGGAAAACAATAAAAAAATTATCAAACAACGAATGAGCATGGCAATGCTAAAAAATGCAAAAAAAACACCTATAGCAATATAAAAAGAAAGAAAAAAACAATAGAAAAAGTTACAAAAACAAAAGAAAACAAATGAAAATGAAAGTAACAAGAAAAGAGAAGTAACAAACCATGACTCCACTCACAACCCTTAAATTATTCCATGGATAACCAAGGTCAACCTGCACACAAAATTTTGGATAAGAAATAACACGTACCACAAAATATTATTATAAAATTTTAACACAAACCAAATATATTTCAAAAAATATTATGAGTAGTCTTATGCACAAGAACAAATGTAGCACTGACAATCTTCTTCAACCTTTTCAACTGCACACAAGGATATTTCAACAGTGTCATTAGAGTTTGTTTATCATTGCACCTGCACAAAAGAAAATTTGAAGAGTGTCATTACTGCTCTTCCACCTTCCTTTATGCCCATGCACTCAATAAATAAATAAATGAGAAATAATTTAATATGACTTTAATTTAAATAAACTCACCTGATCCATGCATACCTCCTCTTCCTTGGCCTTCACATTCACCCATTGTAATGTGCGATCTACATCACTCCTAATCTCAAAACCAAATGTCTTTTAGAAAATATTATTATAAATTTTAAACACAAACACAATATCTTTGAGAAAATGTTATGAGTAATCTTATGCAGAAGTACAAATGTAGAACTCACCATCTGTTTCAACCTTTGTACAAATATATATAAGGAGTGTCATTAGATATTTCAGTAGTGTCAGTAGAGATGATATACTGTTGCACTTGAACAGAGTTATATTTCAAGAGTCTCGTTATTGCTCTACCACCTTCCTTTTTTACCACGCACACAAAAAATAAAGAAATGACATAATTTAAAATGAATTTAATTTAAGCAAAATCAATTGAACCATTCATACCTCATCTTCCTTAGCCTTCCCATTCACCCATTGCAATGTGCAATCTACATCCCTCTTAATCTCAAAATATGTTCCATTAGGACGTTCCTTGGTACCCCACTTATTGAATGTAAAAAAATAGAAAATAGTAAATAAACACCATTATTTATTATTAGAAATATATAAATGACACCAAATATCTCATGAGAATCATTATATAAATACTCATATATATTATGAGTAATATTATGCAAACATGACTTTTTTATTATTGCATTGCGTGTAAATTTAAACAAACACACACAATATAATTATGTTGTAGTAAATGAGATAAATTAAAATTTCATAGAATCATAATACTATGTAACAATTTAAATGAGTAAATTTCCCATACATACCTCCCTCACCTTTCCAACTATATTTGTGAAATCAACATCAACTCCACTGGGCCATCCGTGTCGGGCTTAAGTTCACCACCCAATGAACCACAAAAAAGCTTTGAATAACAAAAAGACAAACATACGACAAGGAAAACAATAAAAGAATTACCAAAAAGAAAAGTAGCATGGCGATGCTAAAAAGTGCAAAAAAAGAAAACATTTCTAGCAATAGAAAATGAAAAAAAACAACAATAGAAAAATTTACAAAAATAGTAGCAAAACAAAAGAAAATAAAATAACTCAAAAAGAGAAATAACAAACAACAACTTCACACATAACCCCTAAACAGTTTCATGGCCAGCGAACCTCAACCTCAACCTGCACATAAATGTTTTGATAAGAATTAATAGATATCATAAAATATTATCATAAATTTTAAACACAAACCAAATATCTTTGATAAAACCTTATTCACAAGTACAAATGTGGAACTCGTTGTGTGCTTCAACCTTTGCACCTGCACAAAATGATATTTCAAGTGTGTCATTAGTGCTCTTCCACCTTCTTTTATGTCCATTCATTCAATAAATAAAGAAATGCCAAATAATTTAATATGAATTTCAGTTAAACAAACTCACCTAAACAATGCATACCTCCTTATCCTTGGCCTTCCTCTTGACTCATTGCAATGTTCAATCTACATTGGTTATAATCTCACAAACCAAATATCTTTGAGAAAATCTTGAGTAATATTATGGACAAGTACAAAGGTTCAACTCACCCTCTGCTTCAAGCATTGCACCTGAAAATGAGGATATCTCAACAACATGACTAGAGAGCATCTACCATTACACATGCACAAAAATATATTTCAAGAGCATCATTAGTACTCTTCCACCTTCCTTTATTCCATGACAAAATATTATGCACAAGTTAAAATGTGGAACTCACTGTCTACTTCAACTGTTGCACCTGCACACAAGGATATTTTAACAATGTCCATAGAGATCATCCATCGTTGCAACTTCACAAAATTATATTTCAAAAGTGTCAATTATTTCCATGCACTCAATAAATAAAGAACCAGCAAATAATTTAATATGACTTTCATTTAAACAAACTCACCTAAACAATGCATACCTCCTCTTCCTTAATGTGCATTATACAGATCGGTTATAATTCTGAATCTCACAAACCAAATATCTTTGAGAAAATATTGAGTAATCTATTGGACAAGTTCAAAGGTTCAATTCACCATCTTCTTCAAGCATTGCACGTCCAAACGAGGATATCTCAACAGTGTCATTAAAGTTTGTCTACCGTTGCACCTGCAAAAAGAGATACTTCAAGAGATTCATTACTTCTCTTCCACCTTCCTTTAAGCCCCTAAATAAATAAATGACAAATACTTTTAATGAATTTAGTTTAAACAAAATCACCTGAACCATGCACAAATCCTCTTGCTTGGCCTTCCCCTTTACCCATTGCAATTTCCAATCTACATCATTCATAATCTCACAAAAAAAAATATCTTTGACAAAATATTATTATAAATTTTAAACACAAACCAAATATCTTTGAGAAAATCGTCTACCTTTGCACCAACTTGAAATGATATTTCAAGAGTGTCATTAGCGCTCTTCAACCTTCCTTTACGACCATGCAATCAATAAATAAAGTAATTATAAATAATTTAATATGATATCGATTTAAAGAATCTCACCTAAACCATGGCTAACTCTTCATCCTTGGCCTTCCTATTCACCCATTAAAATGTGCAATCTACATCACTCCTTACCTCACAAACCAAATATCTTTTATAAAATATTATTATAACTTTTAAAAACAAACCAAATATATTTTATAATATATTACGAGTAATCATATGCACAAGTAAAAATGTAAAACTCACCATATGCTTAAACCTTTGCGCTCGCACAAAAGAATATTTCAGCAGTGACATTAGAGATCGTCTACTGTTGCATTTGCAATTTTTTTTTATTTCAATAGTGTCATTAGTGCTCTTCCACCCTGCTCTATGGACATGCACTCAATAAATAAAGAAATAACAAACAATTTAATGACTTTTATTTAAACAAAATTACCAGAACCATGCATACTCCTTCTTCCTTGGCCTTCCTCTTCGCCCATTGAATTATGAAATCTACATCATTTATATTCCCACAATATGGGTTTTTAAGACCTTCCTTAATAACCCCAAGCATTGAACCTAAAAAACAGAAAAAAGTAAAAAAAGGCCATTAAATATTATTAGAAATCTTGAAAAGACATGAAATATCTCATGCGAATGATTATACAAATACTAATATATATTTTGAGTAATATTTGCAAACATACATTTTTATACTTGCATTGGCTCTACATTTAAAGAAACACACACAATATAATTATGATGCAATAAATGAGTTAAATTTAAATTTCGTAGAACCATAATATTATGTAACAACAAATGAGTAAATACTCCTATACATACCTCACTCACCTTTGCCAACTATATTTGAAAAATCAACGTAAGCTCCAATATAACATCTGCGCTAGCATTAAATTCACCACCCATTGAACCACAACAAAGTTTTAAAGAATAATAGGAGAAACATATGAGAAGGCAAACAATAAAAATATCACTAAGTAATGAAGTAGCATGGCCATGCTAAAAAATACAAACAAAAAAACACTTATATCAATAGAAAAAGAAAAAAAACAATAGAAAAAGTTACAAAAACAATAGCCAAAACAGAAAATGTAAATAACAAAAAAGGAGAAATAACAAACACATAATCCACTCAAAACCTCTAAATGTATACATGGCCATCTAAGGTCGAACTGCAAACAATTTTTTTGATAAAAATGATTCGATACCAAAAATCCTAATTATAAATTTTAAACTCAAACCAAAAATCGTTGAGAAAATCTTATGGGTAATCTTATCCACACGTACAAATGTCGAACTGACTATCCACTACAACCTTTGCACTTGCCCCAAGGATATCTCAATAGTTTCATTAGAGTTCGTCTACCATTGCACCTGCACAACATGATACTTCAAGAGTTTCATTATTCCTATTCCACCTTCCTTTACGCCCATGCACTCAATAAACAAATAAATGAAAAATAATTTAATATTAATTTAATTTAAACAAACTCATCTAAACCATACATAACTCGTATTCCTTGGCCTTCCCCTTCATCCATTGCAATGTGCAATCCACATCATTCCTAATCTCACAAACCAAATAACTTTGATAAAATATTGTTATAAACTTTAAACACAAACCAAATATATTTGAGAAAATATTATGAGTAATATTATGCACAAGTATAAATATAGAACTCACCATCTGCTTCAACCTTTGGGCCTACACACAAGTATATTTCAATAATGTCATTACTGATTGTCTATCGTTGCAATTAATAAAGGATATTTCAAGAGTGTCATTAGTGCTCTAGAACATTCCCTTACGTCCATCGAATCAATAAATAAAGTAATGAAAAATAATTTAATGTGACTTTAATTTAAGCAAGCTCACCTAACCGTGCATAAATCCTTTCCCTTGGCCTTCCCCTTCACCCATTGCAATGTACAATATACATAATTCCTTATCTCAGAAACCAAATGTCTTTGAGAAAATACTATTATAAAATTTAAATACAAACCAAATGTCTTTGAGAAAATCTTATGAATTCTTATGCACAATTACAAATGTACATCTCATCATCTCCTTCAACCTTTAGAAATGTAGAAAATGATATTTGAACAGTGTCATTAGAGATTGTCTACTATTGCACCTACACAAAGGGATATTTCAAGAGTTTCATTAGTTCTCTTTGAGCTTCCTTTACATTCATGCACTCAATGAAATAAATAACAAATAATTTAATATGACTTTAGTTTGAACAAACTCACCTGAACCATGCTTAGCTCCTCTTCCCTGACCTTTCCCTTCACCCATTGCAACGTGCAACATATATCATTCCTAATCTCTCAAACCAGATATCTTTGAGAAAATATTATTATAAATGATAAAAACAAACCAAATATCTTTTAGAAAATCTTATGAGTAATTTTAAGCACAAGTACAAATGTACTATGGATTAATGGCACTGTTGTATTTTACATTTTTTATTGAAATTTTCATTTTTGGGTGCCCTGCGTACCTAAGAAGTATGCAGTGTGGGTATGGGTTGTCCATGTAAAATTTATTCCGCATACAAAGAGTCCCCAACCTCAAATTGGGGTGAAGCCATAAGGAGATATGTCGAAAATACGATAACAAAAAGTAATTTTTTCTTTTTCCTTCCATTTGTTTTTACAAATTTTACCCTTATGGTTGACATCATCATCTTGAATCCTATTGGTTATCATAAAGTGAATTTTAATGGTACATGTTTTTATTTGAGGCCCATTTTTTAACTCAAAAATGTCCTAGTGTCCATACATAAGCCCAATAGAAGCATGGATCAATGAAGCTGGTCAAAGTAATGCTTCTCTATGGCACTGATTTCAAGTATTCCAAGTTCTTAAGAAGGTTTGGTCTTATGCACTTATCCAGATGAATATCCTCGTACAAACTCAACATACCATCAATGAGGTATTGTCATGGATTACACTAAAGGACTAAGGTAAGATGTGAGGTATGACTTCTTAATACGATGGTTACTTTGGTGGTATGATTTCACCTAACCTAATTTGAATGTCAGGTCTAGATTAGGTAGGGTTAGTTGCATTAGGAATTTTTCTGTGCATTACATTTGATTTATTTTCATTGTCTAGTTATTTTTTATTGTTCTTTGTTTGATTCCCTCATTTTGCAAACAAGGCAGGACGTAAGTGTCTTCCTCTAGATGCTTTTAATCCTTTTGGACATTTGATATGTTTGTAGGTCTACAAGTACTAGTAGATTCACAAGTTCTCAAGAACTCAAGGGAAGTGCACTTGTCCTGTAGTTGGAACCAGTGTTACGCTGTACCTGTAGCCAGCGCACCTTCAAGTGTACGCCAGGGGGAGTGGGCCAAAGTTTTCAACTAGGAGAGGTTTTATTGAGCAATGGTGGTCATGGATAGGCCCGTTGGTCCTCCTTTATGGTTACTATGGCTTAATGGCACTGCTGAATTCTATTTAAAGTGGTTTTTAACCTTAGTGTTGGTGTCTGGGGTCCCTAACGGTTGACCATTGGGTCTCATGGCTCCATATCCTACGTACATGTGCTAGTGGCATCGTTTTCAAATACTACACACTTTTCTTCATTCACAACCCCTTTGGACACCATCCTATCCCTTCATTCAGTAGGTCCTTGCTCTCCTTAAACTTATTTCCCCAGAGGAAAGTCACCCTCTGTGTAAGGCCTTTTCATTATTTGAGGAGGGAGTTGAGGGATTCTACAACATTCTAGGGGTTATATGGGGTATAAGACTCTACCTCTAGCTCACTCTATCCTTTCCTTTATAGCGATTCACTTATTTGAGCATGTTTTGGCACCTAGCGATACAAATACCACATGTAGCCTAGTTTAAGCACACCTTTAGCTATATTTTATTATTATTTTCTTTTAATTTTCAGTTGACATTTTAATAATTTTCAATTTACTTATTTTAAGGCATGTAGCCTTGGATATTTTAAAAAGTGAGTGTGAGATCATATAAATAAATCTCCCCACTTTCATTTGTAAGGGAGAACTGATGGGATAATACGCTATGCATCTATTTTACCCTTCTGGGGATCTTTGAAGGGAGGCACATTCTCTCGAGGAATGATTTTTTTGGGGTTTGATAATGAGGCTTGGTGTTTCTATCGGTTTGATGCTATTCTTTAAGGTGATGTTAGATTTGTTTTCTTAACACATGCATAAGGGTTATCTAGGATTACATATTGATTTTTCTTGCTAATGGGTTGATGAATAATGCTAATTGGAGTTACATTTTGCAACTAGCTAGGTCTTCTTTAACCTTTAGGCACCTTAACTTTGTGAGTACGTCCTCCCCAGGAGTACCTCTAGGGCTAGATCCTTAGAACTCTAGGTGTAGTAGTAAATCCAGGTTAGTCTTCTCTAGGGTTTGATAGTCTCATCTTGGATGCCCTAGGTTAGGGTAAGGTAGATCTAGGGTAGTCCCTTCGGTTTTCACCTCCTTTTTCCTCTTACAAACCTAGTCTAAGGTTAGTTGTTAGAGTAGTTTATGGTTAGTCCTTAGGTTTTAATTAGTTTTAGGCTAGTTTTTGGTTATTTTAATCACCTTGTGGGACCTAAATTTCCCTCACAACCCTAAAAATGGGCCTAAACACTATGTTTCTATCCTTGCACTTGCTCCTAAAATCCTCAAAAACCTTCGCTATCCCCTCTCTTCATCTTCGTTGCTGCAAGAACCTTCCCAAACACTACCCTAGTCTTTGTTGGCTCCCACTTTGGCCTCGCTCCTGCTACAACAACCCTTTTCATCCTCCTTCATGGGCATTCTATAGAATCCCTCTCTCATCTCCCCTCCCAGTCCTTTCCTAGCCTCTCTTTACACCTTGGTTCTCCAGTTTGAAAACCTCTCCACCTTTGCTTCCCTATAGCAACCTTCTTTCCCCCCTCGCTACCTANACCCTCCCAGTCCTTTCCTAGCCTCTCTTTACACCTTGGTTCTCCAGTTTGAAAACCTCTCCACCTTTGCTTCCCTATAGCAACCTTCTTTCCCCCCTCGCTACCTATCCATAACACCTATGTTTCCTTCCTTTGTAATTTTAAAACCCTTGATAACAATTTCTTCAACCTCAACAAAAACCCAACACACCCTTGCGACCTTCTTTTCCAAGATGCTCTCATCTCGAACCACTTCTGAAACTGAGGCTGCATCCACCCCGTTGTTTTACCTTCCATTTCTCTCTCCCTCGGTTGTCCCTTGCACAACCTTATAAACCATCAAGTCTACACTTGTTCTTGTTTCTTACCTTGCATCCCACTCTTTTCTGTCATGGGTTCTTCACTTAGTGAAACCATGCCATGGCACGTTCGTTCGTGGCATATGAAACAATACCCCTATTTTCAAAAAATATTGGAAAATACCTACCAAAATAATTTTTTTAACCCCCTCCCAATATGCCTTCACAATTTAAAAAAGTCCTATTTTCACTATATATTGCATGTATCCATTTTTTCATTTACATTTTTTATAGCCCTTTATATTTATACCTATTATATAGACAAGATACCCCACATGCATTCTACAATTCACCTTGCTTCTTTCGATGTATATTGTGGACGCACATTACTTCACCCACAATTGTCAACATCACAAAGACTACATTCATTTCCTAAATTAACACTAGTTTGTCACTCTTCCTTTGACATTTTTCCTCTCAACAATGGAAACTCACATTAAGGTTCTACATGATGTCCAAAACATGGCTAAAGGCTCACTACTTTACACTACTTAACTATTTTTCAAAATAACTAGCAAAAACACCAAACGTTTGATAAAACTCGGAGTATATATACACAAATATTGCTAAATTCAATTGAGAAATAGAGATATTTTTTTAGCTTTTTCCTCTCAACAATGGACAATCATATCAAGGTTCTACATGATGTCCAAAACATGGATAAACACTCAATATTAACATCAAAAAACCTAAAATCATGCCCAATAACATAAGAAACTCTCAACTTTTAGTATAAAAGTTTTCCATCCCATTTAGTGAGTGGTGTGGCCTGTATGATAAGTTGACAACATGAAACTAAAAAAGATCCAATGAAATTTATAAAGGAATCTGGAAAATTAATCCTATAGTTTAAAACTGCACATGGATGGGGCGGCTAGACAATTAATCCTGTAGTTGGAAACCGCACATGGATGGGGAATACATAGAGTTTTGGCTGTAGTTTTTTCCTAACAAAGGAAAATGGGTATGTTTCATGTAACATGAATTAGATACCAAGGGAAATAAAATACCCGAATACTTAAAACCATTGACAAAGAGTATCATAGAATGGGAGATATGTCTATGTTTGTAAATTGGATAGGAAACAACATGTCAAAAATTCCATTCTAATATCATGATCAAAATCAAAATGAAATAACTTTGCAGGTATACCACTAGCTGTGATACCATATGTGCCACTCTTGTGTGTAGGATCTATGGCTCTAATCCAAATCCACTAAGATCCACCTAAAATCCACCATGGAAGTAGATCCCCTTCATAAGGAAATGGAAACCGAGCCTATGAAATAGATCCCATGAAAAATGAAGTGGATCCTAAAATTTTGAAACAGATCCCAAAAGTTCCAGTTCTTTGTTGACCCACCGATCCCCCAAAAATTTGTTTTTAATGGAAAGACTTCCAAAACCCTATAGTCCTAAAGGTTAAAACCCTAAAACCTAAAGACGACAGTTCCTTCTTAACAAATAGTGGCAAAGAAAATGCAACTACATGAATCTGCAATCCAAGATGATCATATTAGTCATTAATACATCAGATACAGAGTCTCTAAAATATATTTGCCAGAATTACTAGCCTTGTCATATGAGGCCAAGGACTTGCAAGGATTTTGGTTTTTCCAAGTTGAATCAATGTCACAGTTTACATATATTAGACAATTCCTTGAAATATCTGGGACATAAACATACTCAAACAAATATAATATGTTTATTAACACAAAAAGAAATCTGTCAAAAGCAAACATGTTTTATAAAGATATATGAAATATATGGATTGGAATTCAACCATGTGAAGAACATGAAAGGTGACAAGTACTACCTTCGATAAAGTCGTTTAGGATTTATATTTTTTCTAAGTACAATCTGATCATTACCCTGGTAAGGGAGATAATGTAACATGGGACAGGACATTTGAATTTTTGGTCCAGTTATTCAACACAGAGGTAGGTGCAACCCACAAGAAATGGTCCCCATATGTTATTTTCCTACCAAAGGAAAAAATCATAGCTTTAGAAAATACAATGATGAAAAGGGCATATGAACATATCCAGGCACTGAACAAATTAATGGCTAAAAGCTTGATATGTTATAAATAAGAAATAAAACAATTTAGAAGGTAGCACATGTTATAAAAATAGAAATTAGATACCTCAACTAAATGATTTAAGAATTCCATCGCTTGAATAGTCTTTCCAAAACCAATATCATTAGCTAGGATTCCATTCAATTCCGACATGTATGAAATAAAATGACACACTTAAAGAGGGAATCCCAAAATAATAAAGACTGACTTGTGCAAAATCATCTTAAAAGTACTCACTTGTTCATAACAATTTACAAGCCATTGAATACCCTTAAGTTGGTGCTCTTTCATATGACCTCAGAACAATTTTGGGGTTTGCACCAATGAGAAGAGAGGCATTGATGAACTACACAGGAAAAGATGACCAAGGAAATTTAGATTTCAAAGGGCATCACAAACACAACAATGAAAGGAGGAACTTAACAAAATTATTTAAGTTCTAGGTTGAAACTTTATCATCTAAAATATTACAGGTTGAGCAAATCCATATTTCCAAAACCTTCAGCCACGCCCTTAAATGTCAAGCTATTAGCTCCATGAAAATTTAAACACTCATCATTAGATGTACTATTTTTTTTTCATTCAAAGACCGCATCCTTTGCAACTCTAATGGATTCTTCCTTAAATGAAGTTTTTTTTGGATCTTCTTCCTTCATTGGTTTTGAATCATCAATGTTTTGACTCGAATATGCTTCAGCAGTAGAGGCTCAAGCAGCTAGCATTGAAGATTCAGTAGGCCGAGAATCTATTTTATTCTGCATAAAATGACTGTAAAGCTCTGTCTATGAAAGTAAAAAATTTAGCCTCTGTTGTTCTCTTTTTCGCTTCTCTAAGCTCTTCCTCATGCTTCAAAGCTTCAGCTACTTCCCTCTCCTCCTTTTTCCTGAATTCGGCCTGTTAACAAAGCACTACTTAGCAATATTATACATATTTCTTTAAGAAAACCAAGAATTCATTATTTTCTTCAATAAATCAAATTCAGGATTTATTTAAAATTATAAACATTATTTACTCATATCAATTCAAGTAATTCTGTACTAGTCAAATTATGTAGTAGTGAGAAATTGAGCTTGCAATAAATGCACCAACATAATTGGCTTAAAGTTCCATTCTATTACACAATTAAAAGAATATTGGGATGCAATATGAGGGTTATGGAGGGATTAAATATCTCTCTATATTGGGTATGTGCATCACCTCAGTCCTTCACAGATGCCATCACAAGGGAGCAACCTTCAGAGTGCAAGGTGTGGACCATTGGATTCATAATCTAGATTTTTCTAGTTAGTGATTTGAAGACAAAAACCTACACCTATGAGGTTAATATAATCCATTACTACGCAGGATCTTCAGGACTTTCTTGAACAAGACTTAGTTTGAAGGATTTTCAAGTTTCAACTACTTTCCATCGTAGTTCTGGGGTAGGTTTGTGAGAAGTCATTTCAAGACTTCCCTGTGTTAAGGGATTGTTTAATGTTGGGTTTAGAAATCAAGATGGTTGTAGAAGACTCATGAAAATGGAGCCATCATTTTGGGGCATATCTGGTCCCTTCCTTCAACCATGTCATCTATACTTTAATCCCAGCTCGCTAGAATTTTTCCTGGTTTGGGTCCACCTCACAAAGCTACCTTTGCAACTTTTCTCCAAACTTTAAAGACATTCTCAAGCATATCAGGATTCCAATTGGCAGGTTCATATTGGAAAATTCTAGAGGTAATGGTAGCAATTTTACTTTTCCTTTAAGTTTTTGTTGTTGTTGGCCAATAAGAAAACCTTCCTAGGACCATAAAGCTTGAATTTAAAAACGTGTCTAGGATTTAAAAATTAAATTATGAGAGCAGTGCTTTCAAATGCAGAATTTGTCATGATTGTTGACATCTGTTAGTTTCCTATAGCATGAAGCCAAAGGATATTCTACTGAAAAATATGGCAAGTGCTAAGAGAAACTTAGAACCAAGTATGGGTTCACCCACTGAGGAATCCAAAAAATAAGTTTCATATATTGACCTAAATACATGTGCAACCAAGAATGCTGAACAAGGAGAAGATAAGGTTGATCAGACTGAAATATCAAAAGAGAAGTTATGAATATCTTATGAATAGGGAAGAGAAGATGAATTCAAACAGTGGGATGACCTTTCCTTAAATCCACCATAAGAAGAGTATAGTTTATGAGATAATAACGAAGTTGTTCCAACCCCTAATTTGAAGAATATATGAATGGATGGAAGCATGTACCCATAGAATTCATACCCCTCTGTGAACCATGCTACTCCTAATACAATAAATTTGCAGCTAGATATAATAGTAGAAAAGGAAATATTGGCTTCTTCATATAGAGAGGGAAATGAATAAACCTAAGAAGGCTATATTAGAAATTCCTAAGAATAAGTCTTATGGAAATTCAGTTGGTTCATCAAGTGTTTTCCATTGTTGCACCTCTCTAGTCATGAAGTTGGGTGACTATTACCAAGATGCTCTAAGATCAAGGATGGTGCAATTCATGGTAGATTTTGACAAAAAAATACCACTCTGCCATGGATGCTCAGCTAGAAAAAGATGTTAGAGCTCATTTCTTGAAGTATATCATAGAGTCTCTGTAATTTGACTATACGAGATACTTGTAATTATTGACCTAGTCTCAATAATATGATAATATAAATGTTTGTAATTATTGACCCTTTGATCAATTATGACTCTTAATAATGTATACATGTTTCCTTTTATAATGAAATAAAAGTCTCATTCTAGTAAATTTCTATTCAATTTTCACATTAGGTTATATTTATAGATTTTGGTTTATATCAAAAATTCAATTTCCATACTTCTACAAAAGGATTTGGCTTGTGATTCTTGAAGTCGCAAGTTCCTAATGAGAATTTAAAAGGTCTATTTCTATACTAATTTCCTCTAATGTGAAGTAGCATCTAGAGTTTCAAACTTTCTTCCTGACTTCTAAAAAGTTATTTTGTTTATAAAATTCTCTTTCATCTACATTAGCCCCATTTATTTCTTATCAACAAATAAAGGGGAATAATTTTTTCTCTTTGTTTAACTTAATCTTGAAGTACCATACCTGTTCCTTGTCACCTCTTTTCCAAAATAGCAGCATATCTCGAGCTAATTTCCTGATGCGCATTGATGTAGCCTTCATCAGCTTCAAGGACCATGCAGATCTAGCCTTAACCTAAAAAATAAATTCACAGACAAATGAGAGGATAGATATGTGATTCGAAGTATAACTACTTAAATCATTCAAAAATCCAAGTTCAAAATATAGACATGGGTACTACAATTGACATATTTGAAAAATCTTAAAATTTTTAAATATATCTCTAAGATGTTGAATATCAATTTCATCTGCAGCAAATAAGAATGTGGACAATATATATGAGTTGGGATCAGTGTAACCTTAGATAAATTCATGTGCAAATCATATAGGGTATGTTATATAAAGATTTTAATATACCTCCTTTTGGCAATATTCTGTGAAATTTTTAGCATCATTTGATTGTTTCCTATGATACAATAGGAAAGTTTTATGATGTTTTGGAAAGTCTCTTTTGACAATGTTGGCCCAGAAATTTCCAATTTTCTTAGCATCCTCCCTTTCAACCACAAATGGATCTTTCAGTATGTGATGCTTCTTGGGTAGCTTGCATTTAATAATCTATATACAGTACAACCACAAGTCAACTCAGTTGTCATTTCAGCAATAAAAACATATAAATAAATAAAATGAAGCACTTTCTCTCTGCTTAAGAAGAGATACCAAAAGCTCTTTGTAGAAAAAAGATCTGCCATATAATTTCCTTTGTATGATGATCCTCCCTAATCACATTAGTATATAAATACTTTAAAAAGTACAAGTTCAGAAAACCAAATAGCTGACTACATTTCTAAAAAAATAAATTTCCTAAATACGTGGCCTAAACATGATTGGGAATTCAGTCTTAAATTATGCTCAATCACTACTGAATCTTTAGTGAATTGGTTTTCAAACCATGAATAAAAGTTAAGGTATCGAAAGTAAATTACTTCTAAATACAGAGACGAAAAGACCTAGCACATAAATATGACCATAATTGATGAAGATACACAGAATATGCAAAGATGCATTACATTATTACAAATTAGCAAAGCATAAATGGGCATGAATTCTCTTGCAATCAACTTCCACGGAAATAAAAAATATAAAAAACACAGTATGTAGTAAGCACAATGCTGATTCAAGAAAATTGTCGAAGTGTGTGTATCAAACCTCATAGCTATCCCCTTTCCCAAAAACCTTCACAGAAAAAAACTTGTAATTTCCCTATTTCACACATAATCAGACTTTGAATGCCTAACTATTCTTGTTTTCTTGGAAATGCATCCAAATCATAATCAAATACTTGCAAACATAACTTTTGGCTTGATTTTCATGATGATAGTGCTTTCAACCCGCCCTGAAGAGACTCGTACTTTGTGGAAGGTTCTCCCATTCCACCATGGTTCTTACGTTTAAGTCTTTTATCAGCAACCATCATAGTAGACAAATATCTCAAATCTATCCTACCCTTCAAAAAGCTCTCCTCGATTCAAGCATCTGTAAAGTTTGGAAAGTTAAGAGATGGTGCTAATTTATCGTAAATAGGTGGAATTTTAAACCCATATCTGATGGTAGATTTGATGGCCTCTCAGACCTACCACCATTTACATGTTCAAGCATTGTATCACAACCTTCTCCATTAAATCCAAAAGAAACATAGCGGGATGATCAGAAAAGTTAATCAAATAATCCCAAACCAGTCACTGCTACACCATTGTTAAACAAGCAAGTTAAGAAATTTCATACAATGATCTCTACCTACTTATGATGGGAAAAAACAAAGTAATCCCAAACACAACCTAAGAGATTTATATAATTCAAAGTAACAAGTCAACATCATATTTATGGAACCTTTGCTTCCATTACTCTCATCTTGGCTGCTGCTAGTGTAATTATCTAGATCGTCATCATCATCTTGTCGTATTGAAAACTCCTAATAGACTGCAAAAATTAAGCATGTAGAAAATACAATTACTTCAATTATGAAACCATAAAGTAGCATAAAACAAATAGACATTTCTAATAAGTTGCATAATACCAAAATAATACAAATAAAAATACAAATAAAAATGCACAAATCTACATGTATTGTCAACATCAAGCATATTTCAGTATAATCTACATAACATCATGCATTATTGAAGGATGATAATCTCAATATCTTTCTACAGATATCCAGACCAATTTTCTCTCACCCAAGCAAACTTATGATTTTTCTTTACTTCAGCTCTACATTTTAGTGAGCAATTTTTCTCTTGTTATCCATAACCAATTGTGCCAAGGACATATTTTTTCCATGCTACAGATGATATAGTTGAGGTTTTAATCTTTCTCAAATGAACACAACACAAATAAAACAATATGCACAATGAACACAAGTATTTATTGAATTTGGGTAAAAGCCACTAACATGAATCTTCATGAATGACTGAACACTTGTTGTGCACATGTTTCCTTTTCTCTGTTAAAAATTACCTATTCTCTATCACATGTTGATGTTTCTTTCCTTCAACACAATGTACAAAACAAGTTTGTTAAAGGGTTAGCATGCAATGCACCTACACAATTTACATGGATAGTGATGATGAATCCACCTACCGGAACCCTAGATTATTGTGGTTCAAATAGGTGTAAACAACAACATCAAGTGGGGAACCGTTATTCTACATTTCAACAAATACTTTCAAGGCTTCCTCCATATTCTATAGTTTGGAAGGGACCCGAATAAAAATTGTGTAGCTTTAGGAATCAGGATAAGGACCATTGGTTTTCATCGATTCAAAGAGCTTTAGAGCCTCATCCTTCTTTCCAACCTTAAATGATAACAAAAAGTTTATATATTCCTTGAAAATCAAGATGAAGAGAAGAGTTAAAAGTACTTATGATATACATAAGGAAAGAAGAAAAAGAAGTGTAAATATAGCAACTAAAGGTATATTCCACCATTACAACATTTAGCTCGAGAGAGGAAACTAGATGTAAAATTTTGGTATTACAAGGATATGGGAGATAGCATTGCTATTATTTTTGTATGTGAGAATTTTTAGGAACCCCTAATCTAAGATGATGAAAATAAGAATACATGAAAGAAAATTTATTTTGTTGATTCTCGATGTTAACTATGTTTTACATTAAGGAGGCAAGGAAACTGTCTACAACTAGGGTACTATATCGAACCTGATGCATATGGGAAAGATAGGTACAAAGGAAGCTTGAATACTAAGGGATACTTTTAAACCAAGGGACTTGACATCAGTGTAACAATTGCAACTGGAGAATTCCACATATATTAAAACATTTCTTGCAATAGTAGTGAAATACTCAAATACCTTTAAGGGCGTGAAATTTTTTTTACATTGGGATCTTTAGTTCTAGATGGACTTAAACTGCAAAGATCTGTGCAAAATGCCAAGCATGTTTCAAGAAAAACCACCAAAAAAATGATGGCATGCTTAGACTTGGAGCCATCATTGATGGAATCCATGGTATGTAGGTGTCAGGTCTACTATTCCTATATTTTTACAAATATTTTGATACCGGGCTCTTTATTTCTAGATGGACTTGGACTAGGACTCTCTGTGAAAATACCAAACATGTTTCAAGCACATCCACTAAAAAAATGGTGGCTTACTCAGAGTTAGGGCCATCATTGAGGAATCCACCGAATGTAGGTGTCAAGCCCACTAGTACTAGATTTTTACAAAGCCAATAATTAATCTCAAAGCCTTTTAAGAGATTTGAAAATTTTGGAGATCATCAAATTGGTAATATCGATATATTAGAAATTTTTTGCACAAAAAAAATACATCAATGTAAATATAATATATGCATAAAATATTCGAGTAAAACATGTATGTCCACTGTCTAATAGCACATTCTATGATACCTAAGTGGTCGCAGTCAAATCTAGGAAAAATCAAAAGTATTGCAATAACATTTTTAAATTTAATATCTTAGGCTATTAAAATCACCTGCAAAGGGAGTAGACATGATGTGGAAAGATCCCGCAGTTAATTATACTATTGAAATCATTACAATTAGGCCCTCAATAGTCAACCCAGTAAGGTCCCAGTCAACCCTTAGAACAAAGGATTAGTCCTAATTAAGAGGTCAACCCTTATAAATCAAGTGAGTTTTTTTGAGATTGGTCCTAAATAGTAAAAGGTCAATCCTGGACTTTGATGAGGTGAGATCTCAATATTAGTTGAGAATTCCTCTTAATTAGAACCTCATTCTAAAATCTTAGAAATAGTGTCTCCAGAATCCAGATTCAATTTCAAGACATCATCACAACGCTTTGTCTCTTCCATTAATTGTGTTACTCTAATATTGTTTAAAATTTAGCAGTTGTTTAAGCCATTGATACAAGAATTTGAAACGCTATGACCATCTATTGAAGGAAGTAGTATAAAATATACAAAACAAATTGCAAGGGAAAATGCAAATGCAGAACATTTACATTTTTCAATGAAAGAAATGCGAGCAGCCAAAGATCGAAACAAATTAGCTGAAAGAGAGCACAAGAAAATTAAGTTCATAAAGTTGGATTAATTCAAATTATAACAACATATAACAAAAACAATCACTCAAATTGGGGAAGATGAATATGGGAAGTTTGAAAAAGGGAGTTTGGTATTTTTGGAAGTACTTAGAGCTAATACTTTCTACCCTTCATATTTAAGGACATGTAAGTTGCACAGGTAGATATTTCATCTTTATGATGGTCCTCACCCCCGATTGAACCTATAATCACATGGTATTTAAGTATTCCCTCACATCATAATAAAAAGTTTAGGATGATGCAGAAAATGTAGTGCAAGTAGTTTTTTAAAAATATGACGTTGAAAAAAAAACAAAAAACAAAAAAAAGAACTAAAAATAATTACTATTAAAAGAAATGATAATAGTGATAACTAAATATTTAATAAAAATGTAATAAACTACCTTCAATAGAAAAGAAAAACACAAAAAGGAAATAATAGTTCACATTCAAAAAATAAGGAGCCAGTGGCAACTGGTGTGACTAGACAGGATGATGCATACTAAGATTTATGCAGATGAAAAATATTATACTAAATGCTTTGATAATGAAAAGAAGTTAGTTAAGAGAAATGAGGAATGTGCCAAATTAGACACATTGATCCAAAAAGGGGAAACAAAAACAGGAGGTAGGAAGAAACTTGTGGTGTCTTCAGATTCATTTCAATCCTTTATAAGGTTTTCTTCAGAACCTACTAAATGGGTAGAGGAGAAGAAGATGGATCCATGGTTTGAAGATTCAATGTCCTCTAAGAATATGGATAAATGGAAGATTGGAGTTAAGGATGAGATGAGTGCACACGCTAAAATGTCTACTAAATCATTGACTGATCCAAAAATGGAAGAGAAAAAGCTACAGAGCGTGATTGCACTAGTGATTCCTTCTCCAAAGAAGCAAGACATTTCAAATTTAGCTTCAAGGAAAGTCAATTCAATCAGCACACCTCCTATCAATGCTTATGCTGCACAAAAGCGTGAGGCTGAGAAATATGAAAACAAGTGAAAGGGCATCAGGGTGAATAAATCTTGTGTGACCCCAACAAAGAAAAATAGCAGAGGCCTTAAGAAAGATCATGGGATGTCTGGCTCAGAGAAATTTAACCAAGGGAAGTTAGCTAAGCAGTTGCCTATTTGCAAGCATGAACAAGTTTCCCCTATAAAATATGGCATTGAACCTTCATCATAAAAGGTAACACGTTCATCAACATTTAAGGTGAAGATGAACGGTGCTGCAACAATGAAATTTGATGGTGTGTCACTATCTATATAGTTTAATTTAGAAAAAGAAAACAAGCTTAGACAAGTATAAGTCTTATATTAATTCAGTTGCATTTCAAATTACAGTTTTTTTTCCTTTTGTTGTATGATACATCAAGGAATAATCTCATTATAATGTACAAAAATATCTATGCTGATAACATGTAACAACTAACATTCAAAATACAACAGGGATGAAAGGGAAAAGGTCCAAAGCACGCCCTAAGGTGATCTATTCTGCAACAATTTATGATAACCATAAAAAAAATTTAAATAGGTGAATGCACAAATTTATTCTCCTCTGAAACAATTTTACAACCTATGTAGGATTGTCCAAAATGGACACTAGAGCTATCCTCTATGGCTCCTAGTAGTTGAGAACTTACTAGTTTTCAATACTTTTTCTTGTACAAAATGGGTCCAAGACCTACTTCGGCAACTTAGGAAGAAAATCAGTACAGGAGAAGCAAAATATCTGTATCAAGAGCGATACTATTTCAAATGCTAATTATGTTGATAGCCTCTGCTCAAATTGATAATGCTCCTGTTAATTTCTATACTCCTTGCAAATTAACAATTTCAAGTTTTTGCGACTTGCTAGCCTTTGGCCCTTCGGGTACAAATATAATTTTCTCTATGACTCCTATGAACTGGGAAAATTTCCAAAGTTAGAAAATGACCGAAATCTTGTCAAGAGCCTGTCCTAGTCAGATCAAATTTTCTAATTCTATTGTTCTGGGACAATTTTACCCAGACTTCTAGTTTTCTCCCTCACTCATGAATAGTAAATACTTATTTTTTCTTTTTCCAATTCCTTTAATTCTTTGAGGAATTATTCAAATCCATTTCTAGGTTATGTTATCCACATTCAGTTCCTTCTATTAAATTTGTGGTTCTTTTTGTGTTTCTGGAAGATTTCACAATCCAACATTTTAAAATGCAAAATATGGCTTGTTAATAAAACTGGTGTTGAATCTTCAAAAGTTCTATCAAAATTTTTTCCTAGAGAATTCCACTATAACGCTTTTAGGAAATCTATTTAGCCTTCATTAACATGCAGGGGATATCTGAAAACCAAAAAAATGTTTCCATAATCCATTTTTTCTGATTACTTTTCTGTTTTCATTCTCACTTTCTCATTTCTCTTCAAAAACTCAGTTTTGTACCATTGCTAAATATCAGGAAGGTGATTGACTCACTAGCTTCTCCTTGTTGAGAGCATTCTATTGAGTATATACTATAAACATGCCCTTGTTTGGATTTTTGCAATCTCTCATGCCTCTCAAAAAACTTCCATTTTGAGTTTTTTAGTACTCCTATCCATTTCTCTCAGGATTCTGCTGACTTGATGTAGTATGTACTCCATTTTCACTATGACTCCCCGTCACAACACCATCACTGCTTTTATTTGTTACTCTGCAGTCACTCCCACTGCGTTACTTTGTGTGGTCACTCAGACTTTGTGTCACTCCACAATCGCTCCAACTTTGTCTTACTTTGCAGTAGTCAAGCTGTGTGCCACCACACTCCATCATACTCCATCGACCTTACTTTGCCTATATATTTACAAACTGACTCTGCTGGCATTTATTTACTCCATGGACCTTTACTCTTCCTGTCTATGTACCAACTGACTCTGTTGGCATTGATTTACTCCATGGATTTTCCTCTATTGAAAAAATTAGGATACAATCACCAGATACAGAAATTATTTCAGAGCATACCATGAGTGAAAAGAAGTTTGGTCAGAAAATGAAAAGCATGGAAAAATAAATTAGAGGTTCTCGATTAGTGCCTAAAAGTGAGTTCCTAGATCATAGAAAAATAGTGTCAGATAACATTGTCAGCAATTTTGAATCTTTTAAACATGGAAACACTGAAGAGATCATTTAGGTTTCAAATTGTAAATAAAATTTGAAGGGTGAAAAAGATTTTGAAAATTTTCATGAAAATTATGTTCCTAATGTCAAAGATCATGTGCTTTCTATATTTGTGACTAAATAAAATGAAGTTAGGGTAGTTCCAAACACTTCTTTGCATCAAAATTCCATTCTGACGAAGAAACGAAAGCTCTTGAAGAAACATAATTCAGGGTTATCTACTTTATGAGAGAGATCAGATAATCAAATAAAGATAAATATTTGCATGGAAGAAGAAAATGTTCTTGAATTATTATTTGGAGTAGATCATCGAAAGAAAAAGACACAGATAGAGCCAAGGAAACTTAACTTTGATGAACATTTTCATTTGGTAAAAGGGATAAGAATTGAAGCTAAAGATGAAACCAAGAAAATTGTAGAAGGCTCAAATAAGGGAGGCATAGCAAGTGCCAATGACAATAATGGAGAGAATATGGCATCCGATAATGCTTGTGTGTTAAATGAATTCCATTTGAGAACTAATAATATCTTAAGTTATAACAGTCTTGAAATTGTAGGCTTCTTCGGTATCTTAAGTTCTAACAGTAAGATTTCTGGACTTTTCAGAATGTGATGATGAGCATATTAAGGTAGAGGAAAATCATTGGGAGAGAATGGATGGAACTACTCAAATAAATTGATATAGTGTCATCTGCAGGTTATATTTTTCCATCATAAATTTAACAATGATACTTGCATAAAAAGATATAGCTTCATGTGCAGGTTATATTTTAAGTATATTTTCGGATATCTAAAACCATTGCAAGGGATGGTATTCCAGACTATATGTTATGAGTAGTTACCTACATAGGGAGATATATATTGCATGTTTCAAAGTTTTCGTGTACCCTCTCTAAGTATAAATTCCAACCAAACCCTCATTATTCTGCAAATATATAACAGAGGGCCAAATACTATTTATAAACATGTAATCTACCAAGGCTCATGTTTTTCTAGGCCATATTATTTTGATGTATCTATTTTATGGATATATTAACAATTCCATGTAAAATTAATAGGGGAAATTGGCTTGGAAAAAAACTAGCCACTAAACTTCTCCACGAGGTCTATTTTAAACAACATCAAGGAGAATCTATATTTGAAAGCATACTTGGCATAAAAATCATCATAATTTCTCATTATGTGTGTATATTTTCATTTTGTTGCCATGATCTTGTGATGATCAAGTATGTTTAGTGTATGAATACATGTTAGATGGCAGTTTAGAGGATCGGTTTTTTCAGAGGGGAACCACACCACCTCTTTCAGCGTTTGTGCACTTTAAAATTGCTTGGGAAGTGGCCTTTGGATTTTTCTTCTTACACCCTTCCAAGCTCGATCCCTTAGTTCATGAAGACCTAAAACCAACTAATATATTGCCAGATAAAAACTTTGCAAGAAAAAATGGTTTTGTGGGTCTGACCAAACTTGTCCCCCAAATTGTCACATGAAGCATTATACGGTGTAGACACACATCAATCACGCAAACGTTTTGCTACATTGATCCAAATTCCAAAGTATCATAGGACTGGGACACTAGAAAAAAAAATCTAATCTTTATGCTCTTGGGGTTTTTCTTATGCAATTATTAATTGCAAAGCACGAGAGGTTCGTACATATCGTGTTGAAAGACCTATGGAGAAGGGAAATTTTAGTGAATTTTTTTATCAAAATATTAAAGACTGACTTGTCAAGGAAGCCCAAAAGCTATCCAAACTTGCATTGAATTGTTATTATTTGCAACGCAAGGACAAGCTATATTTAGGGACAGTTGTGTTGCTGGAAATTCAGAGATTGAAAGATTTTATAGAAACCCATATTGAGCTTAGGGGAACATGGGACAAGATAACATGGGTTCTATAGAGATGTTTCATTGCAAGCATTGCACACTGCACGAAAGTCAAAATATAGACAAACAACATTTGCAAAAAAAAACCAAATGGAAAAACAAAAATCCTAAGTGCTCGGCAACACCCAGTTAACTAGAAATATAGCTGAACCCATGATTCAAAGTGGATTCAAAGCAGTGTAAAATGACATTCATAGTGATGGAATGATAAACTCACCTACGCAAAACACCATATACTCTGAACTCATCCTCCTGTTCCCGCTCAGTCACCTGGAAATCCAAGTTGCGAAAACCATTTTCATAAAAATTCCCACCAACATTGCGGAAAACCCACGAAAACCATGTGAAAACCACCAACACTGCAAAAATCTCCTTCAAAACTACCACTGTGGAAATCTCCTCCAATAGTTCCACTTCTCCCTCCGAGAAAACCCATGGAAAACCGTGTGCATATGGCACTGCCACTACTCCCTCCGTGGAAACCCGTGGAAAACCCTGTGCATATGGCTCGTTTGTGGCTTGTTTGCAATAAAAAAGACACCACGATATTGGGTATTTATATATTATATAATATAGGCCCTTACACCCTTAATATAAAGTCAATATATATTTTTTAACTTTTTAACTTTTTAAATTTTTTAACCCCCAGTATGAATGAACGTGTTATAATATTTATCTGTCAATGATGCCCGGTGGGTTGCCTAATCCTTACATATGGTCTATCTTTTGGTTGCTTATTTACCTTAGATTCACTACTGCTAGCAGCAGTCATCTCCTCCACGACCTCACATAACTTTCCTCTCAATGTTTCCCTCTTCATACCTACAACAACCCTTTATCCTACACCCTATTCTAGGGATTCCCTTTCCATTGGGAGTCCTTTCTCCATTCGTTGTTGTACATTAGCCTACACGAGATATGTAAGAAAGTTAGTATTTATGTGCATTTGTGTTTACAATTGACTTCATTCTTTGTTGCACTCATTAATACATATTGCACGCAAACTTTCGGCACCATCCTTACTGCTAGTCGGCCCATGCATTGTTAGTTCAACGAGTTATATGTGTGACTATGGTTATGTGATTGGATGGACTATTGTACTAACATTTAATGTTTTTATGAGTATGGTTAAATTAATGTTTATTGTTGCCTCCGTTCATGACTAATAATTATTAATGATATTGTAATAAATTTTTCTATCAAATGAAGTGACTTAGACATACATACAATTTACACACATCATATGGGATTGAACATTCACATGGTAAATTAATACGATTTATTGATCTGTTGTTGGTATAAAAATTTGTATTTTTCCATCACATACATTCGTGTCTAATATTTTTGGGCTATATTGATCACACAAGGCTGCATTAATATTGATTGTTGGTGCACGTAAAGCCAATGCTGCTACAAATTATATGCTTATCCATTTTGTTTCAAATGATTGTCGATGTATACTACTGTTAATGAGTGAAAATATTGTTTAATGAAACGAATGCATGATTTCCATCATAAAATGCTTATAAGGTTGTTTGATAACATTACATTGTGTATTAGTTACTTGCTTACCATTGCAATATTATATTCCTTTCCCATTCTTGTATCCGACTCCCATTAGGCACTGATCTCTAATAATATCGAAAGAGAACACTTTGTCTTAGTCTCTCGGAAGGGTCAAATAGGGCTCCCCCACTAGGAGGTTTTGACTTCCGAAGTAGTTGGGGAAAAGTGACTAAGGTGACAGTGGTAAATTTCCCTCATATTTGTACCAGTACCCTAGACCGCCATTTCAACGGGTAACAGGAAGGATAGTCATAGGAAATATGTTACCCTATTAGAGATCAAGATGCATAACCTATTGGAGAGCCCATGGACTTAGTTTACATGGAAGCAATTGATCTTGTTAAACTAGTTGAAGATGAATTTCACACTATAGGTATAGGATAGACCAAAAATTCATCGTTTACCAAGTTTAAGCAAAAAGAGTTGAATCTATGGTCTTACCTCTGTATCTGTCCTTGTTTCTACACTGGTGGGTTAACCACCCCGCCCCTATTTATGCATTCACTTGGTAAACTTGATATGCAACCTCTTGGCCTCTGTAGCCACCTCTTACACACTAGGCAGGAATTGAACAAAATAATCTAGGATGACATATACAAACGGTTAGTTCACTTGATCAGATCCACCATGTGGGTTGTGTCTGAAGATAGCCTGATTTGCAGAGCACTTCATGGAGTTGAGGGATAGCCTCATTTTCTTACCTTCATACATGCACTGTCACTCGATGCATGCTTTTCATATTCCTTTGGGCTAACTCATTTCAATGTAATGAAGGCCTTCTCATTCGCATAAACTAGAGATGTGGAGCAAACACAAAATAAAAATATTTAAAGGAACCAGTATAGTTTATTTATATTTTATTGCTTCATCTAGTGGGTTAAAACCCTCGGTTATGTAAGATACTTGAATTGAGAGTGTTTGTGGAACTTTTCCCAACAAAAAAGTGATTAAAGTACGATAAAAGCGATTCACGTATTATATAGAATTCTGGGGCTTCTTATAACTATTGTTGTGGCAGAATTTAGAAATCCAAACGTCTCACCAATCCTTCATAAAAGTTTCCCTTGTTAATGCCCTACCCATTGGATCATTGTATAAGTAAACCCCATTAGGATTGGAATCGGCATCCTGTCGCCTCTCCATATAGAAACTTCATGAATGGGTAATGTGTTCTTCATGCCGGATTACTGAATGGGGTGTGTATGCAAAGTGAATGTAGAATGAATTGAATGGGGATTTATGTGGGGATTATTGATGCAGGCATATGTAGTAACGGTCATAATCAAGGGGGGAAGTATTTCCTTGTTAACAACTACTTCTCTTCACAACATAATTTTACATGTACTACAACTAACTACAACTCTTGACAACTTCTTTCTTTATCTTGGCTAGTGGGATAGGTTGGTTTTAGTGCCATGTTCTTCATGCCCCATAATAGTATGTGATGAGGTGTCAGTCCGTTCCTTAAGGGCATTTCTGAGAAACAATCCATTGACAGAAGGTTATAGCCAGGATGTGGTTTCCATAGATGACAGTACCATTTCCATAGGATCCCCGACAGAAAATAGTCGATAGCCAATAGTCAGTGTTTTAAGGTCATTGCTGAGAGCGAGTCATCATTGACAGATGGTTAGTTCCATAGAAATTTCCAGTCATAGTGGTCTGGGATCTGGGGTTGGGCTGGGATCAACAAAAGTCCATATATTATCTCTTTGAATAGGATGACATCCACTCCTCGTCTTTTTTCCATCAGTAGTTGCAATAGTGATCCGAAAGGTGGGTACTACATAATATGATTTGCTTATTGTAGCACCTCAGATTCTTATTGCTCAGTCTGAATAACTTTCTTTTCGGGCCTAATCTGGTTTCTATCATTAGCTATAATAGTGAGCCACCAGGTGGGCATGGAACTATTTGATCCACTTAATGCGGTGCCTTTATTATTGCTCGATCTGAATAAGTAGTTTTCCAGGTTACCAAGAAATCAAGTATCCCTTTGGCGGGTCATCCTTTATCCCAAGTGCATAGCGTAGCACTAGGAATAATAAGTCTCGCCTAAGCAGGTTGGGGAGTTAAAAGTGAATCGAAAAGTGTACTAGATCTGGTCGGTCCGGGACAACCATTACTAGTATCGCGACCACTTGATCTGAGGGCATCAGTGCTGTGGTACGCACTCTCTGAGCTAAGGCCATTATGAAATCTAGTAAATGTTGTATCACCTATAATATTACCCTTCTTGTATGCGGAGGACCTAACGTAGCTAAAAATACCACAATGAAAATAAAGGAATGTACACCTACCAACAATCTATTGAGATTGATGGAAGAATCTACTAAGGAAACATTGCTGAACATTGCGATATTTATTCCTCTCGATGTAGGAGGGAGAGGATAAATTCGTATGAGGGATTGATTCAGATTCATAATCTAGCTCACATTTGAGAGCAGTGTTTGCTAAAGTTTTTGTAAAAGTACTAGAATGTTTTTAATATAGTTGTCTAGTCTTCTAGTTTACATGACATCAATTAGTGTTATAGCTCATCAATTTTTTATTGCATTTATAACTTTGACTATATTTTGAATACCAAGGTTTTTTTTGTGCAAAAAATAAGAAGATATTAATTTAACACTTAAACATACAGTTGTGAATGAGAATCATATATTAATTTATGTTCCTTGCTTCATCTCTATGTGAGTGCAACGACATGCGAGTACGGAGATAGTAGTTGTTGAAAATAAAAATAGAATATTTATCTAAGCATTGCTCCATTCTAGAGGACATGCTAGTGTTTGCTTCTATGCTGATTAATATGTGTATATTTAGTTAAAAATAAGCCAAGGTTTTAGATAATCTCTTAAATAAAAGTACTCCAAACATGCAGGTTTCCAATTTTTTTGTTGAAATTGTTGAGTTTAGTTTCATTGATGTCAAAGAAGTTCATTAATGTCGAAGAAAATGATGATGTAGTTGTTGAGTATAGTTGTCATTGATGTCAAAGAATTTCAGTAATGATAAAGGAAAAATATAGGATAAAGTTTGCATAGATAAAATCATCATGTTGTCCCCCATGCTCTGGATACTTCATCTTCCAAATTTGGATGAAAGAAAGTAATCCATGTCAACGTAACTCATCCAGTCTCCCTGAAGTGACCATGTCGGCATAAGTCATCCAATCTATCTGAAACGGTCAGCACAATTGAAAGAAATCCATGTCGGCATAACTCATCCATTCTTTTCGAAACGCCCCTTATTGCTATTGGCTTATTGTCTCAGATTGCTAGTTCCTCCGCAGCAGAGAAGAATTGGTCCACATCATATTTTACCAATCTCCATGACAACCTATATCGACGAATCTGAATCTTCTTCCTCCCTAAGGTTTCTGGTGCGTACAGTAGACATGTGATCGCATCTGTTTTACCTGTCAAGTTAGGATCTGCCTCCTGATTGTCCTTCTTGCTATGCCTCCCTGCTGGGACTTTTACTGCTAACGGTGCTGCTTAAACCGCCTTTGCCTGTGCCGGTGGTAATTCCACTGCAACTACTACTATTACTGGGTCTTAATTAAACCGTATAAACTCCAGCTCGATCTGCTCCTGGTAGCGGCTTTGCTCCTGTCTTTACTACAGCTGGAACATTATAAGACGGAACATATAATCGCTTAGTTGCTAGTCCTGGCTCTGATGCCCTTGCCTCTATGGCTTCTGCCTCTCTTATTGGGATATATAACCTGTCAAAATAAAGCAGAGGAGCTCTGTAATAGGTACATCAAATAGGTCACTCTCCCTTTTCCTCTTCCATCCACTGGTGCTGGGTCTTTTTATCAATAAACTGAATCAATAGCTTCAACCGCTAGTAATAAAGCTACTGGATATGGATATGAACCTTGANCTTCCTTTTCCTCTTCCATCCACTGGTGCTGGGTCTTTTTATCAATAAACTGAATCAATAGCTTCAACCGCTAGTAATAAAGCTACTGGATATGGATATGAACCTTGANCCTGGTGCTGGGTCTTTTTATCAATAAACTGAATCAATAGCTTCAACCGCTAGTAATAAAGCTACTGGATATGGATATGAACCTTGACCATCTCTAGTTCTCAGGCATAAGGGACTAGTTTATAAGCAGTATTTATACCTAGTTTATAAGCAGAGTGTTTATACCTGGTTCAAACAAGAAGTCTACCCGGTCAAGGAAACAAGCTTATTAACTGGTGAAGCATACTCGGATGGAAAATGAACTGCCTTATGCAAATTTAATGCCTTCCCCTCCTTTGTCGGGAAAGAGCTTAAAAGGCTGAAAAATGTGTTGTTCCCAATTGAACCAGGTCTTTCTAATGGAACAAGGCTTCTATTTGACCTTTGATTTCCCGGGGCTCTTTCAAACAAACAAAAACGCTGCGCACTCTATGAACCAGGGCTCATTCAATCTAGAGCGTTCCACTTTCTTCAAAAGCTGCTGTTCTACGCGAAGGTTCACCAAGCTTATATGATGTTGNAAGCTTATTAACTGGTGAAGCATACTCGGATGGAAAATGAACTGCCTTATGCAAATTTAATGCCTTCCCCTCCTTTGTCGGGAAAGAGCTGAAAAGGCTGAAAAATGTGTTGTTCCCAATTGAACCAGGTCTTTCTAATGGAACAAGGCTTCTATTTGACCTTTTATTTCCCGGGGCTCTTTCAAACAAACAAAAAGGCTGCGCACTCTATGAACCAGGGCTCATTCAATCTAGAGCGTTCCACTTTCTTCAAAAGCTGCTGTTCTACGCGAAGGTTCACCAAGCTTATATGATGTTG
>LPNX010955384.1:142599-168854 GCA_001517045.1 Pseudotsuga menziesii
TTTAGCTTCCAGGTACTAGTCCACCAGAGGGGTGCTTGCAAAAGTATTTCGGGCTCGGTAAGTAAGGTAAAGGCAAGCGAACATCGTACTAAAAGCGTCCCATTGAAAGGGTAGGGTAAGTTTTCTCCTCAAAGGTACCCCGACTCTCTCTCAGGTAAATGAAGACGAGCTCACCCTTAAGGTTAACTCCTCACCAGGGGTGAAGGGAAGTACTTAATTATTCTCGGCTTGAGGTAAAGAACAATATGAGCCCTAGTAAGGAATAGACAAGGCCTGCAGATTTGTTATAGAGATAGAGTAATAAAGACTAGTAGCATCTTGGGTGAAGTCCATGAGATAGTGCCGTTATAGCATCCGATAGATACGAGCACTAAAGGATGAATGAGACCGGTAGAAGGGCGGAATGCAAGGTAGGGTGTTTCGAACCAAGAGGAGCTAAGGCCCATGCAAAATGATCCATAGAAAGGAAGGCAGCCTGGAACCGCCATGAGGGNCCGGTAGAAGGGCGGAATGCAAGGTAGGGTGTTTCGAACCAAGAGGAGCTAAGGCCCATGCAAAATGATCCATAGAAAGGAAGGCAGCCTGGAACCGCCATGAGGGNCCGGTAGAAGGGAGGAATGCAAGGTAGGGTGTTTCGAACCAAGAGGAGCTAAGGCCCATGCAAAATGATCCATAGAAAGGAAGGCAGCCTGGAACCGCCATGAGGGCAGCCCCTNGGTTTCGAACCAAGAGGAGCTAAGGCCCATGCAAAATGATCCATAGAAAGGAAGGCAGCCTGGAACCGCCATGAGGGCAGCCCCTTGAACCGAAAGCAATATATAATATCGGGCAGTGAGAAAGCAGTATACTCTAGGATTGGGGGTTCCTAAACTCCATAGCGGCATAGTGCGTTCAATATCAGAATATTTTATTGAGGCAAAATATGAATGATAAGATGGTCCTGGATAAATCCAATGTAAAATTAAAGTGCAGTTCCGAGTAATTCCCAGGTAGGCTGAAGAACAAAATAAAGACAAANAAGATTTTATTGAGGCAAAATACGAATGATAAGATGGTCCTGGATAAATCCAATGTCAAATTAAAGTGCAGTTCCGAGTAATTCCCAGGTAGGCTGAAGAAAAAAATAAAGACAAAAACAAGATCCTATAAGGTCCGGAGGGCTTGTCCTTTTGAGGGCAAGGGTTATTATATATGTAATTACTCACTATCGTCTGAATAGCTCCAATCAATAAGCAGCGCTGACCATAGCTTCTGGGCGAGTCCCCATCCCAGCCCAGGCGAATAGAAAAGCATATGAGTATATTATCATAGTGTGATCAATGTGTTATTGCCAAAGTGTTATAGCAATAAGCCATGCCCCTATTGAGGCAGGAGCCCGAACATGGCAACAAAATATGCCCACAAACCCGTGCAGTTCANAGCAGCGCTGACCATAGCTTCTGGGCGAGTCCCCATCCCAGCCCAGGCGAATAGAAAAGCATATGAGTATATTATCATAGTGTGATCCATGTGTTATTGCCAAAGTGTTATAGCAATAAGCCATGCCCCTATTGAGGCAGGAGCCCGAACATGGCAACAAAATATGCCCACAAACCCGTGCAGTTCAGCGAAGACCAGCTGTAACAGAAGCTTCTTTCCTTGGATGAAACGCAACCTCGCTATAGGAGCAACACACGGACAACCATGGCGTTACTAAATTACCAGCAGAAACATCTATAAATTTGGTCAAGGGCATTCTGAATAAATAAAATCTATATTTAAGTGCCCGGATGATTAATTCCCAAAGGGGTTACGGACAATTCATTCTCTTGTATTGTTGAAATAGTTGCACAGGTGGTTGCAACCAAGTCTGCATAGTAGGGCGCACTACATCCCAAGTATATCAATTTTTGATGAGATGCCTACCCCTGAGTAAATGTCAATATCAAAGTAGCATCCAATGCGTTAACTTGAATGACTTTGGGATTAAGGTCAGTTAGGCCACGTTTTCGCTCGTGAATTCCCCATCCCGTTGGGTCATGATAGGCCACCTTTCAGCTGGAGGATTTACCCAGTTGAAGTTGCTCGAACAATCAGCGTGTCAGTGAGTAAGTAATGTTAGTCAATGGATCTGCATGAATCCCACCCAACCAATCCCTGGTCCTAACCAAGAGACAGAGCGGGACTACCAGTTACGGATATGCTTTACGGAATAAAATAACCAATATTATGAAAGAAAGAGTATATCTACTTATATNTACCTGGTCCTAACCAAGAGACAGAGCGGGACTACCAGTTACGGATATGCTTTACGGAATAAAATAACCAATATTATGAAAGAAAGAGTATATCTACTTATATNTCAAATCTATATTTAAGTGCCCGGATGATTAATTCCCAAAGGGGTTACGGACAATTCATTCTCTTGTATTGTTGAAAATGTCGGCGTAACACATCCAGTATCTCCGAAACGGTCGGCACAACTGAAAGAAATCCGCCATCACCATTGGAGGTGACTCGTGAGTGGGTGTTGAATGAGAGACCAAGTGATAGTAATCCTTGTCATCATAACTCATCGAGTGTTTATGAAACAATCAACACAACTAAAATAGATCTGCTAACATCGTTGGAGGTAACTTGTGAGTGAGCGCCAAAATGATCGGAGAGGTTGTCATTTCGGCACAACTGAAAGAAATGCGTTGACACCGTTGGAGGTGACTCGCGAGTGAGTGCCAAAATGATACTAGATATTGGCTGACACCGTTGGAGGTGAGTCACCAGTGAGCGTCGAAACGATCAGAGAGATTTAGACACCCTTCGGGTCAACTTGAAGTTTTTTGCCTAATAAAATACAAAACAAAGTTATAAACAAAGATGGACTAAACAGAATATTATTTCGATAAGCTACAGAAATTTAATAAAATGGGTATGAATCATGAATGTTTATTTGATGAAAAGAGTTATGAATGTATTAGTTAATTCTATTAAATAGAGTTATGATGAATAAAAAGGGGCGTAACTGTATAAACAAAGAATCGATGATTGTAAGTTAAGAATGGTTGTTTACAAGTACTGAAAAGAGAACCAACACTATATATGGACCTTAATACTCACAAATATAATATAAAAGATAGAAACATTGATATTTCAACCTTAACAGTTTCAATGTGCTTGCGAGGGCACCCAAATTTTAAAAAAAAACGAAAGAGTGTGAAAATCGTAAACCCTTCAAAAAAAAAAATTCACAAACTGCCCCTTCCACAGCTTATGGAGATTCTGCCACCCTTCCAGAGCTTATGGAGATTCCGCCAAGTGAAAAAGAATGTCTAAACAGATCAAAACAAATGGAGGAAGGGAGTGTTACAACTATAAATGTTTGTGCTGAAGCTAAATTTAGCATCCATTTAACTCTAAGAGAAAAGCATAAACTATGAAAAAAAATGGCAGCACACTAGAAAAACAAACTGAAAATGAATAAAAATAAAGTAATCATATATTTTCCTTCAAATGTACCTGTGCCCTGTGTATATGTGGAATCTGCATCAGTTGTTGTCTAATTCCGTTTACCACTACCAAATCTATAAAAAAAGAACCCTAATAAGAGATTAAAAGAAAACAAACATATCTTCAAGAAACAACCAAAATTTCATGATTAGTATAAAACATATATTAACATATTTAAAAATAATGAAAGATAGGATTTAAAATTGTAAACTCTAAATATTTAAAAATACTAATAATATTAAAATGATTATTTCTTCAACTGAAAAATACTTATAAACAAATATTAATATTAATATAAATGGTATTTGAAATAAATTCTCAGGCATAGATATCCAATTTTGGAAAAGGAATTATACAATTATGAAGAAGCAGAAAATGTATTAAATTAAATTAAATATATATTTTCGTTTCATCTTCACCTGTGTGGAATCTCTGCATCTGCTCGCAGTTAGTTGGCTTCATTTTCTCCCATTGTACATCTATCAAAAACAAAAACGAAAAAACTGATAAGAGATCTAACAAAACAAAATTGAAAAAATTATGACAAACCTTTAAAAGATGAATCAATTAAGTTTCATAACATAATATATTTCCAGCACCCTAGTAGAAAGGGGATTTGTCCCCAAGCTCCGTAGCGCCTGATAAATCCTTACCTGGGCCTCCAATCCGGCGGCTTAACGGAGAATATCTGTTAAAGGAGAATATCTGTCTAAGCCACAAAGATAAATTACACTTTCAGTGTGCTTACCAGGGCGCAGCTAAACCGGCCTTTAACACTTTGAATGTACTTGTCAGGGCGCAGCTAAACGGGCACTCTTCAAAACAAATAGAAAAAGTTATGACAAACCTTTAAATACAACAAAATTTTCGACTAGTATGAAACATATACTCATACATCCTTAAAATACAACAAACATTTGAACCGATATGAAACACATACTAAAATATTTAAAAAAATACATGAAAGACAATATGAAATTGTAAACCCTACAAAAAAATCTCACAATCTGCCCCTTCCACAACTCATGGAGATTCGGCCACGTGAAAACTAATGTGTAAACAGAGAAACGGGGAGTGTTACAACTTAAAAAGCAGCATACTAAAAAAGCAGCTATGAACGTTTGTGTTAAAGCTAAATTTAGAACCAAAATAAGATCAAATGAAAGCACATTAGAAACACAAACCTGAAAGCACAGAGAAAAGGCAAACACCATATGCTCAAAATGCAAATAAAATTAACAACCAAAGAAGCATAAACATGAAAAATTACAACCAAAATAAAATACAAGCAAAAGAGAAACAGACAAAATCAAGCTCTGCCGTATCCATAAAATGCAAGCAAAAGAGAAATTGACACAAAATGAAACTGTGCCGTGTCCATAAGCAGCCAAGAAAACCATCACATCCCTCCAACCTGTAACCCTTAGCACTGTGTCCATCCTTCCAAGCCTCCGTACAGCCAACCTGCAACTTTTAGCCCTCGGTCCTCCAGCCTCGAGCCCTCCGTCCGTCCTCCAGCAGCCAACGTCCAGCCTCCGTCCAACCTGCAATAAATGAATCAGAATAGGTCGGCGATCGTAGTCGTTATACTTATGTTGGACAGCTATCCAAAGGGATGAGGGACTTAGCTAGGGGAGCCTTATGCCTGATCTGGCGAGGGCTCGTCTATCCGTTGAGAATGATAATTAGGAATATGGGCTAGATGATATTTTCCTTTCCTCTGCCTGATCGGGGATTAATTACCTTTAAATATAAGCTAACCTCTCTAACCTCTTTATAGAATATATTACATGTATAATAAAAGGGTTGTAGCATATGTTGAGCTGGGTAATAAGACACTGCCAAGTTTGTTCCTGGGGATCCATCTGAAGGGCAAGTATTTTATGTCTTAATAAGACGAAAGTTATTATCAAATTTTAAATTTAAGGGTAACTATTGAGTTTTTATCAAATTTTGACAAATGTATCACATTATTTTTATAAAAAAATTAAGTTATAAAATTATGATAGTGTACAGTTAACAAAATTATATTTCAAGAGTCTCATTATTGCTTCACCACCTTCCTTTTCTCCCATGCACACTAAAAAATAAAGAAATGACATAAATTAAAATAAATTTAATTTAAACAAACTCAATTAAACCATGCATACTTCCTATTCCTTCGTCTTCCCCTTCACCCATTGCAATGTGCAATCTACATCCCTCTTAATCTCAAAATATGTTACATTAGGAGGTTCTTTGGTACCCCACTTACTGAATGTAAAAAAATAGAAAATAATAAATAAACACCATTAAATATTATTAGGAATCTATAAATGACACCAAATATCTCATGAGAATCATTACATAAATACTGATATATATTATGAGTAATATTCTACAAACATGCATTTTCTATTCTTGCATTACCTCTAAATTTAAACAAACACACATAATATAATTATGTTGTAGTAAATGAGATAAATTAAAATTTCATAGAATCATAATACTATGTAACAATTTAAATGAGTAAATTTCTCATACATACTTCCCTCACCTTTTCCAACTATATTTGTGAAATCAACATCAACTCCAGTGGGCCATCTGTGTCAGGCTTAAGTTCACCACCCAATCAACCACAATAAAGATTTGAATAACAAAAAGACAAACATACTAGAAGGAAAACAATAAAAGAATTACCAAAAAGAAAAGTAGCATGGCCATGCTAAAAAGTGCAAAAAGAAAAGAAAACATTTATAGCAATAAAAAATGAATAAAACAACAATAGATAAATTTACAAAAATAGTAGCAAAACAAAAGAAAATAAAATAACTAAAAAAGAGAAATAACAAACAACAACTGCACACATAACCCCTAAACAGTTCCATGGCGAGACAACCTCAACCTGCACATAAATTTTTGGGTAAGAATTAATAGATATCGTAAAATATTATCATAAATTTTAAACACAAACCAAATATCTTTGATAAAACCTTATGCACAAGTACAAATATGGAACTCGCTGTGTGCTTCAACCTTTGCACCTTCCCACAAGGATATTTTAACAATGTTTTTAGAAATCATTTATCATTGCATCTGCACAAAATGATATTTCAAGAGTGTCATTAGTGCTCTTCCACCTTCTTTTATGTCCATTCATTCAATAAATAAAGAAATGGCAAATAATTTAATCTGACTTTCATTTAAACAAACTCACCTAAACAATGCATACCTCCTCTTTCTTGGCCTTGCTCTTGACCCATTGCAATGTGCAATCTACATTAGTTATAATCTCACATACCAAATATCTTTGAGAAAATCTCGGGTTATATTATGGACGAGTACAAAGGTTCAACTCACCATCTGCTTCAAGCATTGCACCTGCAAATGAGGATATCTCAACAGGGTGACTCGAGAGCATCTACAATTACACGTGCACAAAAATATATTTCAAGAGCATCATTAGTACTCTTCCACCTTCCTTTATTCCCATGCACTCAATAAATACATAAATGACAAATAATTTAATATGTATTTAATTTAAACAAACAAACATTAACCATCCATATCTCCTCTTCCTTAGCCTTCTCCTTCGCCTATTAAAATGTGCAATCTACATCAATCCTAATCTCACAAACCAAATATCTTTGACAAAATATTTATAAATTTTAAACACAAAGAAAATATATTTGAGAAAATCTTAGGAGTAATATTATGCACTAGTAAAAATGTAGAACTCACCATATACTTCAATCGTGGCACTTGCACACAAGGATATTTCAACAATGTCATTAGATTTAGTCTACCATTCCACCTGCACAAATGGATAATTCAAGAGATTCATTAGTTCTCTTCCACCTTCCTTTACGCCCATGCACTCAATAAATAATCAAATGACATAATTTTAAATGACTTTAATTAAACAAACTCACCCAAACATGCCCAAACAATGCATAACTCATCTTCCTTGTCCTTCCCCTTCACCCATTGCAATGTCCAATCTACAACATTCCTAATCTCACAAACAAAATATCTTTGAGAAAATGTTATTGTAAATTTTAAACACAAACCAAATATCTCTGAGAAAATTTGATGAGTAATCTTATGTACAAGTACAAATATAGAACTCACCATCTGCTTTAATATTTGGGCATGCACACAAGATATTTCAAAATTTTCATTACTGATCGTCTACTGTTGCATCTGGTTGAAAGGATATTTCAAGAGTGTCATTAGCGGTCTTCCACCTTCCTTAACGACCATGCAATCAATAAATAAAGTAATGACAAATAATTTAATATCATATCAATTTAATGAAGCTCACGTAAACCATGCATAACTCCTCGTCATTGGCCCTCCCATTCACCCATTGTAATGTGCAATCTACATCATTCCTTATCTCACAAACCAAATATAATTTAGAAAATATAATTATAAGTTTTAAACACAAACCAAATATATTCGAGAAAATATTACTAGTAATCTAATCCACAAGTAAAAATGTAGAACTCACCATCTGCGTCAGCCTTTGCGCCCACATAGAAGGATATTTCAATCATGTCATTAGAAATCGTCTCGTGTTGCATTTGCAAAAACATTTATTTGAATAATGTCATTAGTGCTCTTCCATCTTCTTTTATGGCCATGCACTCACTAAATAAAGAAATGACAAATAATTTAAACAAAAGTACTTGAACCATGCATACTTCTTCTTCCTTGGCCTTCCTCTTCACCCATTGAATTATGCAATCTACATTATTCATAATCTTACAATATGGGTTTTAAAGACCTTCCTTTATAACCCCAAGCATTGAACCTTCAAAAAACATAAAAAGTAAATAAATACCATTAAATATTATGAGAAATCTTGAAAAGACATGAAATATCTCATGAGAATGATTATACAAATAATCATATATATATTATGAGTAATATTCTGCAAACATACATTTTTATACTTCATTGGCTCTAAATATAAACAAACACACACAATATAATTATGATGCAATAAATGAGTTAAATTGAAATTTCGTAGAATTGTGATATTATGTAGCAACAAATGCGTAAATACTCCCATACATACCTCTCTCACTTTTGCCACTAAATTTCAGGAATCAACCTAAGCTCCAATGGCACATCCACGCTAGCCTTAAGTTCATCACCCATTGAACCAAAACAAAGATTTGAACAATAATAGGAGAACCATATGAAAAGGAAAACAATAAAAATATCGCCAAACAACAAAGCAGCATGGCCATGCTAAAAATTACAAAACAAAACACGTATAGCAATAGAAAAAAAAACATTGCGAAAGTTACAAAAACAACAAAGAAAAAGAAAAGAAAAAGTAAATAATGAAAAATGAGAAATGACAAACGGAGTAAACTTTCTACCTGACCATTTGCACCGATCGGACGACCTGGCTCGTGTCACATCACGCATTACTGGTCGTCCGATCGGTGCAAATGGTCAGGTAGAAAGTTTACTCCATGACAAACACTCACTCCACAGAGAACCCCTAAAATCTTCTATGGCCATCCAAGGTCAAACTACACACAAACGTTTTGATAAAAATTGTTAGATACCAAAAAATCTTATTATAATTTTGAAACCCAAACAAAAAATATTAGAGAAAATATTATGAGTAATCTTATGCACAAGTATACATGTACAACTCACCATCCTCTTCAACCTTTGCACTTGAACACAAGCATATTTCAATATTGTCATTATATTTTGTCTACGGTTGCACCTACTGTTAGGATTATCACGAGCAATACAATATAATAATGAGAGAGAAATAAACATTATCACATTACATGGCCAAAACCGGCCATCCGAGCCAAGCGAGCTAGTCACCGCTCATCTCGAGGCCACTTTACAATGGAGCCTCCTCAAGCCTTATAAAGGCTTAATCACATGCAATACCATGGGACAATACCATGTGCTACAACAAACCATGTGCTAAACCTAAACCACCTTTGACTCAATCCCGAGTCAAGGTTAACCCTAACAATCCCCCCTTTAAACTTGACTTGGAGTAATCACCAACTCCCTTGAAGGTTTTACTGAGGAATCTCACATACACCCCCCTATCACCTAGGTCTATCTCCCGACTTTATCGGTGAGTTACTAGAGGTATGCATGCCTTACCAGGTCTTACACCCATATGCCCATTTACATTAAATGCAAACTGCTCCGTTAGTTTTTTTTTTTTTTCATGTGTCTTATGGAGACTACCCATCACCATTCATTACTTCATCCTCTCGCTTTCTTGCTTGTCCTTCTTGCATTCTTGCCATGCTTGTCTGCCCACATTTTAGCTAATCTGGTTCCTCCATGTCCACATGCTTTTTCGGCCGCATCAAGTTCTGACTCCGATGACAACTCCATGCTGCAACAGCAACTACCTCAACTGCTTCTTCTGACACACGCGTCGGCTTGACCTTGCCTCACGCTGTTGCTTCCACGTCTGTACTCACGGGTTCCTTATGCATGACCATCGCCAGATCCATACTTTCCAGGCTCGCGCTCTTCCAGCCAGTTCCTCCATTGACATACCGGCCTGTTTCTAAGTAGTAAGCCTTCCTCTATGCATGAGCAACTTCTCACGTTCTTGGCCACAACAGCTTGACTCCTTTTCAACCAACGTGCAGGGTATCCATTGAATGGAACACAACTTCCATGGTCTCAACTGTCTTCAGAAATGACAGCTTCTACGAGAGCGTGACTGTCACTAGAATGCATGTCTAGGGACTTGCGGCTCCCATTCTTTAGCGAATCCTCAATAATGGGCATTTGATATAAAATCACAACCAACCTCACTATTCACGCTATAAAGGTTTCTTCTATACTACAGCTTCACATTCAACCGCGACATCAACAGATCTGTGATTACCGAAATCTCAAAGCCGATGTGATGGCTTTCTTCTCTTCTACCCGCTTAGTCCAATGTTGTTATTGTAGCTTAACCCCTATTTTTTTAAGTTATGAAGCTTTCTCACCCCGAAATTTCCACATATAAGAAATCTCTTACTTGACAACTCTTATGGGGTTCTTTCTTCACACGTGACTACAATTTCTCTCTTTCATCACCGGCCAGGGTTCTCTACATAATGTGCTTGACAAATTTAGTCTAGTTCAAAACCTTTAGGATTCAAGCAACACGTGACCTCTACAGGAACATGTCCCAATGAAACCCATGCAGCCTCTTACTGATCCGCGAGGTTTCTTTCTTCTCTCACGCAAATGGGTATGCTCTCTGTGGCCTCGCTTGAATTCTTACGACCGCAGCCTCAATGATATATTCTCAGTAATCATAGGTTTGTTCTCATATTCACGTATGAGTGGAAGTGGTCGTACCGGCTCCTCATGCGGATAGGGTTTCAGCTTCCCTACCTTCTCTTCCATAGACTACTTAGCTCACCCAGGAATTCACAGGTCTCCCACAAGCCGTTTGTTCCCTTCACACAAGATCCTTGAGCTCTGATACTAGTCGTTAGGATTATCACGAGCAATACAATATAATAATGAGCAAGAAATAAATATTATCACAAGCAACCACATATAGACACACAATATACCCTGGAAACCTCATGCAAGGAAAACCAGCACCAATGAAGATCTTCGTTACATGGCCAAAATAGGCCATCCGGGCCAAGCGAGCTAGTCACTGCTCACCTCCAGGCCACTTTACAATGGAGCCTCCTCAAGCCTTATAAAGGCTTAATCACATGCAATGCCATGGGACAATACCATGGGCTACAACAAACCATGTGCCCAAACCATGTGCTAAACCTAAACCACCTTTGACTCAATCACGAGTCAAGGTTAACCCTAACACCTACACAAAAGGATACTTCAAGTATTTCATTAGTTCTCTTCCACCTTCCATTAGGCCCACGCACTAAATAAATAAATAAATAAAAAATAATTTAATATGACTTTAGTTTAAACAAACTCACCTAAACCATGCATAGTTTCTCTTCCTTGGCCTCTCTTCCTTGGCCTTTCCCTTCCCCCATTGCAATGTGCAATCCACATCATTCCTAATCTCACAAACCAAATATCTTTGAGAAAATATTATGAGTAATCTTATGCAGTGGTACAAATATAGAACTCGCCATATGCTGCAACATTTGTAGCTATACACAAGTGTATTTCAACAATGTCATTACTGATCGTCTACAGTTGCAGTTGCAATCAATACATGATATTTCAAGAGTGTCATTAGTGCTCTAACACCTTCCTTTACGTCCATCCAACCAATAAATAAAGTAATGACAAATAATTTAATATGACTTTAATTTAAACAAGCTCACCTAACCGTGCATAAAAACTTGTCCTTGGCCTTTCCCTTCACACATTGCAATGTACAATCTACCTAATTCCTTATCTCACAAACCAAATATCTTTGAGAAATTCCTATTATAAAATTTAAACACAAACCAAATATCTTTGAGAAAATCTTATGAATTCTTATGCACAAGTACAAATGTGCAACTCACAATCTCCTTAAACCTTTGCAAATGCATACAAGTATATTTCAAAAGAATCATTAGAGATCGTCTTCCATTGAACCTATAGAAAAGGATATTTCAAGAGTGTCATTAGTTCTCTTCCACATTCCTTTCTCAATAAAAGAAATGACAAATAATTTAATATATTTTAATTTGAAAAAACTCACCTAAACCATGCTTACCTCCTCTTCCTTGTCCTTTCCATTCACCTGTTGCAACTTTCAATCTACATCATTCCTAATCTCACAAACCAAATATCTTTGAGAAAATCTTATTATAAATGTTAAACACAAACCAAAAATATTTGAGAAAATATTTTGACTAATTTTAAGCAAACCAAATATCTTTGAGAAAATCTTATTATAAATGTTAAACACAAACCAAAAATATTTGAGAAAATATTTTGACTAATTTTAAGCACAAATACGAATGTAAAACTCACCATCTGCTTCAACCTTTGCACCAACACACAGGGTTATTTCAAGAGTGTCAGTGTCATTAGACATCATCTACAGTTTCACCTACACAAAACTACATTTAAAGTGTCATTAGTGCTCTTCTACCTTCCTTTATGCCCATGCAGTTAGTAAATATAGACATGAGAGATAATTTAATATGAATGTAGTTTAAACAAAATCACCTTAGCCATGTGGTATACCTCCTTTTCCATGGCATTTCCCTTTTTCCATTGCAATGTGTAATCTACATCATTCTTAATCTCACAAATAAAATATGTTTGAGAAAACCTTATTATAAATTTTAAACAGAAACCAAATATCTTTGAGAAAAAATTATGAGTAATATTATGGACAAGTACAAATGTAGAACTCACCATCTGCTTCAACCTTTGCGCCTGCACAAAAGGATATTTCAACAGTGTCATTAGAGATAGTATGCTCATGAATTTGCACAAAAGGATATTTCAATAGTATCATTAGTGCTCTTGCACCTTCCTTTATGCCTATACACTCAATAAATAAAGAAATGACAAATATTTTAATATGACTTTAATTTTAACAAACTCACCTAAACCATGCATACCTTGTCTTCCTTGTCCTTCCATTCACCCATTGCAATATGCAATATACCTCATTCTTAATATCACAATATGGGCTGTTAGGAACTCTTTTAATAACCCCACCCATTGAACCTGGAAAAAAAACATAAAATAGTTAATAAATATCATCGCATATTATTAAAAATCTTTAAAAGACGCCAAATATCTCATGAGAATGATTATACAAATAATGATATCTATTATGAGTAATATTCTGCAAACATGCCTTTTAATACTTTCATTGGCTCTAAGTTTAAACAAACAAACACAATATAATTATGATGCAGTAAATGAGTTAAACTGAATCTGTATAGAACCATAATATTATGTAACAAGAAATGAGTAAATTCTCCTATCTATACACCTCCCTCACCTTTTAGCACTAAATTTGTCGACTAAACATGAGCTCCAATGAGCCATTCACACTAGCCTTAAGTTCACCACCCAATGAACCGAAACAAATATTTAAACAACAATAAGACATGCAAACGAGAAGGAAAACAATAAAAAAAATTACAAAACAACGAAGTAACATGACCATGCTGAAAAATGCAAAAAAAAATATAACGATAGAAAAGGAAAAAAAGCAACAATTTAAAAAGTTACAAAAATGATAAAAATAAAAAGAAAACGAAAATAACAAAAACAATAGAAATAACAAACAAGGACTCCACTCACAACCCTTAAATGCTTCCATGTTCAGCCAAGGTCAACCTGTACACAAAAGTTTTGATAAGAATTAATAGATACTAGAAAATATTATTATAAATTTTAAACACTAACCAATTATCTTTTAGAAAATATTATGATTAATCTTATGCATAGGTACAAATGTAGCACTTACCATCTGCTTCAACTTTGTACCTGTACACAAGAATATTTGAAGAGTGTCATTAGTGCTCTTCCACCTTCCTTTATGCCCATGCACTCAATAAATAAAGAAATTTGTAAATAATTTAATATGACTTTAATTCAAACAAACTCAACTTAACCATGTATACCTTTTCTTCCTTGGCCTTCACCTTCACCCATTGCAATGTGTAATCTGCATCATTCCTAATCTCAGAAACCAAATATCATTGATACAATATTAAGGTATATTTTAAACACAAACCAAATATCTTTGAGAAAATATTATGAGTAATGTTATGCACACGTAAAAAATGTAGAACTTTCCATATGCTTCATGTGCACACAAGGATATTTCAACAGTGTCATTAGAGATCATCTACCATTGCACCTGCACGAAAAGATATTTCAAGAGTTTCATTAATGCTCTTCCACTTTCCTTTACTCCCTTGCACTTAATAAATAAAGAAAAGACAAATAATTTAATATGATTTGAATTTAAACAAACTCACTAGAACCATGCTTAACTCCTGTTCCATGGAATTCCCCTTCACGCATTGCAATTTGCAATCTACATCATTTCTAATCTCCCAAATGAAATATCATTCAGAAAATCTCATTATAAATTTTAAACACAAACCAAATCTTTCTCAAAAAATGTTATGAATAATTTTATGAACAAGTACAAATATAGAACTTACCATCTGCTTCAACCTTTGCACTAGGACACAAGGTTATTTCAATAGAGTCATTAGAGATCAACTTTTGTTGGAGATGCACAAAAAATATTTCAAGAGTGTCCTTATTTCTCTTCCATATCCATTTATGCCCATGCTCTGAATAAAGAAAGAAATGACAAATAATTTAATATAACTTCAATTAAAACAAAATCACATAAACCATGTGGTATACGTCCTATTCCATGTCCTTCCCAATCTTCCATTGCAATGTGCAATGTACATCATTAGTAATCTAACAAACAAAATATCTTTGAGAAAATATTAAAATATTAAATTTTAATAGAAACCAAATATCTTTGAAAAAATATTATGGGTGATCTTATGCACAAGTTGAAAAGTAGAACTCACCATGTGCTTCAACCTTTGCACCCACACAGAAGGATCTTTCAACAATGTCATTAGTGATATTCTAATGGTGAACCCGCACAGAAGGATATTTCAAGGCTGTCATTAGTGCTATTCCACATTCATTTACACATATGCACCCTAAAAATAAAGAAATGACAAAAATTTACTATCACTTTAATTTTAACAAACTAACCAGAACCATACACACCTCCTCTTCCTTGGCCTTTTGTTCACCCATTTTAATGTGCAATCAATCTCATTCCTAGTTTCACAATATGGGATGTTAGGACATTCCTTAATCACCCCGCCCATTGCACCTAAAAAAAATGTAAAATAGTAAATAAAGACCATCAATTTTTTTAAAAAATACTTAAAATACACCAAATATGTATTGAGAATGATTATACAAATATTGATATCTATTATAAGTAATATTATCCAAACATGCCATTTTATACTTGCATTGGCTTTGAATTTAAACAAGCACACAATACTTATGATGGAGTAAATGAGTTAAATTAAAATTTCATAAAACCATAATCTTATGTAACAAGAAATGAGTAAATTCTCCTATGCATACCTCCCTCACCTTTGCCCATTAAAATTGTGGAATCAACATGAGTTGCATAGGGCCATCCACATGAGCCTTAATTTCACCTCCCATTGAACCCCAACAAATATTTGAACAACAATAAGACAAGTAGAAAAGAAAGAAAACAATAAAACAATTACCAAACAACCAAGTAGCATGGCCATGCTAAAAAATGAATAAAAACACCTATAGCAATATAAAAAGAATAAAAAGCAATAGAAAAAGTTAAAAAAAATAATAATAAAAAAATCAAAATGAAAATAACAAAAAAAAGAAGAAGTAACAAACACATAATCCACTCACAACCCTTAAATTCTTCCATGGCTGACCAAGGTCAACCTGCACACAAAAGTTTTGATAATAAATAATAGATACAAGAAAATCTTATTATAAAATATAAACACAAATGAAATATCTTTCATAAAATATTATGAGTAATCTCATGGATAAGACCACATGTAGTACTCACCATCTTCTTCAACCTTTGGACCTACACACAAGGATATTTCAACAGTGTCATTAGAGATCGCCTATCGTTGCACCTGCACAAAAGAATATTTGAATACTGTCATTACTGCTCTTCCACCTTCCTTTATGCCCGTGCACTCAATTAATAAAGAAATGACAAATAATTTAATATGACTTTAATTTAAACAAACTCACGTGATCCATGCTTACCTCCTCTTCCTTGGCCTTCACATTCACCCATTGCAATGTGCGATCTAGATCATTTCTAATGTCACAAACCAAATGTCTTTGAGAAAATATGATTATAAATTTTAAACAAAAACATAATATCTTTGAGAAAATTTTATGAATAATCTTATGCATAAGTACAAATGTAGAACTCACCATCTTCTTCAACCTTCATGCAAAGATATGTCACTAGTGTCATTATATATTTCAGTAGTGTCATTAGAGATCGTCTACTCTTGCACATGAAAAAATTTATATTTTAAGAGTGTCATTGCTACTTTACCCCCTTCCTTTATGCCCATGTACACAATAAATAAAGAAATGAAAAATAATTTCATATGAATTTAATTTAAACAAACTCACTTGAACCATGCATACCTCCCTTCCTTGGCCTTCCCCTTCACCCTTTGCAATGTGCAATCTACATCGTTCTTAATTTCAAAATATGTTCCATTAGGACGTTCCCACCCATTGAACAATGCCATTAGTGACCGTCTAATGTTGAACCTGCACAAAAGGATATTCAAAGGCTGTCATTAGTGTAATTCCACCATCCTTTATTCCTATGCACCCTAAAAATAAAGAATTTTTTTTTTTAATATCACTTTAATTTTAACAAACTCACCTGAACCATTCATACCTCCTCTTCCTTGGCCTCCCCCTTCACCCATTGCAATGTGCAATCTACCTCATTCCTAGTCTCACAATATGGGATGTTAGGACCTTCCATAATAACCCCGCCCATTGAACATGAAAAAAACATAAAATAGTAAATAAAGACCATCAAATATTATTAAAAATCCTTAAAATACACCAAATATCTCATGAGAATGATTATACAAATACTAATACCTATTATGTGTAATATTATGCAAACACGCCTTTTTATACTTGCATTGGCTCTAAATTTACACAAACACACAATAATTATGATGGAGCAAATGAGTTAAATTAAAATTTCATTGAACCATAATATTATGTAACAAGAAATCGGTAAATTCTCCCATGCATACCTCGCTCACCTTTTCCACCAAATTTGTGGAATCAACATGAGTTACACTAGGCCATCCACACGAGCCTTAATTTCACCACCCATTGAACCACAACAAATATTTAAACAACAATAAGACATGTAGACAAGAAGGAAAGCAATAAAAAAATTATTAAACAACAAATTAGCACGGCCATGCTAAAAAATACAAAAAAAACACCTATAGCAATATAAAAAGAAAAAAAACTATAGAAAAAGTTACAAAAACAAAAGAAAACAAATGAAAATGAGAGTAACAAGAAAAGAGAAGTAACAAACAATGACTCCACTCACAACCCTTAAATTCTTCCATGGATAACCAAGGTCAACCTGTACACAAAATTTTGGATAAGAAATAACACATACGAGAAAATTTTCATATAAAATTTTAACAAAAACCAAATATATTTCAAAAAATATTATGAGTATTCTTATGCAAAAGAACACATGTATTACTCACCATCTTCTTCAACCTTTGCAACTGCACACAAGGATATTTCAACAGTCACCATTACAGTTTGTTTATCATTGAACCTGCACAAAATAAAATTTGAAGATTGTCATTACTACTGTTCCACCTTCCTTTATGCACATGCACTCAATTGAACCATGCATACCTCCTCTTCATTGGCCTTCCCCTTCACCCATTGCAAAGTTCAATCTACTTCCCTCTTAATCTCAAAATATGTTCCATTAGGACGTTCCTTGGTACCCCAATTATTGAATGGAAAAAAATAGAAAATAGTAGATAAACACCATTAGTTATTATTAGAAATCTATAAATGACACCAAATATCTCATGAGAATCATTATATAAATACTAATATATATTATGAGTAATATTCTGCAAACATGGCTTTTTTATTCTTGCATTGCCTCTAAATTTAAACAAACACACACAATATAATTATGTTGTAGTAAATGAGATAAATAAAAATTTCGTAGAATCATAATACTATGTAACAATTTAAATGAGTAAATTTCCCATACATACATCCCTCACCTTTTCCAACTATATTTGTGAAATCAACATCAACTCCAATGGGCCATCCATGTCGGGCTTAAGTTCACCACCCAATGAACCACAACAAAGCTTTGAATAACAAAAAGACAAACGTATGACAAGGAAAACAATAAACAAATTACCAAAAAGCAAAGTAGCATGGCCATGCTAAAAAGTGCAAAAAAAAAGAAAACATTTATAGCAATAGAAAATGAAAAAAACAACAATAGAAAAAATTACAAAAATAGTAGAAAAACAAAGGAAAAATAAAATAACTAAAAAGGAGAAATAACAAACAACAACTGCACACATAACCCCTAAACAGTTCCATGCCCAACCTGAGCCTGCACATAAATTTCTTGATAAGAATTAATAGATATCATAAAATATTATTATAAATTTTAAACACAAACCAAATATCTTTGATAAAACCTTATGCACAAGTACAAATGTGGAACTCGTTGTGTGCTTCAACCTTTGCACCTTCCCACAAGGATATTTTAACAATGTTTTTAGAGATCATTTATCGTTGCACTTGCACAAAATGATATTTCATGTGTGTCATCAGTGCTCTTATGACAACCCATGGTGAGTTTTTCATAAATTTGGGCCCCTCTGCCCGAGAAAGCATAAAAGTATGTAGAGGGGAACGGTCTTTGCTTGAATGTTCCAAGGTGGTCCTTTTCATATGGTAGTTTACACGGTTCACAAAAGGAAATAAATGAAGCTATGTAGATGCCCTTGTCGATACTTTAATGAGCGGGAGAGGAAGAAAATGTGCTTGATGATATTTTCATTCTTTTAGGAGTGAGAAAAGAGCTTGTCAGAAACTCCATTATGGTCAGCCAAGATGGGGGCACTGGTGGTGCCCCATGGTGGGACAGTAAGAGGTGGTCAAAGGTGATCAACTGTGCATCATGTATGGAACAGGTGGCTTTTGAACATACAAATACATGCACTAGACGGTTCGCAACAGAGGAACACACATCGAGGTGACCTCCGGTAATAGGTCCAGAGAGTGAGTGTATTAAATATGAGACAATTGTCTCATCAAAAGACAGAGGATGGAAAAACAAACCTAGAGGTGTGAGGGGTGTCTTCAAAAGACTTCAGATGACTTGGACTAGCAGCTAATGGTGCTGCCCCTAGTGCAGTGATGCACAAGAAAAACTAGACCCAATGGGGGGCCCTGGGTATGAAGGTAGCTCAACGTACAATGTGTGATTCATGTGGCAGTATGCAAATTGACGTGACTTCGAAAGGATGGCCCAAAGAATCAATAGGGAGGGAGGAAGTCTAGAAGGTTGTCTCTCGACCCAGGAGTTTTCGCACAATGGTGGCATCTTCCTATTCTGGTAGAGGATGATCCATACATGATCATGGAAAACCAAGGAGATACAGAGAGGCCTCGACCTCCAGGACAGGTCTAGGGACTTGATGGTATGCTAGCATGGTGGTAGCTAAATCATATGTGTGATATACTTTGTGCATGTGCAGATGCGGAACCTTTAGTGGGCTACCCGCGGCGCAGGGGCAGGGATCATATCAACCTGCTCACATGCAAATGATGCAACAAACTTCTAAAATTGACTCACTGCGACTAGACACAGAACTTATTACTAGAGGGGGTCACCGACTCACGGGAAAAAACAATGCAAAACAAGAATAAAAAACTACGCTATAAGTGACTCATGATGGTGGTATTAGGTATAGATTCTCTTAAGGTAGAGCCCATTGCGTGGCTTATTCAAGAGGTGATCGTATGAGTCAGCAAAGAGGTATGTCCCCTTTCCAATACAAATTTTGTTGGCAAGGCGGGGTGATAGAATCTGGTCTTTTGTGGGAAGAACCGATTCCACACTATGGTTTAAAGGGAATGGGGTAAAACTGGACGTGGTCTTACAGATCTCTCTGTCATCGTGTAAGTGGTGTCGGGATAGATCAGGTGGATATTCCACAACCGACGAGACATAAGGGAAACTAGTGCTATAGATCATGTAAATGGTATTGGTTATGGCTTTGGTGGCCTTGCCCCCAGTCTTTGTTGGAGGAAGAGGGGTAAGCCTGGAGACGGGAGGAGTATTTGACTGACCTGGAGGTAGGTGCAACATCATCTCAATTGGATGGACATGAGTCAACACATATTGGGGCCTCGAAGGTAGGGAAGGTGGTTCAAAGTACCATGCAAGAACTTCTAGTGTGAAATCCTGTAAATTGTAGGTTGCCAAGATAGACTTACTCACGATCTCGGATGGTAGGAAAAGGAAAAGGAAAAGAAAAAGGAAAGGATCATGTTGAATGGAAATGAACCGCAATGTTTCCTTGGTAATTTAGGTTGGGGTTGCGGATGTAGATGGGGTTGTGGCTGGGGATGGAGCTGTAGCTGCGAATGGAGCTGCGAGAACGGTTGGTGCTATGGTTGCAGTTGGAGCTGCAGCTGTGGTTGGATTTTGAGTGTAATAGTGCTGGAGCTGTGGCATGCACAAATCCGCAGTATCACTTGGTGTCAGTGGAGATGACACGAAGGGAAAAGAAGTCATCATAGAGGTGTCGGTGAACAACCTTGGACCTATAGCCAATAATGAAGGAGTGGCTGCGTTGTTGAAGGAAGTATCCACAGTGGGGATGACATTGGCTAGTGTAGTCGGCCTCTATGGATCGTGGTAATTTAGTTCATCCACGGTCACAATTTTCATGTCATGAGGGAACATCATAAGGCAAAAAATAGTAGATGCCACATATTTCATAGCATACATGTAGCTTCGTCCCAAGAGCAGGCTATAGTCCAACTGTATGTTGACCACCTCTATGTCAATTAGGACTGTCTTCCCTACTAAAGTGACGGGGACGTGCGGAAGGACTCCTTGGACCCTGGTGGGGTGACCATCGTAAGCATGGAGTGTAGTGGTGGATGGTTGTCGAATTGGGGACCCAAGTTTCTGCTAGACCAAGGTTGACATGATGCAAGTGGATTCCCCCTCGTCAACAACACACCGATGTATGACCAAATTCTGAAAGGACACTGGAATTTGGAAGGAAATAGTTGAGGGCATCCAGGGTTATCTGTTATCTGTGTCGAACATGATCAACTTGGAGTTTGAGGGTCTACAGCACCGAGGGTAGCTAGTAAGGCCTTTAGCTGCATTGGGAAATTTTTAAGTACCTCACGAGAAAACATGGCCATAGGTGTTTGGGCCAAGTCATCGATAATGATGTAGATCACAACATCTCTAGCCATGGCATTGTTGGCAACGCACTGTATGGGGGGGTGTGAGGGAAAAGGAGGTAAGTGAAGAGGTGTGTTGGTTGTTTTGGACATGGATGTCACTAATGGGTCAGCAGTTTTAGTGTTGGCTCCATACTTATTTCTCCTGGTTTGTAAATTGACCTCTTCGGTTGTTAAGGATAGCAGGTGGTGAACACCTATTTCTGCTGGTGGAGGTGCAGCCGGGGCGGTGGGATTGGGTTGGGGAGTAGGTGCAGTTGCTATGAGTCATTGGAGCAGTAATGGGTTTGGGCACCATAGGTGGAGGTCCTGGTGGTTCCAGGTTTGGTTGAACTGGGCCTGTCATATTGGTAACATGCTCGACTTCATTCTGAATGCCCTGCTTAGCGCGACCCATGAAGGGGCATTCAAATGTATAGTTCCCATAGACGTCACATAGTTTTCATGTTTGATTTATGCGTAACAGAGCATTGCATCTAGGTGGGTTTGGTTGCTAGGGATTTTGAGCTAGCCGGTTCACCCCAACATTATTACGAAAATTTGGTTGTTGACCGCCTCCTTATGGTTGGTTGTTGCCTCCATTACTAGCTCGGTTGTTTATGGCTTTCCCTTTTTGGTTTTTGGGGGCTGGTTGGTTAGGATGGTTCTGCTGAGTAAACACTTGTCCTAAGGGTGCTAGCGAAGCTGGGCCGGGGGCTTGAGTGGCTTGCACTGGTGGTGCATAGCAAACTTGGGGAGCAGGGGGTGCCACAAATCCAGTCATTTGTCCCGAATATTGTTGTTTCATCCAAGTAGGTGCATGGTCCTGCTACTGTGGTACAGGTTGTGCGTAGGAGGTTGTAGCTCCAATTTGAGACATCATTCATGCATAGTTAGGAGCTTGGCTTGGGTAGGAAACACTAGGGGTATTGCTTGGTTGCAATGGCATCATAGATGGCATCGGCTGATGTTGTGTTTGGTGGGACACAGAGCCTATGATGCCATCTGCGGCATGAGATGCCCACGGCGCATCCCGATAGGTGGTGCCTACATGGGGATCATCTGCAATGATGGTGTAGAGGTATCCAGACTGTGCGTAAATGAGGTCAAACTATTGGGCCTTCAAGATGGCCTCTTCCTCTGTTTGGGGACATTCAGAGGCGACGTCCTTGGATATAGGTGGCAACAATGTTTTCAAGAACCAGTCAAGGAAGATCCTGTCATCAAGCTTGATCTTGCACAAGCTGCGACGTCACCTCCACTTATGGATGTGGTTGGTGATGTGGGTCGCAGTGTTTTGGAGAAAAGATATCAAGATTTCACCCCTTCATCATATATGATGGGGATTTGGAAATATTGCAGGAACATAAAGGCCAAGGAGTTGAAGTATGGGTACTTGGATTGCGGTAGCTCAATGTTATACCACTTGGTTGCAACACCTGTGAGGGTGCATTGGAATAGTCTGAGTCTTATCAAGTCATCGATGATGCTTTTTGATGAGCACCATGGATGAAACTTCATTATATGGTTTTGGGGGTACTTCCATACCTTCCCTTCAAACTTAAGAATTTGTAAAGGGAGCTTGGTTGGCATGGGGGGCCAAAAATCTTGATGAAATATAGGGTCATTGGTTAACCTGACCAAGTCTAGTAAGTTGAGGTGTGCCATGAAAGGGAGTTTTGACCCAAGGTTAATATGGCAGGGATCAGCAATGGTGGTGGGGTTTTCAAGAACATGATGTCCCTGAATGACTGGGGGCAATTGTGGCACAGTTGTGGATGGGCCACAGCCCCTAGGTATGGCAAGTGGGATGATGTGAGTGGAAGGGCCACTGCCGCCAGGTATGACAGGTGGGATAGTGTGAGCGGAAGGTCCATTGCCCCCAGGTATGATAGGTGGGATAGTTTGACTGGTAAGTATGGGTTGAGGCAGCTGACTTATGACAGTCTGCATGACAGTGGTAGGACCACTAGTAGGGGTGTTGGTGGTGGTGTGAGGTATGGGCATGGGTCCATTTCCAATCACCCGTTTAGAAAATCGTTATGGGTTTGCACTAGCCATGGGGCTAGATGGTGCAGTGTGTAAATCTGGCTCAGATTGTTATGAGTCTAAGTCTGAGTCAGAGGCCGTGTGGCCTTTTGACGGTGTAGAGGGTCATCGAGAATGGTCTCAATGGCGTTGGTTCAAGGACTCGAACTGTGGTGGATAGCCTCTTAGGCGTGAAGAAGAGCGTGGGGGATCAATTGTGTCTGGTTGGTAGATCGAATGGTGTAATCTGGTAGTGACATTTAGGACCCCGGTTTCAGTCGCTTCCTATTGGCTTTCAAGTGGTCACTCAGCCACCAAGACTACCAAGAGACGATGCTTGGATTTTTCCTCACAGGAGATCTAGTCAGTCGGTAGGGGTCATTTCCCATTTCGCTTGGAAATTCCTCTCAGCGGCCAGCTACTTTGGGGTTCCCGTGGTACTCCTCACAATGAGTTTTAGGGATGAGCCCAAGTACTTCCCACAATTAAGGAAATCAGGGACTTATGTCCTCAAAGACTACAAGGTTTTGAAATAATGTCAATTGATAGATTTTAATGGTTGGATCAGCGTCATGAACTGAGCTTGGTTAGCTTACTTGGTGTGGTTTTTTGCATGTTTAGTGTATGAAATATTGTTCATTGTTTAATTATTTTCTGTTATTAGTTTGGTGACTACAATTATGGTTCATGAATACTTCACAGACGTTTATGGTTTGTGATAGAGATTACATAATGGGAAACCTGTTATGAAACCAGTGAAATTTTGAACAGAAAACTTGAAAAATGCAAATAATGAACCTGAACTATTGTAGACCTTCTAGGTGACTACCTTACGCCTATATTCCTCTTCGACGAGGAAAGAGTGCTGGGCTCTCAACACAGTGGTACTAAGCCCACCCTTAGATCCTCACATCACTCTCTGAGTACAAGGTCGGTCAACAGGGAGGATGCGAACGTCGTGAGGCCCCTTGGGCCTACCACCCCCTCTACCTTCCAAGTCACCCGTTTTTAGTGGTCTCAAGCAATAGCAAGTATAAGTGCCTATTACTATATTAGCTTGACCCTTCATCTTATCCCATAATACCCTGAAGGGTGATGACTAGGAAGAGGAGGAAGGGCTTCAGCAAGAGGTTAATTTCCAATTCTTTAAGTGAAAAAACTGAAAATTAAATTACAGTATTTTAGCTAAGCCTTAAAACAGACTCATATGTATTAATAGCTAATCAAATCTATCATTAATTTACAAAAATTGTTTGCAGAAAGAAACAGGCTATTGGAAAATGGCGATTGAGCCGCACTGACAGTCTGAACAACAAAAAACCTAATCCTCAGAGACAGGTCTCCCTTTTCGGGGCATATGTAGCAAGGGGGTCACTATTTTTTTCCAAAAATAGGAGAGGGGGTCACCTAGAAACCAAAAACAGGCGCGATCAGTCTCTTGAGATTGAAATCACTCCTTTCAGGGCTAACTGAACGACTGGGTCACTCCTTTCATCCCGATAAGAGCGATCTAGCCTGTGAAGTGAAAAAATTTAAAAATTGAGCTGGGAACGACCGACAGTAACTTGTACTATAGCCGAACGGGCTCAGGACGGCCTTAAGGAGGCTCAACTGGAAATGTAAATGCAAAAAAAAAATAGAGATCTAAACTAGAAATAAATAGAAATCTAAACTAGGTGACCAAAAACAAGAAATAAACTGTGAAAACCTAGGGATCCTGTGGGATCGACCTAGTATGGTCTCCAAAATGTAGTAGGGCATTCACCCTAGATACTAGAAAAATGCTACCTTCCATCTATAGGACAGAAGGATAGGGTCTCTGTGGATGGAAGATAAAACCTATAAGAAAGGGCTAGTGAACCAAGCAAAACCTGCAGCAAACTGCTAATGGAAGACCTATAAAGCAAGTAATCAATGGAGAACCTGCAATTTACTGTTGTAAATAAACTACACATACATCTAAGCTGCAAATAAAAACAAACAAAGCATGCATATCATTATACTTAAGCTCTTAATGGAAGATGGGCCACCATGCCCTAGCTCAAGAAGCAGCCTCTCCTTACTGGTTTGAATGGTGTGGAGTTAAGCTCAACACACATGGGATGTGGCTAATAGAGCAAATGAGAGAGAGGGATGAATGGCTTGAGAGATTTGGCTCTTCAAGGAAGTCATTTGGGCAGAGTAACGGTAGGCAGGGAATGAATTTTTTGAGAGTGACCCCCACCCCTGTATTTATAGTTTTTTCTGAGTTTTAGGGTGTTAAGCCCTTGGTCAAGGCTTTAGCCCCTTTTTAGGGCTTTAATCCCCTTTCTCCCATTTCTTAGCTCCTTTGGGGATTTTAATCTCCTTTGAGGGATTTTAGCCCCTTTTTGGAGGTTTTAGCCCCTATGAGAGCTATTTTGGCTCTTGTATGGGTTTTTAAGCCCTTTTTGGTGTTTTTGAGCCTTTACAAGGGTGTGGGTGTCAATGAGGGTACTGAAATAGATGTCTTTGTGTGGTGTAGGTCATGTATAGCTAATCGAGTAATTTTTTGGGTTAACAACCCCCCCTCCACTCTATCTTTGTTTCCCTCTCTCTCATACACACATCCCTATGTTTCACCTTACCACTAACACCCCCAAACCTATAACCTACAACACCTAGACACCCCCAGACACATATATAGGTCTCCCTTTACCATTGACAACCCCCTCCCTTATGTCACTCCCCAACCAATCCAACTACCT